>OY755252.1:7289370-7816870 GCA_963576725.1 Azorinus chamasolen
GGTATGCTGTAGAAACCCTCTTTTGATGTTGTCTTATAACCTTTCCCTACAAAGGGCAATATAATATGAAATAGGCACAGCCTATAAGCGAGCACAGCTGCCAAACGCATTCAACTAAATAAAGTGAAAGCATAACACCAAATATATGGTGAAATTGATGATTTATACACCAGATATAGATGAAATTAGTAACAGCAATTAATAACTCACTAAAAGTAACAGAACAATAAACGAATACAGAACACCTTGATAAAAGTTGAAAGCGCAACTTCAAATAACAAACTTAAACCAACAATCTCTTACTTTTCTTTAATACATATCCGAGTCGTAAAGTGGTTGATAGATCTACTTTTGGCCCAAGACTGTGACATCTTATTGGCTGATGTTGTGTGTTTCAGACTTATATAAGTGACTGTCCTACTGCAATTTATTTAATGTATGTTTAATTGGTTAGCGACGATCATGTCACCCACCATACTATGTTGATTTAAAAAAAATGGCTTTAACTGAACCTTGGCAATAAGACAAGTACTGTAATAATAACGTGAAATAGTTGTGTATTGGTTAGCGATGTTCATGTCACCCACCATACTTCATTCAATTTCTAATAAACAAAATACTACAGTTAGTAATAAAATGTATATATATTAGCAATATATATATATGATAAATATTGTAGTATAATGTGAACTAGTTGTGTATCATGGTTAGCGACGATCAAGTCACCCACCAATTTTTAACAAGTTGAATGTTGTAATATATCAGTGAAATAGAACTTTGTGTATTGATCAGCGACGTTCATGTCACCCACTAATTTTTACAAGTAAAATAAGAAACTCATAATGCTGCGATGTGATGTTTAAATTATCGACATAGTCTAAATCTCAAGACTGTAGATAAGCGATATTAACCATTTCCTCCATTGCCAGAAGGGCATTACATGTATAATGTAATACTGCTTAAAGCAAGCTGAAATTAAGGTTTGGTAATGCTTAAAGCAAGATGACAAGAAACCAGAAAGTTCAAGGAGCTTTCTACGTTACTCTCATCATGATTTAAGCTGCCATCAGATCTGTATTCGCCATCATCAGTAAATGTTAATTGTAAAAAATATAGTAAAGGTGTCATATGTGTTAAATATGCAGAGGAAAGGGTTAAAATGACAAGACAAGCTGTGTGTTAGTTGTTGTATATTTGCATGTACACCAGGTACATTTAGGTGCATTGAGATATATAGAAACATGCAGAAAACAGAAGATATTGATAGAGCTGTTGTGTTAGTAACTTAATGTCAATTGATGCTAATGATGGTGATGATAGGCTTTGAAGTTACTTGATAGGTCAATAGGATAAGGACAATACTGTGTGCATGCATATACATGTATTTATTAACACATACAACATAATGTTTAGCTATTTCCTATTAAGCATGGAGGAATTAAAGGGTTAAACATTTGAACTATGTGTTACACATGCATACAGTATATCTTAGGGGTAGTTAATAGCTATTTTCGTTTGAAATCCCATGAATCAGAATCATTTTCATCATTAAAATTGTAATCAATAGCAGCATATCATCATCAGCAGCAGCAACTTCTTGCTGGGAAGAAGGACAACTTAAGTCATTCTGAACTGTCTTGCAAACAATGGAAAACCACTTGTAAGTTAGCCAGTGATCAGGATGAACTCCATCATACATATATGAACATAACTTCAAAAGTAAATTTTCTACATTTTTTAGAATTTTGGGCATGCCTCCCTCGTTTTTTTTTGTGCTTGTTTTCTGGATGTCTCTATCCCATCTGATTGTTGGTAGATTGTGCTGAGTGTTTATGTGTGATATTTTTGTATTTATTTGTTTTATGTCCTTCTAAAGATATTTGTTGAGGGTGTATTTCAGTGTCAGAGAAACTCAGAATTGGCTTGAATGAAATTTGCTGTGCTTGTTTTTGAATTCTTTCTATTTCTGAAGTGATGCTGGTGGTATGCTCCCAACCTTTAAAGTTGTGATGTCTGTGTTAAATGATGTTGCTAAGCCTTCAAGTTGTTCAATTATGTTATTAACTTTCTGTGTAGAATGATTGTAAATAGAGAATATGTCTTCAAGGCTGTAGATCTATGTCTGGGATGTTAGATGTGTGTGAGACGGACAGACAGAATGATTTTTGTAAACCAGTAGGCCTATTTAAAGAAGTCAGACAGACAGGCTGATTTATGTAATACAGTATTTAAAGAATGACAGAAAGACTACGAAACTTAAACAGTATACTGACAGACAGACCTGCAGACAGACAGACTACTCTAGTCGGAAAGAACAAGTCAGATTTCACCAAGATTTAAGCTATTTTGGTTCAAAATGTAAACAATTCTACGTTGCCGTAGATCAAGTTCTTTATAAAATCTCAGTGATATACATTCGTTTGCATGTTTCACTCACATATTTATTTAAGCAATCGGCATTTGTTTAAGTAGGTCAAATTTACGAAAACCGCTTACACCGTCGAAAACACCCTACGCCGGGATAAATATCTAGACGTAGATCTAATTCAAATAATGTGATGTTTTGTATTGACAACTGATTCAAATGAAAGAAAATTAAATAATCAATGTCTAAATTACTCACATAAAAAGTTATTGACAGTAGGAACCGGAAGAGTAACACAGCTGAGGTAAACAAAATGCACTTCAGACGATCAATGGAAGTCATGTGACCACAACTACGTCACTTACATCAGATTTGACACACATACACTCGGCCTTTTCCGCTAACTGGATCTCGGACGGAGATGTTTACCGAACGGAAAACATTATTTTTTTGGTAAATAAATAGCGATTCAAATAGTTATATCTAAATCTACACCGAAACGAAATGCAAGTTACAATTTAGTAAGTTTTAGAAAATCGATTTTCTTCGTAGACAAACGTTGTTGCGAACTGTGTTGACTGTCGGGTATTGAGGACCAATCGTAACTACTCGCTGTATTCCGTCAGAGTTCGGAATATAGGAATCACTCGGAACACCTCGGCTATTTCGAGGTGTTCCGATTGAGGAATGGATCAAACCGGAAGCGAAAAAAAAATCGGAACAACCGATTCCAGGTTAACAATGTACAGCCTAGAGAACCAAAATTTTATCCTACGCGTTACCATAGAGCTCACTTCGTTCGCAAGAATGGCCTTCGGCCATTCTTGCGAGCTGTGCTCGCTATAAACAGAGTAGACCCAGACTAGAGGTGTTCTGTAGAAACCCTCTTTTGATGTTGTCTTATAACCTTTCCCTACAAAGGGCAATATATAAACAGAGTAGACCCAGACTAGAGGTATGCTGTAGAAACCCTCTTGTGATGTTGCCTCGTTTACCAATCCTACAAAGGGACATAGATAAACAGTGTGGACCCAGACTAGGGGTATTCTGTAGGCACTCCCTAATGATGTTAACATCCGGCCCAACGAAAGTTTAGAATACAGAAATAACTCTCTATAACGTCCAATAAATTACATTATATATTTTGTGTTAAAGGCAGGTGGCTGCTTAAAGCAAGATGAAAGTAAAACAGAACGCTCCCATATGAGCGTTCTGTTTACTGTCACCTTACTTTAAGCAGCCATCTGCCCTAAATAACAACTAATTAACACAATTTAGTGGCCGCTATAGAGAGGTTTTACTGTATCTACAAATCCTTCTACTAATCAATGAAGTAACGTTTTGAGCTACAGTCTGTCTGGAGTAAAGGGTTAAGACATTCACTGATATTGACGACTTTTGACGACTCTGTAAAAGTCACTTTTTGAAACCATTGTGGTAAATAGAGCATTTGCTCCTATGGAGCAAATGCTCTATTTATCACAATGGTTTCAAAGCTGCAAAATTCTAAAACTTTCCTTTTCTTTAGTTAATGCTCCTTTTCGGTAGATTTATTCAAAGAGGTTGGATCTAAAAATAGCCTATGAGGGAATGGCTTAAGTGTACACAACAACAATTTCGACAAACATGCTTATCCTATTTCTAAGTTTTCGAACATACAAGTTTAGGCAAAAAGTATAGACCCGGATTTATCTACTCATGAAGGATTTTATTGACGACTTTTGACGACTCTGTAAAAGTCACTTTGTGAAACCATTGTGATAAATAGAGCATTTGCTCCTATAGGAGCAAATGCTCTATTTATCACAATGGTTTCAAAACTACACAATTCAAACAAAATCCTTTTTTCTAGTAAATGCTCATTTTCGGTAGATTTATTGAAAGAGGTTGGGTCTAAAAATAGCCTATGAGGTAATGGGTTAAGACAGATTGTGGCTTAACACATTATTTCATTGATTCGTAGAAGGATATGTAGATATTTTAAACATTCTTTTGGCCGGAGGAAGAATACATCAATAAAAGGAGCGACTGCATTAAAGGTTTTCCTTTCTACGCCTTTGCAGACATGGTCTGCTCTGTTTACTTAATATTTAATTATATGTATATAGATATGATTCTACAGCTTCTGTCAGGGCCAAACATTCCTGTGTCAACGTGCTTTTATAAAATATAAAATATGAAGCATGTATGTTCCGTAATTCCTTAAGTAATAAAAATAAAAATGGACTGTGATATACTCGTCTTAACAAGTCAAGCTCCTAATAATTAATGTGCATATTTATTTATGTCAGATTTGCATATCTAATAGCAATACTTAGTCACGTGATACTTGTTTAATATTTATGAATATTTGTATGACTAGAAACTGTATCAGTTTATGTCAAAATGAAATATTCTATTCTATTCTATAACAATTAATCTAATTAATATTCATGCTATTATTTCTTACATAAATATCCATGGAGTAAAGAACAACAATTACACTTCTTTTGAGAAACCACTTCACAAAGGGGTTAAAACACTAGCCTATGACAATAAACTTTCAACTGAAAAATAAAATATCGGGAAATATTCCCTTCTTCGTCACCAGTACTATGATGAGTAGCTATCACTTTAACCATTTCCTTCACAGAAATGCCTTATCACACGTTTGCAAACAGAGAAGACCCGGGTCCAGAGTCTGCTCTGTTGTTTATGGAACTATAGTAAAACCTCTCTATAACGGACACTAAACTACATACAATATTGTGTGATAAAGGTAGGTGACTGCTGAAAGCAAGGTGAAAGTAAAACAGAACGCTCCTATAGGAGCGTTCTGTTTTACTTTCACCTTGTTTAAGCAGCCACCTGCCCGAAATACCAACTAATTAACACAGTTTAGTGGCCGTTATAGAGAGGTTTTACTGTATATACCTGATTTTATAGATTCTGCCAATACCAAAACAATACTGTGCACATATACCATTCTAAAAATCCAGCAGATAAATAACCATGATGGCATTATGTCTTACATGAATATGGCACAGGGAAAAGGTTAGTAGCAGGACAAGGTGATCGCATTATATATCATTACGTAGTATACAGACAGCAGAGCTGAAGATATAAAGGAGTTTTTGCGAAATCTGGGTCAGTTCATATTTTTTCACAAAAAAGGTATGTGCTGGTACTCATCAGAATCATCTGTCCGAGGTGACTCTAATACTGGGTACCAGCAATATATGATTTATATGAGAAATGCGTGGGTTGGATAGATTTGTCCGCCTATTATCTACTTTTTTACAACTGAGACCACTTCCAGTAGATGTAGAAAGTCTTTATTGGAAATGGATACGTGATGTGTGATTGCTGTCATCCTGTGGAGAAGAGCTGAGAATAATGTTTAATTCACTGAGTTTAATTCAACTATTTCGCTGACATTATATGCATTTAAAAAATCAATCGTCCGTTTCAATTTTCCGTTTCAGAATTATGTGCCTTTTATTGTTTCAAAAACATAATTATACGAGTCTCCACAATTTGTATCCTGATTATATTGTGCAGTTTTCGGGATATCTTATGAACTGGATCCAAACTGTTCACCCACAGTGATCGAAGATTTGCCTACGACAGCGAAAATTTTCACGGATTACGCTTATGCGTTTACCTTTGCAAAACGAGTAGACACAGATCCTGTAGGAGCCGTCTGACCAGGGGCTGCTCCGTTTGCTTATTTGACATCATGTGTTCGTATACAATTGTATCAAAAATCAGCTAGCCTAATGAATGTTAATAGGATAAAACTTAACTCTTTCGGCGCCAAATTTCTAATTGTCGTCTGCAATCCAAATTTTATTAAATCATTCGGTACAATAAGAAAATGAGATAAGTAAATGCAAATTTCAAAAGAATAAAGTACATATATAGAAATAGAGCATGAGACAAAAAGTGAAGTCCCTGATCAGACGCCGCCTTTTCAAGGCGGCGTCTGATCTGGGACTGCACTATTTGTCGCGGTGCATTTATGCGACTTCGGCGGTGAAAGGGTTAAGCTCGTAGCTGAATATGTTCTATTATTGGCGCTGAAAGAAAATGCGTTGAATAGAAGACAAATCAGCTGCTGATGACGTTGTAATTCATTTGCTCAGCTGATTATACTGTTACATGAAATGGAGACGGGTAGCTGCAGTGAGTTCCATTGTTTCAGGATTTATAGACTACCAACAAAATGTAAACTGCTTTAGTATCAGATACATTTTGTAACAAAGTGTTCCAAATTAATACAGGATGTAGAGGAGCAAAGAGACGCGAGAAGCATAATGGCGAGCAATCTTATGTACGTGTTTGATGCGATTATGGGACTAATACTTCTATTTTCCTTTGTCAGTAATATTTTGGTAATTGTGAGTGTGGCGAGGTTCCGCAAGCTACGATCTGTGACGAACGTGCTGATAAGCAATCTGGCTGTGAGTGACATACTGCTGGCGGGACTGTTTATGCCACAGAAACTGCATGACATGACGCACCCAGACGACTACACGGAAGGTAACGTATATTACATTTTAACGCATATTACATTTTAACATACATTACATTTTTAACGTATATTACATTTTTACTTGGTGACCGTTAGCATGCTAGGACTGCCAATGCGAAACTAAATATATCTTAGATGATTTTCAACTGGCGAAAGATTGCTCCACATGTTCGAATCTTATATCTATATTATTTCATAAGCAAACAGAACAGACCCTGATCAGACGGCTCCTATAGGAGCCGTCTGATCTGGGTCTACTCTGTTTGCAAAGACGTCGAATGGCGTATTTATGAAGTAAATGGTTACGCAAAGAGCTTAATCAAACAAAGAACACAAACCTCTCGATACAATGTTCAACTTTCGGGCATGTTAATATACAGAAACTTCCCTTTAGCGTCCACTGTAAAAATGAACACTGGTGTCTATAAATACAAACTATAGGGACTATAAATAAAACTATAGGGTCTATAAATAAACGCTATGGCGTGTATAAATAAATTCTGGTGTATGTGGATAAACGCTAGGGTCTAAAAGAGTGTGTGGTTGCTTAACGTCATTCCTACATATAAACGCATTTTCACGCATCTGCAAACAAGGTAGACCAAGCTCACTCGGCTCCTGTGGGAACTTTCTGATCAGGGTCAGCTCTATCGGCCTCGTGATTTAATTACTACGCATCTCAACTCCTACCAGTGTTCGATTGCACGATAAAACACTGGTATAAATTTATTATTTCGATTCTAACACTTCAATTTAACTATAATATGCACCGCCACAACGGCACTACGTTTCTTGTCGTACGAATTTTTCGAAGCCATATTACGTCACGTTAAGCCGTTACAGCGCGTGCGGTGTTTTATGGAGAATTCAAACATAGATACGTCCCTTCTTTGTTTATGTAGATGTGTGTATGCGAGGTGTGTTAGAATTGATAATTGATTTTGATAAACCTGTTTCTTTAATTTCTAAAATGGCTACAATGTTCCACCTTCCATATTTCATTATAACTATTTTCCATGAATATTCAGTAGGTATTGAAATTTTGAATAAATACGAAACAGGGAAATGGTTTGCAGAATGAAACTAATGATAAAGCATACCATATATTATGCTACTACCTCTCAAAATCAGGAAATAAGCATACTTTTAATGTTCATTGTATAGAGGGGGTTTCCTATACACGTATACAGTAGAACCCCTATAGTGCGACCCCTTAATTGATAAACACGGATGCCGTTGTAAGCAGGTGGTTGCTTAATGCAGGACAAAAGTAATGCAGAAAGCTCCTCTAGGAGCTTTCTGCATTACTTTTGTCTTGCATTAAGCTACCACCTGCCTATACCACCAAGAATTATACCTCTTTTAAGTGGTCGCATTAGAGGGATTTTACTGTACTAATTTACGTATGAGATTTGTACCTGAATTATACACATTTTGATATTTTGTAAACAGAGTAGACCAAGATCAGACAGCTACTGCAGAAGCCATCTGATCAGAATATACTGTGTGCGTATGAAATGATAGATACGGTTCTATAGCTTTCGTCTTGGCCAAAGGTTCTTGTAATACTATACCATTATAAAAATAAACTGACCAATATTCATGACGTCATTATTTCTTACAATGAGTATTTATCAGGTAAAGGATTAATTTCGTTTCAGGTGTTATAACATGCAAAATGATCCACGTTACTCCAGTGTTCCTTATCACCAGTTCATGCTACACTATGGTATGTGTATCATTCGAGCGATACCGTGCAATAGTCATGAGCCACAAACTACAGATGACCTTGATCCAGTTACGAAAGGTCATCCCAATGCTCTGGATATGTAGTCTCGTCGCTTCCCTTCCAACAGTGTTTGAGTATTCCATTGAAACGTATTATATACATGCTGGAAACAATGTGACAGAAACTCATTTACTATGTGGGAATACAAAAAGGTCACGTGTTTACGTGCTAACCAATGGAATAATAGTATTGATAATCAGTTTCCTTATTCCCCTGGTGCTTATTTTTTTCAATTACATTCGATTGGCTAAATTCATAAATCGGAGAGGACGTCAAGTGTTTGCTCGCAATGGTCCAGATAAAATTGCCACGGTGGAAGACCAGGTGAACAATCGCAGTGTTTCACACTTGAACAAAAACCGATTCCGATTGGTTAAGATGCTGATTCTCGTCGCCGTAATGTTTGCAGTCAGCTGGGTACCATTCTTTGTGCTTTTTGTGTATATGGTAAGAATTCTATGTGTTACAGACAGCTCGGATCCAGATGAGACTGTTATGGTGTTGTCAGTAACTAATCATACTGTACAGATTCAGTAACCAAGCATTTGTTGTGGGTCTGTGACATCAGTAATCCAGCATACTGGTATCAATAACCCAACATTTGCTACAGAATCAATACACCAACCTTTGTTGTGGCATCAGTAACCCAACATGTTGTTTTGGTATCATTAACCCAGCATGTTGTCGTGGTACCATTAACCCAGCATGTTGTTGTGGTATCATTAACACAACATGTTGTCGTGGTATCATTAACCCAGTATTTGTAAGTGCATCAATAACCAAGCATATTATTATGACGTCAGTAACCCAGCATTTGTTATGATATCAGTAACCGAGCATGTTATTAAAACATCAGTAACCTAGCATTTGTTATAATGTCAGTAACTGAGCATGTTATTATGACATCAGTAACCCAGCATTTGTGATGACGTCAGTAACCGAGCATGTTGTTAAAACATCAGTAGCCCAGATTTTGTTATATGGTTAGTAAATGAGCATGTTATTGTGACATCAGTAACCCTGCAGTTGTTATGAGGTCAGTAACCGAGCATGTTGGTATGGCATCAGTAACCCAGCATTTGTTATGGCATCAGTAATTGAACATGTTGTTATGACTTACGTAACCCAACAAGTTGTTAAGGCGTTTGTAATCATACATAGAAGATCTAACATGAGTGTTCATTACACATTGTTTTTATGAAACGGGTTAACTATAATAATATGACACGAACTTTAGCGAGTGTCATATGCATTATAGTAAACGAGTTTCATGAAAATAATGTACATATGTATAATGAACACGAATGTTTTTATCACATAAGCCTTAAAATTCCATAGAAAATAAAACAGGCTATAGCTGATGGCTGTTTCGGCTATTACTTACATACAGTGTAGTAATACAACGGACGACGCACGTGGAGCGCTACGATTGGCTAACCCTTAAATGAGCGCTACGATTGGCTAACATTTGCTAATTTGCATAAAATGCACTAGTGCATTTTCACGATTTACGGCACTCTGTTACGGCACTCTCACAAGGCAGATTATGTGATAAATAGTGTTATGACACCAATACTTTAGCATGGTGGCATGGTTTCAGTAACTGAGCATGTTGTTATGCGATCAGTAATTGAGCATGCTAGTAGAAGATCAGTATATAGGATCAATATCCGGGCATGAATGGCATGGTTTCAGTAATCGATCATGTTGTTATGGGATCAGTAACAGAATTTATAGGATCAGTAACCGAGCATAAATTTATATGGTCTATAACCGGGAATGCATGATGACATGGTTTCAGTAACTGAGCATGTTGTTATGCGATCAATAATTGAGTATGCTAGTACAAGATCAGTAACCGGACATGGATGACACGGTTTCAGTAATCGATCATGTTGTTACAGAATCAGTAACCGAGAATGAATTTATATGATCTATTACCGGGAATAATGGTTTGGCTTCAGTAACCGAGCATGAATTTATATGATCTATTACCGGGAATAATGGTTTGGCTTCAGTAACCGAGCATGAATTTATACGATCTATTACCGGGAATAATGGTTTGGTTTCAGTAACCGAGCATGCTGTTACGAGATCAGTAATCGAGCATGGTGTACATGTATGTTATGTCATCAGATAACCGAACATGGCCCCGATGTTATAAATAATTTTGCTTGAGTCATTCTCAAGAATCTGATTGGTCAGAATCTGTGCTTGCACACAACCTGACCAATCAGATACTTGAGAATGATCTCAGACTCAAACTCAGAAGTTTTATAACCCTGAAGTAATGGCATCAATAACAAATGTGTTACTATGGCATCAAGTGCATGAGCACTCTGTTACGATATCGGTCACTGCATGTTGTTGTTGTATCTATTTCCGAGAATGTCGTCTTCTAAAGATACCACTGTGGCATCTAAATAGATCTGTGCACACTTTCGGGGCCATAGGCGAGTCGGAGAAAATGTTTGCATATTCGGTGCCTCATCAGGATCCAAACTGTTTGATGACGGGATAATGATTTAAGAAAAAATTAAATAACACTTTGAAACTTGATGCAGTCGATAAATCTGTTTAGCGGAGCATTGATTAACTACATGTATTCTAAATAGCTACGGCTGTGTATATTCCCCCAAGTTTCCGGACTTAAACTCGTAGAGTAGACATTGCCCGCAAACCAATCATCTTAAACTCATTAGTCTGATATTTAAGTGGGTCAGTTGAACAAATTCCCGCCCCTTGAACGCATGTCTTCAGTGGCACTTTATTGGGTTTTTTCCGTTCTCTCCGCTTGTATCCTTGTAATACAGTGCTCCCTCTCTACAACGACACCCTTTGGGATACGAAGATTGTATGTGTTGTTCGGAGGAAGTCATTATAGGGGGGTTAAATCAATCATAAGTCTCTTGCTTATGTATTTCGAAAACTAAAACTGTTATGCCTCCATCGAACCCTATGTTGTGATCACTCATTAGAATCGTCGCGAAGCGACGATTCTAATGAGTGGTCACAACATTGGGTTTGATGGAGGCATTTAAAACACGTTGGAAAATAATTTGTTTACGCACTCTTATCTGGATACCTGTTGTTCGGAAAACAGTGGCAAGCGTCGTTGTAAGGAGGGAGTCGTTGTAGAGAGGGAGCACTGTAGTTGTTTTTACAGCGATTTCGTTTTCTATACAGTCTGCATTCAGATCAATATATTGGCTAATGATCAGGATCATATCTACTAGAATATCGATTCGTGATTGTATTGAAAGTGTTGTTATTTTGATATCTGGCAATTACAGTAAAACCCCTCTAAACAGGAATTCTAGTAGAGAAGAATTAAGGTTCTTTTGGCAGATGGCTGCTTAATGCAGGGTGCAAGTCATATGGAAAGCTCTGGGAGCTTACTGCATGATTTCCACCCTGCATTTAGCTGCCACCTGTCTCCAACACCGATCTTTATCCTAAGTTTAACGTCCGGTTTAGAGAGGTTTTTACACCAATTGGACTTACTCAGAAGTTTGCGAATCACTAACCTTTCTTTTGGATAACATATTTGTACGTTATGGGAATGCTATATACCGTCAGGTAATTGGTATTCCTATGGGTACGAATTGTGCACCATTTGTCGCAGATTTGTATTTGTACTGCTATGAGAGAGATTTCATGTTACGTTTGAATCTACAATCACAAGAAGATGTTATAAAAGCCTTCAATGAAAGTACAAAAATGAGTCATGCAGGAAACACCAAATACAGAACAATCAGTCGCCCGAACAGCAACACAAGGAAACAGTAAATGTACATAACTATAAAAACAACAAGAGACACACAAAGACAAAACAAACACACAATAGGGGGAAGATGGAAGCACCGCCTTGAAACGGTCAGTGACAAAAGTCACTGGGGGGTTAAACCGGTTTATGGACGCCCAACCTCACACTTATTCCATCCCCACCCTAAAAGACAAACAGTGTAAATAAACGTATCTCCTCTCCAACTAATCTACAACAACCGCGACGGCAAATACAGTGGTAAAGTGCATGTATAACGAAAATATTTAAGTGAACAAACTGTATCCACCTATCGCTAGTGTACTCAATGATTGAGCTGCAAACAGAGTAACTGTAGGAAAGTAATAAAGGGTACGACAAAAACGAAATAGTACAGATATCCGACGTTCTCCTTCCATTTCTGGATTTAAGAGGTCGCCTTCATAGAGTACTAAACCTTTCTTGACGGCGTACATGCAAAGAGGCCAGCGTGATTGCCAACTGTAAAAGGGTTTGACAACCAATGTTGTAGTACTACAGGATCATATCCCTTTTTAATGAATTTTTTAACATATTTGCTGAACAATGTGAGAAAATGGGTATGTCCAATAATTTTACGAAATTTGTAAATCACATCACCATAAAATTCAGGATGTGAAACACCGTGTCGCAGAAGCTCCTTGAGATTAGATTGGTACTTGCCAATAAGCGAGAGATTTCGATAGTAAAATTTAGAAAAAAAATCTTAGTTTATGGTATCTATATCCTTGCTTAAGCAGTTTTTCAGTTAAAATGAGATTTCGACTGTTAAAATCGTCAATAGATGAACAAGCTCTAGCAAACTTCTCGATATTTGGATGATATTTTTAATTTAGATAACCCTTTCTTTGATGCTCTGATTCCTAGAATCTATCCTAAAGAACTCAAATTAAATAAAGCTAATCCGTCCGACAATTATGCAGCTTTTCTTGATCTAGACCTTAAAATTGATAATGGAATTATTTCTTCTAAAATATATGACAAAGAGATGATTTTGATTTTAATATTGTACATTTCCCTCATCTTCACGGAGATGTTCCCATCTTACGGGGTTTATATATCTCAACTTATTCGTTTTGCTAGAGCTTGTTCATCTATTGACGATTTTAACAGTCGAAATCTCATTTTAACTGAAAAGCTGCTTAAGCAAGGATATAGATACCATAAACTAAGAAAAACTTTCTCTAAATTTGACTATCTAAATCTCTCACTTATTGGCAAGTGCCAATGTAATCTCAAGGCGCTTCTGCGACACGGTATTTCACATCCTGAATTTTATGGTATGTGATTTACAAACTTCGTAAAATTATTGGACATACCCATTTTCTCACTTTGTTCAGCAAATATGTTAAAAAAAATCATTAAAAAGGGATATGATCCTATAGTACTACAACATACTGCATGTTTGGTTGTCAACCCTTTTACAGTTGGCAAGCTGGCCTCTTTGCATGTACGCCGTCAAGAAAGGTTTAGTACTCTATGAAGGCGACCTCTTAAATCCAGAAACGGAAGGAGAACGTCGGATATCTGTACTATTTCGTTTTTGTCGTACCCTTTATTACTTTTCTACAGTTACTCTGTTTGCAGCTCAATCATTGAGTACACTAGCGATAGGTGGATACAGTTTGTTCACTTAAATATTTTCGTTATACATGCACTTTACCACTGTGTTTGCCATCGCGGTTGTTGTAGATTAGTCGGAGTGGGGATACGTTTATTTACACTGTTTGTCTTTTACGGTGGGTGGAATAAGTGTGAGGCTGGGCGCCCAAAGCCCGGTTTAACACCCCCAGTGACTTTTGTCACTGACCGTTCCAAGGCGGTACTTCCATCTTCCCCCTATTGTATGTTTGTTTTGTCTTTGTGCGTCTCTTGGTGTTTTTATAGTTATGTACATTTGCTGTTTCCTAGTGTTGCTGTTCGGGCGGCTGTTTGTTCTGTATGTGGTGTTTCCTGCATGACTCATTTTTGTACTTTTACTTTAGTAGTATTGAACCATTGTCACCGTTATAAAATTGCCCAAGTGCGTTTGAAGAAGAAGAAGAATGAGAAGAGGAAGAGTAGAAGAAGAAGAAGAGCAAACAGTTTAGACCCAAATCAGAGGAGCCCTCTGATTTGGGTGGTATGTACTCTTTGTCATTCAACTTCCTCAAGGAATTTATACCCTTTCATACTGAAACGTTAGATTTTATACCTTTCACCGCCAATGTCGCAAAAATGCCGAATATGTGGTTACCGGCGCAAATAGTTTGGATCCAGATAAGACGTTTGTTATGTGACTTGTGCTCAAATACATATGTAAGTGTTCATGGAATCAGTCATCATTATTAATACATTCCCTCATAGGCTATTTTATATACAATCCCTTTGAATATATCTGTTGCAAAGGAGCATTTACAAGGAAAATGGAAATATTTAGAATTTTGAAAGAAGTTTTGAAATCATTGTGATAAATAAAGCATTTGCTCCATAGGAGCAAATGCTCTATTTATCACATTGTTTTCAAAATGTGACTTTTACAGAGGCGTAAAAAGGAGTCAATATGAGGGAATGGGTTAAAATGTGAAACAATATTAACCATGCAGTGTTTCCACATCCTCCACTACACCTTAGATGATAGGTTTCTCAACTCTTTCTCTGTCAAATATTGTCGTCTGCAAAATTGTTTTGTGTTACACTGTTCTTTTGTCTGATATTCTCCCACATTTTCAAAAGCATTTCCCTTATCTGGATCAAGAATTGTTGCATAGGTAATCATAGATGTGACATGTTAAAGTCACCTCTCGTAATTAATTTGGAAACAGTAACCAGACAATGAACGAAAATAACTCACTAAAAGTTCCTTCCTTTTCACCAGTACAGTTATTTCTTTTATTATGTTCGTTTTCTTTTCCCTTTCAGAAAATTACTGGCAAAGACGCTAGCAAAGATGCCGGAAGTGCCGTTGGGTTCCTGCTTGTTGCCATGGCAACGTTCAGCACGGCTTACAATGCAGTGTTGTATATAATATTCAACAAAAACTTTAGGGACGCTTTTACGAGCATCTTTAAGTGTTCATGGAATCAGCCATCCGACAGTCAGATTTTATGATCTGTGATCATTTCAGCAGAACCTGACTTAAGTGACCATCAAAATGTATGGGTGTGTAAGGCAGGTGGTAGCTTAGTGCAGGTCAAAAGTATAGCTCCTATAGGAGCTTTTGGCATTAGTCTTGCCCTGCGTTGAGCAAACACGTGCTTTCTAAGACCTCTATGTTCAATAAATGAACTAGAATTGTTTTTGATACAAAAACTGATGTCTCCCCCAGCCTGTGGACAAAGTTTTTCCAAAGTCCCATATTCTGCAGAACATCATCGAACCGTAAAAGGAATAAACTACGCACAACTAGGCATGGTGCTGATCAATCCTATGAAGTTTCATGAAAATCCAATAAAAGATTATTGGGGAAAACCCGCGGACAAAATTTTCCATGTAAAAACTTCAAAGTCCCAAACCTCTGCAGAAAATCATCAAATCGGAAAAGTAATAAGATATGCATACCTAGACATGATGCTTATCATTCCTATGAAATTTAATGAATATCCTTTTGGAGAAACCCTGCAGACACAATCTCCATGTAAAAAATTTAAAGTTCCATAATTCTGCAGAAAATTGGAGGCAATAACTTCAATATTATTGAAGCCAGAGTTATGATAGGTGTGCATAACACTTCCTTCCATCATGTTTTTTCCATACATGAAATGTCATTCCAATAGCATCAGTAGAGCAAGAGTTATTGATCGGACAAAATTGTAACAAAGGGCAATAACTCCAAAAGTATTGTAGTTAGAGTTATGGCCCTTATACATGACACTTTCTCTCATCATGCTGTGTCAATGTATGAAGTTTCAATCAAATGGCATTAGCCATGCAGGAGTTATCGTCCGGACAAGAAAGTATGAATAATTGACCTTGAATAGTAGACATGACCTTGAATTGTGACCTTGACCTTTAAAGAATGTGCATGAATCCTGCTGTCTGCCTTGTTATGGAGAACATTTTTGCCGCAGTATTTTGAAATCCTTCCAAGGGTTTAAGAGATATTGAGCGGACACGAAGGGTGTGGCTAAAAACCTTTGACCTTGAATTGTGACTTTGACCTTTGACCCACGTGCCTGAATCGAACGCTCTGCACATCGTCTTGTTGTTGAGTCGAACATTTGTGCCAAAGCATTTTGAAATCCTTCCACATTTGTGAGAGATATGGAGCGGACACGAGTGTGACAGACATACGGACAGACGGACGGACAGACGGACAACTCGACCAAAAACAATGTCTCCCCATTATAAATGGGGGAGACATAATGACCGCTTATGACACGTTCTACTGAACACAGTGTAACATGTCTACAGCGTCCGTCGACCATCGAAAAAACAATAGTCTAATAACAGTTTTAGACCCAACCTTTTTAAATAAACCTACTAAAAAGAAGCATTTATTGGGGGGAAAATGGCATTGTTTATAATTGTATTGAATAGCTTTCAAACCAATGTGATAAACAGAGCATTTGCTCCTATGGAACAAATGCTCTATAGATTCATTACATTGGTTTCAAAACATGACTTTTATAGGGGTGTTAAAGTCGTCAGTAGGAGGGAACGGGTTAACCCTTTCGCTGCCAAACTCTGTCGTCTGCTAACTTTGTCGTCTGCTACAAATTTTCATTTTTTTTATTTTCTACATTTTTATTTCAAAACCATAGTAACAGTACAAATAGTTTGGATCCTGATGAGACGCCGAGTTACTCGGCGTCTCATCTGGATCCAAGCTGTTTGCATAGGTAATTACAGGTCCGGCATTGGCAGCGAAAGGGTTAAGATAGGTGATAGCTTCATGCAGGAGGAGAGTCATGCAGAAAGTTTCTCTAGGAGTTGTCTGCGTGCCTTTCGTTCTGCATTAATCCATTACCTCACAAGCTATTCTTAGATACAACCTATTTGAATAAATCTACCGAAAAGGAACATTAACTAGAGAAAAGGAAAATTTTAGAATTTTGTAGTTTGAAACCATTGTGATAAATAGAGCATTTATCACAATGGTTTCGTAAAGTGACTTTTACAGAGTCGTCAAAAGTCGTCAATATGAGGGAATGAGTTAAGCAAACACACGCTCATATATCCCAATGTTTGTTCATAGTATTGTCGCTATAGACATGTTTTTTACTGTAATATCAAAATTAGAAAACACTGCAGACAGCCGCATCAATTTGATTTCTTTTGATCACATAATCATAAATGGATTAAATGCATACAAAGATTCCCTGCAAACCCAATATAGACATGTCGCAGCTTCATGCATGGTGAAAGTCATACAGAGATCTACAAAGCGTTCTGTTTGTAAAACATTCATCCTGCATTAACCTTTTACTCAATGAATATTCATGTAAGAATTAATGATGTCATAACTATTCATAAGATTCATTTTTACAATGCAATACGGCTGCACAGAGTTTCCCTCATGGCAGAAACTGTAGTCATAGCTGTATTTTTCATCGGCAAACAGAGCAGACACTGATCAGACGGCTCCTATAGGAACCGTCTGATCTGGGTCTTCTCTGTTTGCAAAGACGTAAAAATAAAAAAGTGTATTTGTGGAGCTAAGGGTTAAACAGCCATTTGCATTTAAGTATCAATTATGAATTCATATTCAATAAAATCATAAAACATGGTGTTGGTCATGTCCCATTATTCATAACCCTTTCACCGCCGATGTCGCATAAATGCACCACGACAAATAGTGCAGTCCCAGAAGAGACGCCGCCTTATCAAGGCGGCGTCTGATCAGGGACTTCACTTTTTGTCTCATTCTCTATTTCTATATCTGCGTTTTATTCCTTTGAAATTTGCATTTATTTGTCTCATTTCCTTATTGTACCGAACGTTTTAACAAAAACTGGATTGCAGACGACAAATAGAAATTTGGCGCCGAAACGGTTAAAACGATTGTCAAATTGAACATATATTTAACCCTTTCGCTGCCAAACTCTGTCGTCTGCTAACTTTGTCGTCTGCTGCAAATTTTCATCCTTTTGATTTTCTTCATTTTTGTTTCAAAAACATAGTAACAATAACAAACAGTTTGGATCCTGATGAGACGCCGAGTTACCCGGCGTCTCATCTGGATCCAAACTGTTTGCATAGGTAATCACAGATCCGGCATTGGCAGCGAAAGGGTTAAATATTTATTTTGTTCTTTACAAGATGGTCGGTTTAGAGGGCTTTACTGTGTTCAAGTTTTGAAAGACCCGTCTAATTTATTACAACTACGCAATGATTTACTTCTACTTTTTATCGACTGCGAATCACCGGGGTGCACTAATTTTCCTCTGATTTTACTGATCTATCACGTCTAATTTGAGATAGAAATCATTTAATCTCACTTGAATTGGTGCGGGATTTTTTGCCTGACATTTTCTGAATAAACGCTCTATACATGCGACGGGCGTGTCTTCATTCGTTTACGCCTCAATTATTCGCATTTGAAGTCACATACTTATTTTCACCCGCACTTCCATGATTGATGAACGATTTTGTATTTTTTTTTGATGTTTTACTCAAACTGTATACATTGCTGAAATATCAACTTCATTAAGATTCTTGGACTTACTGTCGCATATAATATACAGAAGAAATTGTCTTGAGCGGTCATCAAAAAGAGGTCTAATTATGGGTCTTTAACCCTTTCCCTTATGTAAGCGCATTTTGACGCATCTGCAAACAGAGTAGACCCAGATCAGACGGCTCCTATAGGAGCCGTCTGATCAGGGTCTGCTCTGTTTGCTTATGGTGTAATATAGATTTTAGTCTACAGCCTCTGTCTGAGGCAAAATGTCCTGTGTTCATATGACATTATAAAAAATAATCTTATTGATATTTATGACGTCATTATTTCTTACATGAATATTCAACAGGGAAAGGGTAAATACAGGTGATAGCTTAATGTAGGTCAAACGTAATGCAGGAAGCTCCTATGGGAGCTTTCTGCATTAGTATTGCCCTGCATTAAACAATCACCTGCGTTTTAAGACTCCTATGTTGAATAAATGAATGCCCCCTTAAGACAGGTTCCCCTGTCTCTGTTTACATCTCTCCTCGCAAAGCGTCTCACGGGGCTTGCTGCAATGTGTGGCATTTCGGCATCTCATCAGAATCAACTCTATTTGAGACCCCACTTGTGTTTTGAGAAGAAATTGAAGGCAAGTCCATTCTGAAAATTAAACCAGACGACAATGTTCATGTCGTGACCAAAAAACAAGAAATTAATTATTTCACAGCTGCACAATCTCGGTTGCATTAATTTCGCGTTCTTTAATTTTCGTATTTTCTTCTTTTTTATTTGTCTCAGAATATATAACCACACCGTCAAACAGGTGTGTATCGTTAACCCATTACGTCATAAGCTATTTTTAGATACAACCTCTTTGAATAAATCTACCGAAAAGGGGCATTAACTAGAGAATCGTCGCATACCCAGTTTTCGAGGTAACCTCGTTCTCGTGTTATTTATAAACCGCGCGACTTCCCGAGATTATGACGCGTTACTGGGAAGTGGAATACCCTCTTATGTAAACAAAGCATTTCGGCATTAAAACATCAATACAATTCGGGAAATGTTCAGAATAAAGATAAGTTATAACACCATATATGAAAGCTTATATATTTTAGCATAAATCGTGCTCTCATACTGTATATAAACTTGCAAATGAAAAATCATTATATAGAAATGGAAAACAGCCGAAATTTACATAACAATTGTTTTAATCTAACAGTTTAAGTTGTTAAACGTGTTTTATGCCAGTACCGCATTGTGAGACCCGCTATTTTTACCTCTGGCCTCGTTTTAGACTTTACCTCGAAAATAGGTTACTATTTAGCTGACTGCTATTTTTATACCACCGTCTCTCTCGGACGGTTTATTAGACTTTATGACGATTCAGTGACACTGAAACTATAAATATTATGAAGGAAACTGACACTTGAAAGGAGCCACGCAAGTTTTGAAATGTAAAGTATCCCTTCAGTACAAATTTTCGATCGGCGAAAACTTAATACCTCGACAACCGGTAACGCCAGGAAAATTTTGTTTTTTAGAATTTTGCAGTTTGAACCCATTGTGATAAATAGAGCATTTGCTCCTATAGGAGCAAATGCTCTATTTATCACAATGGTTTCACCACGTCGCTTCTACAGAGTCGTCAAAAGTCGTCAATATGAGGGGAATGGATTAAGGCACTTGACGTCCCATCTGGATCCAAACTGTTTGCAAATGTGCACTGATTCGCCATAGTTAAAACATTTTGTTTGCAAAACTACGATATACGTGTACATATGCACCAGACGTTAAATTTAGTATAATATCGATCTTAGAGACAGATGTCAGCTTAGTGATTACCCTGCATTAAGCAGCCACCTGCCTAAAAGTATTTCAATTCTTCTCTACTAGAAGTTCGGTTTAGAGGGGTTTTACTGTATTCACTTTGCGGATAAGTCGAGTCCAGCATTAGTGTCCATGAGTTTATACCGTCAAGTGTCTCTATAGCGACTACTTAATTAATATGCATGATAATTATACACAAGAGCAGGTGGTAGCTTAACGCAGAACGAAAGCAATGCAGACAGTTTGTAACTGAGATTTCTGCATAGCTGTCGACCTATATTAACTCTTTACTCCATGAATATCTATGTAAGAAAAAAATGACATCATGAATATTAATTAGATTAATTCTTATAAAAGCACATGGACTAAGGAATTGTTATCCATGACATGCTCTGTAGAATCATATCTATTATTATATCATAAGCAAACAGAGCAGATCCTGGTCAGACGGCTCCTACAGCAGCAACAGGAGCCATCTGATCTGGGTCTACTCTGTTTGTAAAGGCGTAGAAAGACGTATTTATGGGGTAAAGGGTTAACCCTTCTCAGTCTAATCGCGACTTGACTGGTATTTGCAAACGCCATTGACGTATTTGCAAATAGAGTAGACCCTTACCAGGCGGTTCTTGTAGGAGCTCAGTTACCCCTTTGCTAGATGGAAACACTCTTTGATGTATTTGCAGACATAGTAGACCCTGACCAGAAGCCCCTAGTAAGGAATAATGACATCATGGATATTTATAAACTGCATATTTATAACGTTGTATGGACACTATAATCATTGGCGCTGCATAAACTGTAGAATCAAATCTATACAATTCCATAAGCAAACAGAGCAGACCCTGATCCACGGATCCTACAGGAGTAGTTCGAGTTGGGTCCACCCTGTTTGCAAAGGCGTCAATAAGGTGTCTATCATGGTAAGGCTTATAATAAGTTTTTTCTATCAGGTAGATGGTTATAATAAGTTTTTCTGTCAGGTAAATGGTTATAATACGTTTTTCTGTCAGGTAGATGGTTGTAATAAGTGTTTCTATCAGGTAGATGGTTATAATAAAAAAAATCTCTATCAGGTAAATGGTTAAACTAAGTTTTCTGTATCAGGTAGATGGTTATAATAAGGTTTTTTTTATCAGGTAGATGGTTATAATAAGTTTTTTCTATCAGGTAGATGGTTATAATAAGGTTTTTTTCTATCAGGTAGATGGTTACAATAAGTTTTTTTTCTGTCAGGTAGATGGTTATAATAAGTGGGTTTTTTCTATCAGATAGATGGTTATAATAAGTGTTTCTATCAGGTAGATGGTTATAATAAGGGTTTTTTATCAGGTAGATGGTTATAATAAGTGTTTCTATCAGGTAGATGGTTATAATAAGGTTTTTTTTTATATCAGGTAGATGGTTATGATAAGTTTTCTGTATCAGATAGATGGTTATGATAAGTTTTTCTATCAGGTAGATGGTTATGATAAGTTTTCTCTCTATGAGGTAAATGGTTAAAATAAGTTTTATCTATCAGGTAGATGGTTATAAAACGTTTTCTGTATCAGGTAAAGGGTTATAATACGTTTTCTGTATCGGGTAAAGGGTTATAATGAGTTTTCTGTATCAGGTAAAGGGTTATAAGAAGTGCTCTCTATCAGGTAAAGGGTTATAATAAGTGTTATTTACCAGGTAAAGGATCAACGGTAATGATCAATATTTGCTCGTTTTCACTGTTTTGTCAAACACAGAAACATGTCTCGGGAAAGACATGCGATTTGGGGGTTTTTCTCTTATGCATTTAAGACAAGCAGTTTTCGATAAAGCATTAATTACACGCGCGTTATCTGAAACAGAATTAAATCCTTTCCACGCTAGATGTTCAGAGTAGTATAGATCATCAGTGATTAACTCATTCCCTCCTAACCTACATGTGATTTTAGAACAAATGTCTTTGAAATAATCTACCGAAAAGGATCATTAACTACAGAAAAGGAGAATTTTAAAATTGTGTGAGTTTGAAACCATGGTGACAAATAGAGCATTTGCTCCTATGGAGCAAATGTTCTATTTATCACAATAGTTTCAATAAATAAGTATTACAGAGACGCGAAAAGGCGTCAGTAGGATAGGACTAGTTAACTATTGAGTCCATCCAGTCTGAAAGGGTAAACTTACTTGATGATTTTCAATGACAAACAGTGCAGACCCTGATCAGAGGGCCCCTCTAGGAGCCATCTGACCTGGGTCTACATTGTGTTCAAATGACAGTGTATGCGTGTCCCCCATTCAAATGATTAAAGCATGCTATACTCTATACAATATCCAGACATTTACATATCTATATACATTTAGATAGATCGCTTTTTATACACCTAAAGGACATGATTTGTGCTCTACAGAGTACGTACTCGAAACTCGTTTACCCAATTTAGTATGGAACAGGCCGGATCCTATTAGCATTGAGTAAGTTCTCAACTCTCTGACATTCTAAGCATACTTATTAACCATTTACCTGTTCAATGTTTATTACAAATTTTAATACCTACTGAATATTCATAGACAAAATAGTTATAAGGAAATATAGAATGTTAAACATTGTAGCCATTTTAGAAAGTATAGAAACAGATATATCAAATTATATTAGCAAACAGAGCAGACCCTGATCAGACGGCTTCTATAGGAGCCGTCTGATCTGGGTCTACTCTGCTTAGCATATCATTGCCGTACCTGGAAACACATGTGGCAGCTTAATGCAGTTCTAAAGTAATGCTGAGAGCTTCTTACTTTACACATGCATTAAGCTATGAACTCGATAAATTGTCCAGCTTAGCAATCGGTTAACTCGAACTTCTATATACCGACTTATTTTGTATGGTCCTTTGAAGTTCGAGATACGGAAGTTCAAATGTATATGGGAGTGGTAAAAAGTAGGCAGTTGCTTAATGCAGGGTAAAAGTAATACAGAAAGCTCCTATAGGATCTTTCTGTATCACTTTTGTCGTGCATTTAGCTATCACCTGTTTAGAAATCCAGATTTTGACTTCCTTTTTTATTAATGACCGCTTAAGACAGGTTCAAAAATGAGCCAGATCAAACTTTGAGCTGAAATTATTTTTTTCATGGCGGGATAAGCGTTAAAATCTTTCACGAATCAGAAGTTAAAATTGTTAAAATATCTTAAATTTAAGCAAACATCATTTTTACAACGGAAAAATTGCTAAAGATTCAATTACCTTCCTGGCGATCTTCTAACGAGCTACATGGAAAATGTGTTGCAATACAAGTACAAAAAAATAATATTTGGTGTAGCAGCAAACAGGTTATAGAATAAAACATAAAAGAGACACACTTCTTGGTCTTAAGGTAAGATGTTAGCTTAATTAACTTTTTCCCTTATGTAAGCGCATTTTGACGCATCTGCAAACAGAGTAGACCCTGATCAGACGGCTCCTATAGGAGCCGTCTGGTCAGGGTCTGCTCTGTTTGCTTATGGTGTAATATAGCTCTGATTCTACAGCTTCTGTCTGAGCCAAAATGTCATGTGTTCATATGTCATTATAAAAAATAATCTTACTGGTATTCATGATGGCATTATTTCCTACTAAAAATATATTCATCAGGGAAAGGGTTAATTAACGGGGAAAGTTATGCAGAAATGTGGTGACACGTTAACAATTTATATATCTTTCCAGAGCCTTAAATGAAGTTCAAATTATTTCTATCAAAAAGTTTAAAAAGTAAGATTGGAAGAAGCTGTGATCAAAGGAAACATGTTCAAGAAAACATAATTGTTCACAAGCTTCGGTAATATGTTCGGTGAAATCAACCCAAGTGATGTTACTAAATTGGTATCAGTCGATCATTTTAAAAACTAATTGCGGGGAAGAATGATATTTACGAGCAGCGTCTTAACAATTTGATAGCTCTGATCTCGATAACTCGGGGATGAGGTATCGTTTGCTGTGACAGAACTGATGTTGACTTTTATAGTATCTAATTAATGTCTTAATGTCTAATTAGTGTCGTCTAATTAACAAAAACACTGCTATTACATACGTTACAATTGTAACACAATGCATACAGTTGTTTTACATTACAGATTTTACACAAAACTTTTGTTACACAATACAGATTTTACACAAAACATTTACAGTTGTTACACACTACAATTGTTACAAAATCCATACAGTTGTTACACAAAACATACAGTTGTTTTACATCACTTTTTACACAAAACATACACAATACAATTGTTACACAGTTTTACACACGATTAAACAGTAAAACATTGTTACAGTGCTCCCTCTCTACAACGACACCCTTTGGGATACGAAGATTGTATGTGTTTTCAGAGGGAGTTGTTATAGGGAGGGAAATCAAACATAATTAACCTGTTTGCAGATCCCCAATAAGGTATATTTCGAGAACTAAAAAGCGTTATGCCTCCATCAAACCCTATGTTGTGACCAATCTTTAGAATCGTCACTTTGTGACGATTCTAAAGAGTGGTCACAACATAGGGTTTGATGGAGGCATTAAGAAAATACGATGGAAAAAAATTGTTTCTGGAGCCTTGTTGTTTCGGAAACAGTGACATGCGTTGTTGTAAGGAGGGAATCGTTATTGAGAGGGTCGTTGTAAGGAGGGAGCACTGTATTCCGATTACTCATGTGGCATATTAATGCAGTGTGAACGTCTGTATGAGTTTTCTACATTACTTTCACAATGGACCCCGCCTCAGCAGTTCTGAATTATTTTGGTTTAGCAAAGTTCTACTGTATATTTTATTGTTTTCTTTTTCTATGCACAAGCATGATATTTGTTAACAAGTCGTTGTTTTGTTTCTTTAATAAACATCTAAAATATTTCTGAGGTCAATATAAGAGGTACAGACAAGATGCGTAAAGTGATAAATGTTCAAGAATAACTTCTTTATTCCCCCCACCAAACCCTATGTTTCGTGTAGAATCGTCTAGAAGAGTGGTCACAGCATAAAGTTTGGTGAAGAAATGAGGACTTCATTATTTGATCACGCGCCTTTATCTGTTGTTCTGTTAAATATTTTAAATAACCGACGTCTGGTTGTTTTGAAAAATCTGATTTATTATTAATAGAGCTCCTAGCCTATAACGTAGTAACGATAATCCCGCACACAGCGCCTAGCCTATAACGCAGACAATTTAAACCACATAGAGCTCCTAGCCCATAACGCATACAATTCAAACCACATAGAGCTCCTAGCCTATAATGCAGTTACGATAATCCCGCACACAGCGCCTAGCCTATAACGCAGTTACGATATTCCCGCACATAGCACCTAGCCTACATAGCAGACAATTTAAACCACATAGAGCTCCTAGCCTATAACGCAGTTACGATAATCCCGCACATAGCACCTAGCCTATAACCCATACAATTTAAACCACATAGAGCTCCTAGTCTATAATACAGTCACGGTAAGCCCGGATTGAGCTCCTAGCCTATAACGCCGACAAATTAAACCACATAGAGTTCCTAGCCTACAACGCAGTCACAGTAAGACCGCACAGAGTTCTTGGCATATACCACAGACACTTAAAGACCACATAGAACCCCTAGCCTATACCTCAGACTAAATAAAGTAAAGCCTATACCGCAGATATAGCTGTCAGGCCAAATAGAGCCCCTTGCTTATAAAGTGCTCCCTCTCTACAACGACACCCTTTGGGATACGAAGATTGTATGTGTTGTTCAGAGGGAGTTGTTATAGGGAGGGAAAATCAAACATAGTTAGCTTGTTTGCAGAGTCCCAGATAAGGTGTATTTCGAGAATTAAAACCGTTATGCCTCTATCAAACCCTATGTTGTGACCACTCGCAACATAGGGTTTGATTGAGGCATAAAGAAAATACGATGGAAAACAGTTGTTTCTGGAGCCTTGTCGTTTCGGAAACAGTGACATGCGTTATTGTAAGGAGGGAATCGTTATTGAGAGGGCCGTTGTAGGGAGGGAGCACTGTAACGCAGAAACAGTAAAACCGCATAGAGCACAACACAGTCATGGTAAGATCTCATAGAGCTCCTGGCCTATACATTCCCCGAGGCCCTCTGTGCACCAATTTCAGATCCGCATAGAGCTCACGACCTAGACAGTTTGTAGTTTAATGCGTTAGCATGTCCCGATCATCCTACACACTCATGTTGGAACAAACATTCATAAATCAAATTCGCATTAACACATTGATTTTCTGAACTGTTCGTTGATTTCCTATTTGTATCAAACTTTTGTGGAACTAATGACCGAGTGTCAAACAGCTTGGATCCTGATGAGACGCCGAGTTACTCGGCGTCTCATCTGGATCCAATCTGTTTGCAAGTGCGTGTCAAATCGCGCTAAGCATGAGTATGGTAAATATAAACATCCATATGGTCAGCTTTACGTTTGACCACTGAATAGATTTCCTTATTCTCTATTCTCCATGTATTAATTGATAATTGATAATTCATAACAGGCAGTCTTGCGTGAATATTCATCAAATAATGGGTTAATAAATCAAGATATAACAATAACCCAAAAGAGCAGAAGAAATGAACTCTTTACTCGTTAACCCATTCCCTCATATTGACGACTTTGTAGAAGTCACTTTATGAAACCATTGTGATAAATAGAGCAGTTGCACCTATGGGAGCAAATGCTCTATTTATCACAATGGTTTTAAACTACAAAATTCTAAAATCATCCTTTTCTTTAGTTAATGCTCCTTTTCGGTAGATTTATTCAAAGAGGTTGTATCTAAAATAGCATATGAGGTAATGGGTAAAATAAGCCTTTCTAAGCTTTTGCAAACAGAGTAGACCCAGACCAGTCCTGTAGCAGCCGTCTGATCTAGGTCTTCTCTGTTTCTTACAAAATGACATTATTATATAGATATGATTCTACAGTTTCTGGCATGCCCAAATATGGATGTATTCATGTGCCATTATAAATATTCAGTTTTATTAATATTCATGGTGTTATTATTTCTTTCATAAAGTTTCATTAAGTAAAGGGTTCAGACAGTATGGCAGAGTGAGAGTGACTTGAAAACGAATTTAACCCTTTTCCTTCATATAAACGCGTGTTAACGCATCTGCAAACAGAGTAGTTCCAGATCAGACGGCTCAAATAGGAGCTGTCTGATCAAGGTCTGCTCTGTTTGCAAATGGAGTTTCTTTGCTTTCCAAAGTGGCTACAGTGTTCCGCTTTCCATATTTCATTAAAACTTTTTTATACATGTATATTCAGTAAGTATTGAAAATTGAAATAAACATAGAATAGGGAAAGGGTTAAATCGAGACATAGATAAAGATATATATTCAAATTATTCACCCCTTTAATGCTAAAACCCCGGTCTGTTACCAATTTTGCTTACATCCGATTATTTCAAGCTATTTAAAAACTATTTACCGGGCGTCGAACAGTTTTGACCCTAATGAGACCATGTTAACCGGCTTCTCATCTGGATCTAATTTGTTTACAAATGCAAATCAGCTCGCGCTTAGCACAAGAATAATAATCGTTATTTCTTCACCAAACCTTATATTGTGACCTCTCTTTCTGAAGAGGGGTCACAACGTAGGGTTTGGTGGGGAAATAAAGGAGCTAGTCTTGAAACAAATGTTCAGTCTAATATGAGCTTAGAAATGAGAATGAAATCAACGAGAGGGTATATAAAATAGGAGAGGGTCAGGGAGATGGTAATAAAGCAATTTGTGCCTAGCAAACCGTACCTCACCATAGAAAAACGCACATCACTATGACAAACCATTTTATTTTAACTTTTTTGCCACCATAGACGAATCCGTGATAACCTTTGGAAACGATCTAGATCCAGCAGAGAAGCCGAGTTACTCGGTCTCTCCACAGGATCCGAACTGTTTGACACTTTGATTATGATTTTTAAAAGAAACTGAAGAATACCCGATCTTTAAACCATACGCAGACGACAATAATAGGAGGCGAAACTCGTCTGGCGACGAAAGTGTTAAACATTCCTTCATCACAAAATTCCACTAGCTTTTAATTTACATTTCCCTTTACACTAATGAGAAGAGTCTAAACTGGAGAATCTCAAACTAATTTTTCATTCTGAAGTTAACCCTTTTAACTTTGTGTGTTAGCCCTTTCACCGCCGATGTCGCATAAATGCACCACGACAAATAGTGCAGTCCCAGATCAGACGCCGCCTTTTTCAAGGCGGCGTCTGATCAGGGACTTCACTTTTTGTCTCAAACTCTACTCCTGTGCTTTAATCATTTGAAATTTGCATTTATTTATCTAAATTTCTTTATTTTACCGAATGACTTAACAAATATTGCATTGCAGACGACAATTAGAAATTTGGCGCCGAAAGGGTTAAGAATGTCGTCTGCTTCAGACATCAAATTGGGACTGTCTTTTTAACCCTTTCCCTGCTCTATGTTTATTCAAAATCTCAATACCTACTGTATATTCTAGGACAAACCAGTAATAATGTAATATGGAAGGTGGAGCCTTGTAGCCATTGTAGAAAGAAGAGACACTGATATATCAAATTCCATTATCAAACAGAGCAGACCCTGATCAGACGGCTCCTACATGAACCGTCTGATCTGGGTCTGCTCTATTCGCAAATGCGTATTTGTGGAGATAAAGGTTATAGAGGATCTGTTGTGAATTGCCTAAACTCACCAAGAAAATGTTATTAAGCTCGCCAAGGCTCGCTTAATGACATTTTCTAAGGCTCGTTTAGGAACATGTGATCTTAAAAGACAACGAGCATCAGATTCTTTTTCTCACATATCAAAAAAGTGTATTTTCGCCGTTTAAATGACATGTAAACATAGGTTTCCATGGCTTGATGTCATATATGACGTCATACGTTCTAAAGTGATCTTACACGTGTTACAGATAAGGAAATCTTAACCTGTTGTTCTAACTCGGAGATAAGGGAAGGTATGTGAGAAAACCCTTTCTCTGTTGTATAGTCATGTAAGAAATATTGACGCCATGAATATTAATAAGATTAGTTTTTTATAATTGCATTATGAACACAATACATTTTGGCTCAGGCGGAAGCTGTAGAATCAGATAAATATATTACACCATAAGCAAACAGAACAGACCCTGATCAGACGGCTTCTATAGGAGCCGTCTGATCTGGGTCTACTCTGTTTGCAGATGCGTAAAAATTCGCTTACATAAGGGAAAGGGGTTAAAAAGTGCCAAACAGTTTGGATCCTGATCAGGCGCTGAGTTACTCGGTGTCTTATCTGGATCCAATCAGTTTGTAAAGGTTATCATTATTTCGGCTATGACGACAAAAAGGTTAAATGAAGACTTGTTGACGATTATGTTCAATCGTGTGATACAGATATGACTCACAAGTTTATATATGAATATTAACGAGGATTAAAAGTTTTTGACAAACGTTGCTCATCAAACGTTTTCCGGTTCAACCCATTCCCTCATATTGACGACTTTTGGCTACTCTGTAGAAGTCACTTTGGGAAACCATTGTGATAAATAGAGCATTTGCTCCTATAGGAGCAAATGCTCTATTTATCACAATGGTTTCAAACTACAAAATTCTAAAATTTCCTTTTCTCTAGTTAATGCTCCTTTTCGGTAGATTTATTCAAAGTGGTTGTATCTAAAATAGCCTATGAGGTAATGGATTAACTCGTTTCCAATGTTGCATCTGTGATTATATATGCAATCAGTTTGGATCCAAATGAGACGCCGAGTAACTCGGCGAGTAACTCGGCGTCTCGTCAGGATCCAAACTGAGTGTTACTGTGACTGTGTTCTGAAACAAAAAACGAAGAAAACTTTCAAAACAGTGAAAATTGTAGCAGACATCAAGGTTTGCAGACGACAAAATTTGACAATGAAAGAGTTAAAATTGAAAAAGAAATACAGAAAGCTCCTATATAGGGACTTTCTGTATTATTTCTGCCCTGCATTAAGCATCCACCTGCTTTTTAAGACTCATATGATCAATAAATGAATGACCGCTTAGGACAGATTCTACTGCAGTATGTCCGGGTTAACAGAATCATGGAAACGTTTACCAACTCTAACCCTTTAATTCATATACATGTACATGTATACTCTTTTAACTCTTTCCCTAGTCTATGTTTATTTCAATTGTTAATTAATACCTAATGAATATTCATCATGGACAGAATAGTTATAGTGAAATGTGGAACGTGGAATACTGGAGCCATTTTAGAAAGTAAAGAATATCTTTCAAACACCATTATCAAACAGAGCAGACCCTGATCAGACGGCTCCTATAGGAGCCGTCTGATCTGGGTCTACTCTGTTTGTAGATGCGTAAAAACTCGTTCATAAGAAGGAAAAGTTTAACGCATTTGAAAACAGAGTAAACCCTGATCATACAACTCTTGTTACAGCTTATGGACCTGGGTCTATTGTGTTTGGTTATGTAATAAGGTAGATACGGCCCTACATGTTTTGCTATGGGGCCAAACGTTCCGGTGGTTCACATACCATCATAAATAGTTATTGAAATGATATTCATATTGTCAGTATTTATTGCAGTACAACCTCTCTAAACCAGAATTCTAGTAGAAACGTTTTTAGATACTTTTAGGCAGGTGACTGCTTAATGCAGGGTGAAAGTCATGCAGAAAGCTCCTCGGGGAGCTTTCTGCATGACATTCACCTAGCATTAAGCTGTCACCTGTCTTCAAGACCGGTATTTATACTAAATGTATCGTCCGGTATATAGTGCTTTTACTGTACGTGAACATTTATGAAAAAGGCGCATTAATTCAAATGTGTATTATAGTCATATTCATCATTTTGGCACATCTGTACATCTTCGTTTTGTATAATTTCATAAGTACGGTTGGAAATTCGATCATGTGAAATAGATACCTGCATATTCTCACGGTATAGTTTTGCACAATCCTAGCTGTTATACATCTAAAGGATCTTTCTGCCTGGCATTTAACTTACATTAACCCATTTGCTCCCACGATCCCATGTATGGGACCTAGGCAAACAGTGTAGACTCTGTTAGACGCCGCATTATGCGGCGTCTGATCAGAGTCTATACTGTTTGCTGATAGGAAATTCAATATAAAACAAAACAAAAATGAAAAATTAGACCAGACATCCCTTAGATAAAACACTAATCCAATATATAAGCATGGAAGACTCCACTGGAAGCAAATGGGTAAAGCAACTATCTGTCTAAGCAGGAATAAATTAGTGACCAGTGTCCTTTAAAAAGGACATACGCAAACAATGTATATACCCAGATCAAAAGGATCATGAAGGAGTCCCCTCTGATCAGGGTCTGCACGGTATGCTAAATCCACCTATGTCAATGGTTTATTCAAGCAAATGTTTTGTTTGATGTGCTCCCTCCACATGAAAAATGGAAGGATTGCAAAGTTGCAAAAACCTGTTTATGGGGATTACTTATAAGAGTTGAGGTTAAAGGTGATATATTGCAAATTGCAGTGCGCAGATTGCACGATAATTTATGTATTGTTTTTAAAGTTAACCCCCCGTACACACACACACACACACACATACACACACACACACACACACACACACACACACACAAATAAATGCAAATTTCAAAAGAATAAAGCACATATATAGAAATAGAGACTGAGACAAATAGTGAAGTCCCTGATCAGACGCCGCCTTGAAAAGGCGGCGTCTGATCTGGGACTGCACTATTTGTCGTGGTGCATTTATGCGACTTCGGCGGTGAAAGGGTTAATCAGCGTCTGCTCTATTTGCTTTTTGAATTACCTTAACATTTAGCCTGCTATGTGCGGGATGAGTGAATACATATGCAAACAGTTTGGATCCAGATGAGACGCCGAGTAACTCGGTGTCTCATCAGGATCCAAACTGTTTGACACCCTGCTTGCATTTTGGTAGACAAATTGATTATAGCTTGAATTTTGGAAATTTAGTAGGTGAAAAATCTGTAAAAATAATTTGCTCAGCAGGGTAAAGGTTAAACCCCCTCTATACCGGAATTCTAGTAGAGAAAAGTTTGATACTTTTAGGCGAGTGGCTGCTTAATACAGGGTGAAAGTCATGCTGAAAGCTCCTAGATGAGCTTTCGGCATGACTTTCACCCTGCATTAAACTGCCACCTGTCTCCAAGACCGGTATTAATAATCAATTTAGAGAAGTTTTACTGTATAAAAATCTGGTTCTATTGTTTCTATGTTGGCCAAACATTTTTCATAATTATGTCATTATACAAATAGGACTATGTCTAATTAATATTCATATCGTCATTATTTGTCACATGAATACTCATCTATTGAATCGGATATACAGTAGAACCCCTCTATAGCGACCACTTCATGAATATACATGCGTGTTATTATAAGCAGGTGGTTGCTTAATGCAGGACAAAAGTAATGCAAAAAGCTCTCTGCATTACGTTTGTCCTGCATTAAGCTACCACCTGCCTCTACCACCCAGAATTATACCTCTTTCAGGTGATCGCATTAAAGGTGTTTTACTGTACAGTAAAACCTCTCTATAACGACCACTAAATTAAATCAATTATTTTGTGTTAAAGGCAGGTGGGTGCTTAAAGCAAGGTGAAAGTAAAATAGAACGCTCCTATAGGAGCGTTCTGTTTTACTTTCACATTGCTTTAAGCAGCCACCTGCTCTAAATACCATACCAACTAATTAACACATTTTAGTGGTCGTTATAGAGTGGTTTTACTGTATATCATTTCATAAGCAAACACAACAGAGGCTATGTTTATTCTGCTTGTAGAAGCGTGAAATGCGTCTGTGTGTGGGGAAGTGTTAACCCTTATCCAGTTCTGTATTCATGTAAGAAGTAATGACATCATGAATATTTATTAGCTGAATTTCTATATTGTAAACTTTTCAAGTGCGGTTTTTTTGCTTGAATAAAACTATAGAACCAGATTTTTATCAGGTCAAAAGCAAAAAGAGCAGACCCTGATCAGACGGCTCCTATAGGAGCCGTCTGATCTGGGTTACTCTGTTTGCAGATGCGTGAAAAGGCGTTTATGTCGGGGGAAAGTTGTATAGAGTTCACTGTCCCATGACACAGTAATCGAAAATGTACATTATCCATATCGTCAATATTTAACCTTTAGCCCGCTGTGAAAAATAGATATCGGTTCAAATTGGGAGCTGGTGCATTTCTTATTACTTCCGATTTGATGAAGATTTGTGGAAACTATTGACCAAATGTCAAAAAGCTTCCAAGGGTCCTAATTAGATGTCGACACTCATCTTGATCCAATATGTTTGCTAATGCCAGTCATGTCGCAAAACCCGAGATAAGGGTTAAGGTAGCTTGATAAGGGCGATGATAAAAGTTTGGGTAGCTGGGTACAGTGGCAAACAGACCCTGATCAGATAGTTGTAAGTACCTTTCTGAAAAGGTTATTATTACTAATTAGTAGTAGTAGTAGTAGTTTATTCGGTATTCTCCAAATAAGAAGAGCATAACATATATACATGTACATAAACATTGATACATACAGGCTATTATGAAAAAGCAGTTTTACAAGCAACGGTACCAACCACTTTAACGATTCCCCTGACCGTTTAATCCCTTTACCCGATGGATATTCATGTACCTAACATTATCAGGTAAAGTTTTATATAAATATAATGTAACACCATATCTGGTAATTGGCAATAGTACCGACATATTTATATAATTATACCAACAACAAGATCAGACTCTGATCAGATGACTCTTGTAGGCATCGTTAGCCTCATAGGCTATCACAATTGTTTCAAAAAGTTACTTTTACAGGGACGTCAAAAGGCGTCAATATGCGGGAAAGTCTATATCTCAAAAGAATTGAATGAATCGAAACTGTAACAGACCCGAGTTTTAGACCCGAGTTTTAGCAGACAACATTTTTATGGCAAGATTCTAATACATGTATAACGTGTAAATGTAATAGCCAAGCTGTTAGGTGTGAGCTAGATCGTTTAAGTGCATGAACAATTTGTCCTGCCAATGTCACATCTGTGATTACATATGTAGGCAGTATGGATCCATATGAAACGCCGAGTAACTCGGCGTCTCATCAGGACCCAAACTGTTTCTTTCTGTGACTTTTATTTAAAGAAAAATGAAGAAAAAACTGTATCAGACGACAAAGATTGCAGACGACAAAAGTTGGCAGCGAAAGAGACTCAAAGAGTTAAGCAATGAGCTGTTACTAGCTTGATGGGTGGCGGCCAGGGTTTGCGGAGGGTACATACTACATATCCAACAATAATCGTCCATTTCAATTTCATTTATATCTAGATAAAACACCAAGATATAAAATTTAGCTTTAACTTTGAAATGCTCCATTGAATGGACGGTATAAATTATATAACTGGGCGTGGCATAAAGACGACACACCCTGTACAACTTCACCCTTCCGGAGTCAAGTTTCTAAGTGTCGTCTACAAACCAATGTCGTTAAATCATTCGGTAAACTAAGGAAATGAGATAAATAAATGCGAATTTCAAAGGAATAAAGCACAGCTTTAGAAACAGTGTTTGAGAGAGACAAAAAGTGAAGTCCCTGACCAGACTGATCTGGGACTGCACTATGTGTCGTGGTGCATTTTTTGCGACATTGGCTGTGAAAGGGTTAAACTGGTGTGCGTGATCATATTAAACTACGACAAACCTTAACTGTGATTCTAATAGACATGAAGTTCTTTAGAATAAGGAATAAATCGTTCATAAAGTGGATATTGATTATAGTTACTGCAGTATGTTTTTACAAAGACTGTATGATGTTTTTACAGTACAGACAGACCCAGGTGAAACCGAAACTTTGGAAAAACACAGGTGAGTGATTTGGGAGCTATACCGCTGATATAAATTGTAGGTAGGGTGTTGTGTTTTGTTAACTATTATGAAATGTACACATTGTATATATAGTAAAACCTCGCAGCTAACATACATAACTCGACCTTTTAGTAAACATAAACTGAGAACTAACACTGCTCACTGCATGATGAAAATTATACATAACGCTCCCAGAGGAGCTTTCTACATAAAGTTAATCCCGCATTAAGCTGCCACGTATCTTAAATATCTATAATGCTACTTATGGTACAGTAAAACCCCTCAAATGCGACCACCAAAAAGGGGGCATAATTCACAGTGGCAAAGGCAGGTGGTAACTTAATGCAGGACGAAAGTTATGCAGAGCTTTCTGCATAACTTTCGTCCTGTATTAAGCAACCACCTACTTACAAAGACAGTTATGTGGTCGCATTAGATGGGTTCTACTGCACATCTAAATTTGTGCGCGAAATCCTTTACAGAGTAACTGATAAATATGCGTATTCAGATACTAGAATCGTCATTTCTCCACCAAACCCTATGTCGTGACCTTTCTTTAGAATCCTCTCGAAGACATTTCTCCACCAAACCCTATGTCGTGACCATTCTTTAGTCTCGTCACGACATAGGGTTTGGTGGAGAAATAAAGGAGTTATTTTTTAAAATGTTTGAATTTACGTATCTTATCTGTACCTCTGTATTAGAGAAAACACATGTTACGCTGATCCGGTCCTAATCGATGTCTTTAAGTTGATTGAATCCAGATCAGACGTCTATATTCATATACAGTTGAACTTCGATAGCTCGAACTTTAAAGGACCATACACATTAGTTCGAGATAACAGAAGTTCGAGTCATCCGATTTTTTTTATCTGAATAGTTTCTTCGGGTCTCAGTTTAATACAGGTCTAAAGTAATACAGAAATCTCCTGTAGGGGCTTTCAGCATTACTTTAGACCTGTATTAAGCTGTCACATGTGTTTCTAGATATCTGTAGAGATTCATTATTAGAGCAATTCTGCATTGTAAGTTTTGGAAGGACTGAACTTTTTGTTCGAGTTATCCCGAAGTTCGAGTTATCCGAGTTCGAGATATCGAAGTTCAACTGTACATTTGTCAGCTAATTGATATTCATGATGTCATTATTGCTTACATGAATATGCACGATGGATACGGTAAATCCTTTCCTTCATATCAACGCCTTTTCACGCATTTGCAAACAGAGTAGACCGAGATCAGACGGTTTCTATAAGACCGTCTGATCAGGGTCTGGTCTGATTGCCTAGGGAATTTGATAGTTTGGTTTCTTTACCTTCTAAAATGGCTACAATATTCCACCTTCCGTATTTCATTATTATTATTATTGTGATTTTTTGTCCATGAATATTTCAGTAGGTAATGAAATTGGAATAAACATAGAAAAGGGATAAGGCTAAGATGTCTCATGAAATGATTATGTAGGAAATTACTTTATATGCCAACCGACATGCTGGGTCTACTCTGCGTGGCACATTGTTTCAACTTTTAACCCTTTACCCCATAAACACGCTTTTCTAAGCCTTTGCAAACAGAGTAGACCCAGATCAGACGGCTCCTATTGGAGCCGGCTGATCAGGGTCTGTTGTATTTGCTTATGACATGATATATATATAATTCTGCAGTTTCTGCCTTTCTCAATAGTTCCTATGCGCTTGTGCTATTATGATAATTAACCTAATTATTATTTCGTACATGAATATCCATAGGGACGTGTCTTAACCCTTTACCCCATAGGTTATTTTTAGACCCAACCTCTTTGAATGAATCTACCGAAAAGGAGCATTATCCAGAGAAAAGGAAAGTTTTAGAATTTTGTAGTTTGAAACCATTGTGATAAATAGAGCATTTGCTCCTATAGGAGCAAATGCTCTATTTATCACAATGGTTTCATTAAGTGACTTTTACAGAGTCGTTAAAAGTCGTCAATATGAGGGAAAGGGTTGAACCCCGACCAGGGTCCATTCTGTTCGCAGAGGCATGGTCAATTGTTTATACAGGGTGTCCCAAAAAAGGAACCGGGATTATGACCTGCAAGTTATCCCATTTCTGTCAATATAGCTAACTTAAACTAAAAGTATACACATGTAGCTTAGTAGAAACAACATTTTGCCATACGTTGTCTAAATTTTGTCTAAACATATTCATTTGTTTTTTTAAGATATCAGCATTTAAATGAAAGCAGCCAAAACTCCGGTTTATACATGATATAGGCATGGACTATTCAATGTACGAATACCATGTTAAAACAGATCTTAGGTGCATTCATTAAACACATTATATCTTTAAAACCAATGCATAATTTTATGAGAAATGTGGCAGACATATGCACAAATGACTTATCTACAACAGTAAATATTTATATTTTAAGGTGTCCGGTTACATTGGTTAAAATACACATTTTATCCAGGGTTCCGGGGAGACATCCTGTATAAGCGAAATGCTTAATTTCCGATTAGACCAAGATCAGACGCACCCTGTAGGGTATTCTAATATGGATCTACTCTGTTTGCAATGGCACGAAAAGGCGTACCTGTGAGTTATATATCAATATGACTTAGGTTACTTTTTATAATGGCATTTCAACACAGGAATATTTAGTCCTGAGCTCCAGATAACGCTGCGTACTCAAATACTAAACTCGTCATTTCTCCACCTAACCCTATACTGTGATCACTCTTAAGAATCGTCTCGAAGAGACGATTCTAAAGGGTGGTGACGGTATAGGGTTTGGTGGAGAAATAAAGGGGCTATTATTGAAAATGTTTAAATTTACGCATCTTATCTGGAGCTCTGATTTGACCATGGCAGGAACTGCAGAATCAGATCTATAGATGCCACAAGCAAACAGGGCAGAGCCTAAGCAAGCAGACAGGGCCCTGATCTACTCCAGGGCACAATTTGGGGTTTGTTTGTTTGTTTGTTTTTTGTTGGTTTTTTTGTTGTTTTTTAAATCACACGTCATGCAATATAGACAAAGAACTTGAATAAGGCAATGCAAAATACTCGCCATTCCTGCAATATAGACAAAGAAGAGAAAATAACATGCAGGACGAGCGGACAAGTGATGTTTTGTCCCCTGTACTCTGTTTGCAGATGCGTATAAAGGCGTATCTATGAGGTGAAGGGTTAACGAACGACATAAGTTTCTCACAATGCTTATCAAGTGTACTTGAGACGTTTTCTGAGAAAATGGGCTTTATTACATTATAAACAGTATAGATACGTATCGGAAATCACGTTAACCCTTTCGCTGCCAAACTCTGTCATCTACTAACTTTATCGTCTGCTACAAATTTTCATTGTTTTGATTTTCTTCATTTTTGTTTCAAAAACATAGCAACAGTAACAAACAGTTTGGATCCTGATGAGACGCCGATTTACTCGGCGTCTCATCTGGATCCAAACTGTTTGCATAGGTAATCACAGATCCGGCATTGGCAGCGAAAGGGTTAATGGTGAGGCGGGGGCGTGGCTAGACATGCGCACTCAGCTTTTGATGCCACATTTTAATATTCTATTTAATAATATGACTTACAATTTAATTCATGTGATATAGCACGCACTTGTGATAGTATTCATACTATATCTTAAAGCATCTCTATGTCATACCACCTGTGATAAAGACCACAATGGAAATAAGAGCATGCTCTTTATTGGTTTAGCCTTGGTGTAGAAAACATGCCATTGTTTTTCACCATGCATCATTTTACTAATTACTATTTATTGTGACGTGATACATGTTATGTGAACTGTATTATGTTTTCTGTTTTTCCGCAATATATAGATCTATCTAACATCAATCTGAAAGTTTTATGGCTTAAATGAAAAATAAACGAAGGCTAAGGTGGTGGTGGGGGGGGGGGGGGTTTGATAAACGTTATGTCTTGTCGACATGTAATCTTTAACACATTCCTTTATATCGATGCCTTTTGACGCCTCTGTAAAAGTCACCCTTTTTGGACCATTTTGATACATAGAGCATTTGCTCCTATAGTAGCAAATGCTCTATTTATCACAATGGTTTCAAAACTACACAATTCTAAATTTTCCCGGGGGATCATGCTACGCTATCTGTTTAAGATTTACAATGTAAGGATAGAATAAAAATAATATGAGATTCTGATAAGTAACAAACTGTGCTGATCCTGATCAGACTGGCCTGGGTCTTCACAGTCTGTAAGTGCAAAAAGACCCTCTATTTAGAGAGCGGGTCCAGGCATGGTGCCTGATATTTCCAGTACACGTACTGTAACTACTCGATAGCTCGAAACTTTGGTAATGAAGAATTGATGTTTTGTTAGGCAGATGACTGTTTAATGCAGAGTGAAAGTCATACAGAAAGCTCCTAGAGGAGCTTAGTCATACAGAAAGCTCCTAGAGTAGCTTTCTGTATGACTTTCATCCTGCATTAAGGTGTCACCTTTCTTAACTCTTTCCCTCATATTGACGACTTTTGACGACTCTGTAAAAGCCACTTTGTGAAACCATTGTGATAAATAGAGCATTTGCCCCTATAGGAGCAAATGCTCTAATATATCACAATGGTTTCAAACTACAAAATTCTAAAATTTTCCTTTTCTCTAGTTAATGTTCCTTTTCGGTAGATTTATTCAAAGAGGTTGTATCTAAAAATAGCATATGAGGGAATGGGTTAAAGACCGATCATGATACTTGTTTTAGTGTCCGAACTATCGGGGTTTTACGGTACTAATCTCTGTATGTTCTCTGTCATTTTTACAGCCCCGATTGACACTAAGGACAAGAAGGACACGCCTGTAAAGAAAACAATCAAACAGCTGAATACAAATATTCAGACGAAGGAGGACAAACGCGATTTGACAGATCTTGACAAGGAACTAAGTTTACGAAATCAACGACTGGAAAAGTATTGCAAAACCTTTAAAACCTACGCAACAAAAACAACTGCAGAGAAACAAGTTTACCTTTCTAAAAAGTACAATTTTACCCTGTGCCAAGTCCCAAAAATAGGAACTACTTTCCTGGCCTTGGCTTTTGATGTGATAGAGAATAATAATTATGACTTACAAGTAAAGTCTCGTCAGATTATACAAGGAGAAACGTTACAGTTCTCAGTTTTGTTAGGCAGCGACGCGTCAAAAGAGCAGAGGACTATTATAGCTTCTAGAGACCCATATTCGAGAATATTTTCAGCATATATAGACAAATCATATTTACCAGGAACATATTATATAAACAAAATGATGATGAATCGGAAAAAAAGAAAGTTCAAAGTTGCCAGAAAGTGCATAGATTTAGAGTTTCAAGATTTTCTTGAGTTTATAATAAGAGAAGATTCGCGTGGTGAGATTTTAGACATGCACTGGCTGCCAGTCACCACGAGTTGTCGCCCTTGTGAATTTAAACCTTTCCTTGTTTTAAAACATGAAACATTTGAAAGAGATATTTGGTACGCTCTAAAGAATATCGGAGTTGAAAAACAAGAGTTACAAGGAATTGGTAAGCTCTTCCAGAAATGGAAACAGGATTTGTCTGTTCCAGTTCTCGTTAAGGCCGTCAACTTCACGCGAGACATGGAATGCTTTTCATGGATTGACACTGCCAGGAGAGTATGGAATGCCCTTAAAATGCGAGGCTACATGCACAAAGACGAAAAGTTTCCCTTGGAGACATTAAAGACAAATAACATTATAGGAAATAAAAATTACTTCATAGAGCTTATTTTAGAGACTATAAAGATGCGTCCTCTGACTTCCGAGGAGCGAAAGGAGCAGAGAAGACAAGCACTAGTTGATGCCTATAAATTTGTAAAACCAGATCTTGTGAAATCTATTCAAAAGATTTACAAGCAGGACTTTGAAATGTTTGATTACCCGCCACAACCTCCTTCATAATTCGAGGAGTCTTAGCTCTTTCGCCCAGTAATTCTGTCGTCTGCTAACTAATTTTATCGGCTGCTACAATTTTCGCTTTTTTTAAAAAAAATCTTCATTTTTGTTTCAAAAGCAACTAGTCAACGTAACAAAAAAATGGATCCTGATGAGAAGCCGAATTACTCGGCGTCTCATCTGAAACCGAACTGTTTACAAAGGCAAACACAAATGAGACACTGGCTGTTAAATAGTTTGGGCTACTTCTCAGCATACTACAGCAGAACATGGCTTAAGCTGTCATCAAAAAGAGTTCTAATTAATAACTGACAGAATATTCGTATACCAAATTTGGTATTCGTTCTCATCCCTACTAATTATAGATATGTTAGGAAGGTGGTAGCTTAACGCAGGTCAAAAGTAATGCAAAAAGCTCCTATATGACGTTTGTGATATACATGTACTTTCTTGGACTATAGCCCAATTCGAATTATTTAATGTTTAGAGTGTAAAAAAAACAATATTTCTTCAAATCACTTAACCCTAACATCTCATTGAAATACAAGAGAATTGACGGAGTAATCCAACTAAAAGGCCCTACTTATGATTTGGTATACATTTGTGTTTATCTATCAAGGGAGATAATTTGCAACTGAACAATATCCTCCATTGAGTTGATGAAAAGTCATGAAGACTCCGAATATTATACATGAAACTGTGTGCGTTTGGTGCATTGTGTGTGTGCGTGCGTGCGTGCGTGCGCGTGTGTGTGTGTGTGTATGTGCATGTGTGCGTGTGTGCGTAGATGTTGGAGGTGTGGTGTGTCACAGTAAAATGTGAGTCTTAGTTTTCGAGTACAGTTCATAAATGCTTTCTGTCTGATATTCTGTCATTCTGTGAATTGTTAATTTGCAGTTTAATTGAGCTTGTTTTTACGAAGTTCAAATTGTATACAATATGTGTATATATTGTACGTGGCTCTCGGCTATAGGGTTTATATGTGGTCTATATGTTGAAATGTTCGCATGTGGTTCCATTTGGTGCGGTGATACTATAGCCAGTATGGCCTAGGCTAAAACCAATACGGTATCAATTTACTTGGGTCCGAATTAGGCATCGGTGTGCACATGACATTTGACTGCTATTGAAAGTTACCAGTGGAACACAGAATAACCCTGTGTGGCGTGTACCTATGTGGTTGGTTTCAGTTTTAGATGTACATGTAGTTACATGTGTGGAAAGCTGCATGAGACAAAACTAGTTTCCTGTGTGGAAATAGTGTATAATCTAAAACTGTGTTACTGAGTTTGAGTTGAAATTATTTTCCTGTATGGAAAACCTTTCAATAGTGTTCCCTGTGTAGTGATATCAAGTTATACAGAACTATTTTCCTGTGTGAACATTATAAATAATAGAAAGAACTATTTTCCTGTGAGGAAGGTTTCTGAATAGTGACTGGTTTTTTTTTATATGTAGTCGTATAAACTAATGATATCAATTATCAAATTATTTATTTAATGTATTAGACAATCATTATTTTGTAAATTAAATTATGCTTATGGAATTCTGGTTTATTGACATTTTCTTTTGACAATCTTTTGTATATCAATTATTAATATTGCATGTAAATACTACAGACTCGTTGTTAAATATATTCATTGGTAAAAGAATACCGGATCACTTTGTTTTCAATACAGTAGAACCTGTCTTAAGCGACCTTACATTAATTGGACACAGGAATCTCAAAAAGCAGATGGTTGCTTAATACAGGGCAACTGTTATGCAGAACGCTCCTATAGGAGCTTTCTGCAATACGTTTGACCTGCATTAAACCACCACCTATCCAAAATATCTAGACTCATACATCTTTGTAATGGTCGTTTAATACAATTTCTTCTGTGTACGAGTTAAAAAAAAACTTGTGACAGCCTATATCGTATGGGATCGCTGGAAAGAATGGGTTTAACTTTTTACACAAAATGGACCGGCCAGACGTGATTATCTTTGCATACAATTGGGATGAGATGTCAAGCAAAACAACTGATACCAGGATCCAAACTGTTTGACATTCTATTCGACATCATAATACAATAAACCCGCTCTAAATCGGAATTTTAGATTAAGAATATTGGATTGCGTATCGACTTAGGCAGGTGGCTGCTTAACCCATTCCCTCTTAGACTAATTTTAGATCCGACCTCTTTGAATGAATCTACCGAAAAGGAATACTTACTATAGAAAAGGGAATTTTATTTCTGGAATGATGTAGTTTTAAAACCATTGTGAAAAATATTCATCACAATACATGTAGTTTTAAAAATTACGTTTACAGAGGCGTCAAAAGGCGTCAGAAGCAGGGAATGGGTTATGCAGGATGATGGGAGCTTTCTGAATGCCTTTCAAAATACATTAACCCTTTCGGCGCCAAATTTCTAATTGTCGTCTGCAATCCAAGTTTGTTAAATCATTCAGTAAAATAAGGAAAAGAGATAAATAAATGCAAATTTTAAAGGAATAAAGCACATATATAGAAATAGAGATTGAAAAGGCGGCGTCTGATCTGGGACTGCACTATTTGTCGTGGTTTATTTATGCGACTGCGGTGGTGAAAGGGTTAAGCTGCCGCCTGTCTTACCAACCGACACCGATACTTATTTTCAACGTCGTCCTGTTTTTTAATGGTTTGTATGTAATGACAGAAAAAATTACTCCGAAAGCTAAAGTAGTCGGCAACTTTACAAACTACAACTGAACTTCGATATTTCGAACATTAAGATACCACATTACTTCGCGATAACAGAGGTTCGAGTCATCCGATTTATAATCTGGACAATTTCTCAAGTTTACAGCTTAATGCAGGGCTAAAGAGCCTAAAGTAAAGTAAAGATTTCAGCATTACTTTCGACCTGCATTAAGCTGTCACGTGTGTTTCTATATATGCGTAGTGATGCATTGTAAATTTAGAAGGACCGAACTTTTTCTTCGAGTTATATCAAACTTCGAAATATCCGAGTTCGAGATATCGAAGTGCAACTATAAATATATACTTCCCTTGTGAACATTTATGTTAGGGTTTACAAATATATGCATATTAGTTACTACACTCTAAAAGGTCGAAGTTTAACGTGTATTTCCATCCCCTTTTCATGGAAACGTTCCTATAAAAGGTAACAGGAACCTTTTCCTTATGATGAGGTAAACATTTCACAAATGGTCAACATTTCCCACAAGTGTTTTTGCCATGTTTCCCACTAGTGTAACCTAACACTTTAGCGATATATTACTCTACAAGGAGATGTATACATACAGTATACATTTATACCATATATGGGTATAATCTGACATATAACAGTTATCAAAAAAGGAAACTTTACACCACAATTGGTAAAAGCTGAGACAGCCACTCATGTTTCCTGCATAATGATGTCGATAATGGTTCGTCGAGCAGTACAGTATTATTTCGTTATGCTACTAAATCAAGAAAGACAAAAAAATACAAGTGTAAAAACAAAAAATATCTACACTCTATTGTATCAGTTGTTAAATTTAAAACGTGTTGATCGTCCGTTAAAAAATGCATCGCTGCTGGTCCCAAGTCTCTGTAACGAAAAGATCTAGTTCTACTTAACACAAACTCATTTTTCATTACTCTTAGTTTACATCCTTGAAATTGTACGAGATTACTTCAAATGGGTTTCAGCCTCAAACCGAATGCAGTCTTATGCCAAGAAGGTCAAAAAGAATTCGACAAAACATAGTGGTTATCCAGCTTTCAAAACTAACAAACAGACGTTTGATGTTCTTCCGTTTTACCCTGGTGAGCCCTGCTTGACTATTGCACTACTGCACTATATATCTGAGAACTATAAGTACATTCCTTGTGTTCACTCATAAAAATTACTCTTCTACATGTATGCATACACAAACATACTTCGGCTAACAAACTATTTCAAGGATGACAAAAACCTTTTAATTACCCTTGTATATTTTCATTAATAATGGCTACTAATGGCATCAACACATGAAACATGTAAACTTTAAAGAATTTATTAATCCAAACCAAATAACAAAACATTTGCAGAGCACGGTTTGAAAAAAAACAAAAACATATTACATCAACGCTTTTTGAATATCGATGGTAGACAGTTCGATTGTTGTTCTTCCTTTTTACCCTGGAGAATGAAGAATATCTGTTGAACGTTCTTGAACAACCGTCTATACCACACATCACGTGAAAATACGGCTCACTTCGATGAATTTGTGTTTAACATAGCCATTTACGCAATGCATATCTTTCCCACAACATGGCTAAACATATTATGACATGCAGCCGCTTGCAGGAAGATGATGGCCGACTTTCTGCTTGGCTTGTTCCAGTGCTAACCTTCTCCAGTAGCGGCAAAATTAGCGAAGCCGGGATCCGCGTAACTCGTTCAAAATGGTGTATAGCCGCGTTCTATATATAGATTTAAGTAACACGGTTCATAGAAAAGTCTAAAGTATATAATGATATAGATCTAAGTAAAGAGATTCAGACTAATCCGAAGATAAGTGACATAATTAGCTACATTTATTTGTAAGACCAAGGAAATAAACATAGCTTGTCAGAATGTTCTCCGGGCTTAAAGTCCGCGCATATAGATCTAGATCTAGATTATCTATGCCTATTTTTAAATTCGAATCTAGATCTACATTTATAGTATCTAGATCTAGAAAATAGCTTTTTTGTATGGATTTTATTTGAAAATGTATCTAGAGATTTACCGCGCGTCACACTTTGCTATGCGCATAGATCTATAAAAAAAATTATAAAAATTATACATGTATAACTTATCAGATCTATGCAGATCTAAAGCAAATCTAACGAACTAATTATCTAGATTCTGTTACATTCTTCAGTAGATTCTAGTATAAAATAAAATTCCAGATTAGCCATTCTATAAAATCATTTTTGCATGATTTTTTTATTTAAATAATAAGAAATATTACCGTATGCTATAAATAATTATCTAGATAGACATACTATACTGATCTATGTCCATTTGCGTCTTCGTAATTACTCTGAACTTATATTATAAACATAACATTCATATATTGCAACCATAACATGATTATATTTCTATACAGTGCTCCCTCCCTACAACGGCCCTCTCAATAACGAGTCCCTCCTTACAACAACGCATGTCACTGTTTCCGAAACAACAAGGCTCCGGAAACAACTTTGTTTAATCGTATTTTCTTTATGTCTCCATCAAACCCTATGTTGTGACCACTCTTTAGAATCGTCACTTTGTGACGATTCTAAAGAGTGGTCACAGCATAGGGTTTGATTGAGACATAACGGTTTTAGTTCTCGAAATACACCTTATATGGGGATCTGCAAACAAGCTAATTATGTTTGATTTTCCCTCCCTATAACAACTCTCTCTGAACAACACATACAATCTTCGTATCCCAAAGGGTGTTGTTGTAGAGAGGGAGCACTGTATACTTTAACACGGTAGCGCTAAGCAAGTGAAGGGCTAGACCAATCCGTCTTAACACTGGAAGGCTTTGTTTCTTTCTATTTTCTTAAAAAGGGTACACGTTGGGTATTAAGGTATAACATAAATCGCATTTGGTATAATATTTCCATGACATATGGGCACCTTAACACTTCCCCCGAAGTAGTGTTAAACGTTGCTAAAAGTGGTGTGAGTAATGAGTAACACCAAATTTAGTGTACACTTCACACGCAAAATTGGGTAAAGTAATCGATATTTTCTGTGTATAATGGCATGAGCATGGAAATTAGTCAAATTACTGACCATGGCGTTCGAATCAGATCTGTATTATTTCATAAGCAAACACAGCAGACCCCGGTCAGGTAGATTATACAACAGTAGTGTGATCTGGGTCTACTCTGTTTGCAGGGCCATGGAAAGGCGTATTTATGGAGCAAATGGTTAAATTGCAAGGAAGATGCAATTCCGTTGAGTAGCAGTAAGACAGGATATGGTGGTGGTAGAGGTCCAGATAAGATGCGTAAATTTAAAACCTTTCAAGAATAGTTCCTTTATTTCTCCTACAAAACCCTATACTGTGACCACTCTTTAGAATCGTCTCGAAGAGACGATTCTAAAGAGTGGTCACAGTATAGAGTTCGGTGGAGAAATTACGACTTTAGTATTTAGGAAAGCACTTTTATCTGTAGCTTTGGGTGAGATATATAACAAAAAAAACCTAGATTATCTAGATTTCCCCTAGTACTCCCATTACCTAGATCTTTATTTTATTAAAGAAAATGATTTGTTATACATAATATGAATATGGAATACAAATGCACGACCCGTGTCACAATAACATCGAGGGCAAAAACCTAACAACAACTGGTGAAACAAACACAACAGAGATGATGGAAGCATTATCCGTTAACCCTTTCCCTGTTCAATACATTCTAAATGTCTATACCTTTTGAATATTCATGGGCAAAACAGCTATAATTAAAATATGAAAGGTGGAACATTGCAGCCATTTTAGAAACTAAAGAAACAGATCTATCAAACTCAATTAGCAAACAGAGCAGACACTGATCAGACAGCTCTTATATGAGCCGTCTGATCTGGGTCTACTCTGGTTGCAAATGCGTGAAAATGCGCTTATATATGCATGAGATGATTAACCCTTTCTCTCCATGAATATTCATATCAGAAATAGTGACATCATGAATATAAACTACATGTAAATGCATTTTCTTAACCCTTTCGCTGCCAATGCCGGATCTGTGATTACCTATGCAGATAGTTTGGATCCTGATGAGACGCCGAGTAACTCGGCGTCTCATCAGGATCCAAACTGTTTGTTACTGTTACTATGTTTTTGAAACAAAAATGAAGAAAATAAAAAAAATGAAAATTTGTAGCAGACGACAAAGTTAGCAGACGACAGAGTTTGGCAGCGAAAGGGTTAATATGAACACAACAAATGTTGCCCATGACAGAAACTGTAGAGTTCGATCTATATTAGTTCATAAAAGGCAAACAAAGTAGACCCTGATTAGACGGCTCCAATAGGAGCCGTCTGATCTGGGTCTTCTCTGTTTGCAAAGGCATCGAAGTGAGTATTTATGGAATAAAATGTTAATCCCCATTCATACAAGAGATGGGTAGTGTTCCATAATCATATACCGCCTCGGCACGCACTCAGAATCACGTTAATCTCACCTTTCATCAAGTGCATGTTATATATATTGAACTCACACTGAATTGTGCAAGATGATTACAGATTAATATGTAAACTAATGATCAATCTGGCATTAACCCTTTCTTCGCCAATGTCGAAAAAAATGCACCATGACAAATAGTGCTGTCCTTTTCAAGGCGTTTGATCAGGGATTTCACTTTTTGTCTCAATCTCTAGTTCTAGATCTATGGTTTATTCCTTTGAATTCTGTATTCATTTATCTCATTTCCTTATTGTATCGAATGACTTAACAACATCGGTATGAGCTTTCAGCATTACTCTAGACCTGTATTAAGCTGGCACGTGTGTTTCTTAATACATGTAGCGATACATTTTACAGCAATTTTGTGTTTTAAGATTTGGATGGACCGGCCTGTTAGTTCGAGTTATCCCAAAGTTCGAGTTATCCGAGTTCGAGATATCGAAGTTCAACTGTTACTAACATTAAGACAGTTCTTATCTCTTATACGAATGGTAATAGAGTAAAGGGTTTACCCTTTTCTTCGTATAAACGCATTTTCACGCATTTGCAAACAGAATAGACCCAGATCAGACGGCTCTTACAGGGACCGTCTGATCAGGGTCTGCTCTGTTTGCTTTTGGCGTGATATAGGTCTGGTTCTACAGTGCTTTTGGTGTGTTTTTTTGTTTTGTTTGGTTTGAGTTTTTTTTCGTTTGTTTGTTGTTGTTGTTGTTTAGGGGTGGAGGGCCAAAGCAAAGAATTTCATTGAAAAGTTTACTTTATAAACATTCAGTTGATAAATAGGTATGGTGTCATCATTTCTTACATCAATATTGACAATCTGTCCAGTACCTTAACCTTTAATCTCGTGAATATCCATTTTGGAAAATAATGACACCAAGGATATTAATTAGATGATTGCATAATGGCATAAGGGATGACGGTTTGGTGCTGACAAAAACTGTAGAATCAGAACTACATTATTTCATAAGCAACAGAGGTTCTGATAGATAAAATGATGTACCGTATTCAGTGTCCAAATACAGAAATTGGAAAGGTATACAGTACTTTGTCGCTTGAATGAAAAATAGTCCTATTCCGAGGCTATAGAGTTAAAATGATTAAATTTCAGTTACACTACTAAATCATACAATTTTCATCTGAATTAAAACATGAAAGGAATGATAATAGTTACCACTGAAAGTTTTCTCTCATTGTATTGTGTATAATTTAACCAGAGACGTAATATAGGTCTCTGATTTAACCCTTTCGCTGACAATGCCGGATCTGTGATTACTTATGCAAACAGTTTGGATCCAGATGAGACGCCGAGTAACTCGGCGTCTCATCAGAATCCAAACTGTTTGTTATTGTAACTATGTTTTTGAAACAAAAATGAAGAAAATCAAAAGAATGAAAATTTGTAGCAGACGACAAAGTTAGCAGACGACAGAGTTTGGCAGCGAAAGGCTTAAAACCTGATACTTATGTTTGACTCTTTTTGGCAATACCATTTACTCCTTAGATCACTGTGACTGTAACATTATGATATACAATGTATAAACATGTTTATAGCTGATGTTGCCTGCAACATGCAGGACTTGTGCACTTTCTAAATAAAACTTGAGATTGTGTTTGCAGACACGCCGATATGTGTATCTGTGTAGTAAAAGGTTAAAAGGCTGGCATTGTGCCAAAACATGCACTAGTTTTGTTCCATGTTCACTAGATGTTATCACATGATCAATATTGTTGTACAAGGCTAATCTGGTATTAAATTAAATAAAAAGTAATTAGACAAAGCGATTACACCTGCTACAGGCGGCTTTCGTTTTAAAGCATCGATTGGTTGGACTCGGGTAATCAATTAACATCAAAGCCATTAGAATTTGGTGCTAAATGTCAGATCTGTATTAGTTGCGTAACATTATATTGTGTATGTACTCACAGAGGTACAGATAAAGGTACGTACTCAAATACTAAAATTGTCATTTCTCCATCAAACCCTATGTTGCGACCACTCTTTAGAATCGTCTCGAGGAGACGACTCTAAAGAATGGTCACTACTCATAATATAGGGTTTGGTGTAGAAATAAAGCAGTTTTAATTTACTCATGTTGTATGGATCTCTGTGTACCTTAGATAATGCGCTTTGGGCAAAATGAAAATATTCGTCATGATTGTGCTCCTATAATGTTTTATTTGAATCATACAAAGAGAAAAGATGGTCCTTATGGTACTATGAAAACGGTGTAAACCCAAGCCAGTCATCGCTGTAAAGACGTCACGTCTGAAAATATTTACACTATTTGATAGTTTGACAACAAGGTCCATATATTGTGCAAAACTTTTAATAGTACCTGTTTAAAATCTATATGCCAACAACTAGACATTAATGACACAAAAGTGAACGAATCAGCAAACAGTAATAGATGACATAGCAGTGAACCATACGACGGTAAACGAAACGACTGTGAAAGAACCAACGGTAAACAAAACAACAGTACACGAAATAATGGTGAACGAAAGAATTGTAACGAAACAACGGTGAAAGACACACTGGTGACCGAAGCCACAGTATATGAAAAAAACGTTAACGAAACAACGATAAACGAAACAAAGGTAAACGAAATAACGGTGAACGAAGCAACGGTATCGGAAACAGCTGTAACTAAGGCACAGTAACATAACTACGTTATTCGAAACAACGGTAACGAAAATATGGTAAACGAAAAACGGTTGTATGAAACAACGGTGACGAAACCATGGTGAACGAAACAAAAGTACGTGTAAAGGTACAGTTGTTAATTTGTATTTTTGTATTGCAAATGCGTAGTTTATATGCAAATTAACTACACATTGACTTATTCTGTTACTCCATTGTCCTACATATGTAAAGCAATATTTTTGTGTAGTGTTGTAAGCCAAACATACATCCAAGTCAGTTGGTTCTGGGTCATAACTGTGTGACGTACTGACACTGTGCGTAGAATGTTACATTTGAGTTTGGTGGTCTGAGTGCGCTAACACAATATGTTATTGAATATTATGATACAGTCAGATAAACTTATGGAAAAGGATGATGTGGGTTTGCCTGTGATTCTTAAATAAATTATAATTTTATTATTTTTATCGGTATCTATTTATTGTATATGCATTGAGTATACTCAGTTTTGTGTATGTAATTTATTCATGTGAAGCGCTTTTGAGCGCACATATCCTGTGTGAAAAAAGCGCTATATAAATGTGGTATAATAATAATAATAATGATAATGCATAGACAACAACGGTATACGAAACAACGGTAACAAAACAACGGTAACGCAACAACGGTAAACGCAACAAAAGTAATCGACATAACGGCAAACTAAACAATGATGTACGAAAGAGCTGTAAAAAGCGATACAACGGTAAACTACTCAACGTGCACCAATCAAAATTAAATTTAAACAATGATAAATGACACAACGGCAAACGCATAAACAACGGTATACGACACAACGGTGAACACCGACACAACTGTGAATTACGACATAACGGTACACAATGACACCACTGTATAACAAAACGACGTTAAACGACACAATGATAGACGACACAACGGTAAATGACACAAAGGTAAACGATGTAAAAGGCACAACGAAATAGATATGAAACAACTAACCGGAAGGAACTGTATTAACAAACTTGATACAGACAAGTTGACTGAAAGCCATGCTCATAATCAATATCATAAATAAGAATAATCTGTATTTTAAGACTCCTGTGTTCAGTAAATGAATGGCCGATTAGGACAGGTTCTACTGTACATTAAAACCTTAATTATTTCACCGCCGAAACTGCCGGAAAACGGAGATTCTGTTGTTACCTTTTCAAATAGTTTGGATCTCTCGTCAACGTCCAAACTGTTTGACATACTACTTACGTATTATAGAAGAAAATGAAAAGAAAGTCCACGTTGACATTTAAAGCAAATGGCCGATTGCAGACGAAAATTATTTGGTGCAAAAATAGAGTTGAAACGATTAATTACAATTACATTAGGCTCTACTGGCGACTGTGTGATAAACTTTGCAAACAGCTTGGATCCAGATGAGACGCTGAGTAACTCGGTGTCTCATCAGGATTCAAACAGTTTGTCACCCTGTCATTGTTTTTAAAGAAGTTGAAGAAATATGTACTTTTCGAATGGAAACAGACGACAATATTTGCAGCCGATAATTTTCTCAGTGTGAAGAAGGTTAAAAAGCACGTGCCCGCTTAATTCATTCAAAGCCACGGTTGCCCCAAAAAGCGGACGGTTGTTAAGATATTTATTCCCATATTATCCAACCCTTTACATCATAAATATTCATGTAAGAAATAATGACATCATTAATATTAATTAGATTATTTTTTAAATGGCTCATAAACACATGAACTTTTGGCCATGATAGAAACTGTCGAACCATATACAGTACAACACCTCTACAACGACCACTAAATTTGTGTTAATCAGTAGGTATTGTGGGCAGGTGGTTGCTTAAAGCAAGGTGATTGATTGATTGATTTATATTTATTTATTTATTTGGGGAAAATTTGAAGAAATACAGAATGATACCTGAATAGAATGTTCATATTTGAGTTTTCTACATTCATATGTACATACGATATTAATTGATTGATTGATTGATTGATTGATTGATTGATTGATTGATTGATTGATTGATTGATTGATTGATTGATTGATTTATTTATCTATTTATTTATCTATTTATTTATTTATTCATTATGAGCCGATCATTTTGTCTTGAAACATATCTCAAATATGTCTTGTTGGTTCCCAGTTTCTACAAGAATGCTAGAAACTGGGTACCACACAGTGGATTTAATATTCTCATTTTGCATACATACCGCAAGGTATTATCGTGCCCTGTTGTCAGATTTTGCAAGAATTTAATGACATCACTGGGCTCGGATTATTAATAGAAATCGTCTCTATTTCAAGCCGCTACATCCCACTATAACCGAGATAACAAATTAATTAGGTGCATTGCATCATTCTGCACGTGAAGATAAGAAACATACAATATTATTTCTGCTGACACGAAGTTATTCCCCCGACGAATGTTAGCTTTAACCCTTTTCCTGTTCTATATTTGTTCCAAATTTCTATACCTACTGAATATTCATGGAAAAAATAGTTATAATGGAATGTGGAAGGTGGGACATTGTATCCATTTTAGAAAGTAAAGAAACAGAGTAATCAAATTCCATTAGCAGACCCTGATCAGACAGCTCCGTCTGATATGGGGGTACTCTGTTTGCAAATGCGTGAAAACACGTTTATATGAAGGAAAGGGTTAAAATACAGTCCGCTCTACATCTCGGCAGTTAAACATTTCCCTGATAGATACGCCTTCTGTTGAAAATAGAGTATACCCAGATCAGAGCGAGTGTCATACAGGCTGAATCTTGATCAGGGTCCATGCTTATAAAACTTTTTAGTTGAGTCCGAGTCCGTTCTCAAGATTTTGATTGGTCAGATTTGAGTTCTCACGCTTTTGATTGGTCAGATTTGAGCCAAAGGCTCAAATCTGACCAATCAAAAACTTGAGAATGAACTCAGACTCAACTAACAGTTTTATAAGCATGGATACGGAGGCCCAGAGTTACTCGGTGTTTGCTCTGGATTCTAACTTTGGCCAAAATCAAATCCTGTGTCCACGTATCTCTGTAATCAATCGTCTAATTAATATTCATGCTGTCGTTATTTCTTTCATGAATATTCATCAGGAAATGGGGTTAACCCTTTCGGCGCCAAATTTCTAATTGTCGTCTGCAATCCAAGTTTGTTAAATCATTCAGTAAAATAAGGAAATGAGATAAATAAATGCAAATGTCAAAGGAATAAAGCACACATATATAGAAATAGAGATTGAGACAAATAGTGAAGTCCCTGATCAGACGCCACCTTGAAAATGGATATTCACGAGATTAAGGGTTAAGGTACTGGACAGATTGTCAATATTGATGTAAGAAATGATGACACCATACCTATTTATCAACTGAATGTTTATAAAGTAAACTTTTCAATGAAATTCTTTGCTCTGGTCCTCCACCCCTAAACAACAACAACAACAACAACAAACACACGAACAAAACCAAACCAAACCAAACAAAAAACCACACCGCGGTTATATGAAACAACGGTGACGAAAGCATGGTGAACGAAACAAAAGTACGTGTAAAGGTACAGTTGTTAATTTGTATTTTTGTATTGCATTGCGTAGTTTATATGCAAATTAACTACACATTGACTTATTCTGTTACTCCATTGTCCTACATACGTAAAGCAATATTTTTGTGTAGTGTTGTATGCCAAACATACATCCAAGTCAGTTGGTTCTGGGTCATAACTGTGTGACGTACTGACACTGTGCGTAGAATGTTACATTTGAGTTTGGTGATCTGAGTGCGCTAACACAATATGTTATTGAATATTATGATACAGTCAGTGGGTTTGCCTGTGATTCTTAAATTAATTATAATTTTATTATTTTTATCGGTATCTATTTATTAAATATTTTGTGTTTTTAATTATTGTATATGCATTGAGTATACTCAGTTTTGTGTATGTAATTTATTCATGTGAAGCGCTTTTGAGCACACATATCCTGTGTGAAAAGAGCGCTATATAAATGTGGTATAATAATAATAATGATAATGCATAGACAACAACGGTATACGAAACAACGGTAACAAAACAACGGTAACAAAACAACGATAAACGCAACAAAAGTAATCGACATAACGGCAAACTAAACAATGATGTACGAAAGAGCTGTAAAAAGCGATACAACGGTAAACTACTCAACGTGCACCAATCAAAATTAAATTAAACAATGATAAATGACACAACGGCAAACGCATAAACAACGGTATACGACACAACGGTAAACACCGACACACCTGTGAATAACGACACAACGGTACACAATGACACCACTGTGAATAACAAAACGACGGTATACGACACAATGATAGACGACACGGTAAATGACACAAAGGTAAACTATGTAAAAGGCACAACGATAAACGACACAACGGTAAACGACGTAAAGGACATGATGGTAAACGACACAACGGTAAACGACGTAAAGGACACGGTGGTAAACAACACAATGGTGAACGACGTAAAAGACGCGACGGTAAACAACACAATGTTAAACGACACAACATGCAGCAAGAAGGTAAGGTAGGCGACACAGCTGCAAATTTTCGATTAAATCTGACTCGTGACCGTCTGCCTATCAGATGAAATATTACTCCTGTTCGCCAGGCATCTGCATCCACGACAAGAGTGAATTTATAAAGTTTCAAAGAGTCTGGATCAAGACGAGACACCGACTAACTCACCGTATTGTCTTGACCCATTTTTTTTCTGGTCTTGTTAAAAAATATATGTTCCAGGAAAATGTACTTGAGAATTTGCCCTGCATTGAGCAACCACCTGCTTTTTATTATTATTATACCACATTTATATAGCGCTCTTTTCACAGCTGATATGTGCCTTCAAAGCGCTTCACATGGATGAAATCACTAACCGGAACGAACCGCATGATTATCTATCCAGGCAATGAAAGATATACAATAGATATACAATACATGTGTATATTAAATCACTAGCCGGAAGGAACCACATGAGTGTCTATCCGGTAAATGAAAGATATGCAAAAAGATATACAATAGATATGAAACCACTAACCGAAAGGAACTGTATTAACAAACTTGATACAGACAAGTTGACTGAAAGCCATGCTCATAATCAATATCATAAATAAGAATAATCTGTATTTTAACCCTTCGCTTGCTGAATTTTAAAATGCATTTCTCCTTCTTTACCCATGTCCTGTTGTATAATTACATATATCTTCACTGTGTACAAGTATTTCGCTGTGCAATCACTGCTGTGGAGTGCGCTGGTTGCACAATCAACTTGTAAATAGTGTCTCATCAGGATTCAACCAGTTTGTCACCCTGTCATTGTTTTTAAAGAAGTTGAAGAAATATGTACTTTTCGAATGGAAGCAGACGACAATATTTGCAGCCGATAATTTTCTCAGTGTGAAGAAGGTTAAAAAGCACGTGCCTGCTTAATTCATTCAAAGCCACGGTTGCCCCAAAAAGCGGACGGTTGTTAAGATATTTATTCCCATATTATCCAACCCTTTACATCATAAATATTCATGTAAGAAATAATGACATCATTAATATTAATTAGATTATTTTTTAAATAGCTCATGAACACATGAACTTTTGGCCATGATAGAAACTGTCGAACCATATACAGTACAACCTCTCTACAACGACCACTAAATTTGTGTTAATCAGTAGGTATTGTGGGCAGGTGGTTATTAAAGCAAGGTGAAAGTAAAACAGAACGCTCCTATAGGAGTGTTCTGTTTTACTTTCACCTTGTTTTAAGAATCCATCTGCCTTTAACACAAAATACTTGATGTAATTTAGTGGCCGTTATAGAAAGATTTTACTGTATTATATTTTAAACAAATAGAGCTTCTACCCGCTGTCTGAACTGGGTCTTCTCTGTTTGCATAGGCGTATTTATGGAGTAAATGGTAAATGAAAGACCGTCCAGGCCTTACCTTGAAATCCATTCAATATTCATGTTGAGTGAGGCACAACCAACAAAGTAAGCTGGTATAAACCAATGACATCGATGGATTCATCAAACAATGCAGACCCTGGTCAGAGACCGTTAGGGACCCTCTAGGGTCTACACTGTCTATGTCCTTTTTTAAGGGACACTGGCGACTGTGTGATAACCTTTGAAAACAGTTTGGATCCAGATGAGACCCCGAGTATCTCGGTGCCTCGTCAGGATTCAAACTTGTTTCACTATATGACACTGTTTGAAAAAAAAAGATTGGTTGATTGATTGATTGATTGATGTTTGTCTATTTATTTGGGAAAAAATTGAAAAAATACAGAATGATACCTGAATAGAATGTTCATATTTGAGTTTTCTACATTCATATGTACATACGATATTAATTGATTGATTGATTGATTGATTGATTGATTGATCTATTTATTTATTCATTATAAGCCGATCATTTTGTCTTGAAACATATCTCAAATATGTCTTGTTGGTTCCCAGTTTCTACAAGAATGCTAGAAACTGGGTACCACACAGTGGATTTAATATTCTCATTTTGCATACATACCGCAAGGTATTATCGTGCCCTGTTGTCAGATTTTGCAAGAATTTAATGACATCACTGGGCTCGGATTATTAATACAAATCGTCTCTATTTCAAGCCGCTACATCCCACTATAACCGAGATAACAAATTAATTAGGTGCATTGCATCATTCTGAAGATAAGAAACATACAATATTATTTCTGCTGACACGAAGTTATTCCCCCGACGAATGTTAGCTTTAACCCTTTTCCTGTTCTATATTTGTTCCAAATTTCTATACCTACTGAATATTCATGGAAAAAATAGTTATAATGGAATGTGGAAGGTGGGACATTGTATCCATTTTAGAAAGTAAAGAAACAGAGTAATCAAATTCCATTAGCAGACCCTGATCAGACAGCTCCGTCTGATATGGGGGTATTCTGTTTGCAAATGCGTGAAAACACGTTTATATGAAGGAAAGGGTTAAAATACAGTCCGCTCTACATCTCGGCAGTTAAACATTTCCCTGATAGATACGCCTTCTGTTGAAAATAGAGTATACCCAGATCAGAGCGAGTGTCATACAGACTGAATCTTGATCAGGGTCCATGCTTATAAAACTTTTTAGTTGAGTCTGAGTCCGTTCTCAAGATTTTGATGGCTCAAATCTGACCAATCAAAAACTTGAGAACGAACTCAGACTCAACTAAAAGTTTTATAAGCATGGATACAGAGGCCTAGACTTACTCGGTGTTTGCTCTGGATTCTAACATTGGCCAAAGTCAAATCCTGTGTCCACGTATCTCTGTAAGCAATCGTCTAATTAATATTCATGCTGTCGTTATTTCTTTCATGAATATTCATCAGGAAATGGGGTTAACCCTTTCGGCGCCAAATTTCTAATTGTCGTCTGCAATCCAAGTTTGTTAAATCATTCAGTAAAATAAGGAAATGAGATAAATAAATGCAAATGTCAAAGGAATAAATCACATATATAGAAATAGAGATTGAGACAAATAGTGAAGTCCCTGATCAGACGCCACCTTGAAAAGGCGGCTTCTGATCTGGGACTACACTATTTGTCGTGGTGCATTTATGCGACTGCGGCGGTGAAAGGGTTAAATTGAATACAGTAAAACTTCTCTAACTCGGAATTCTGGTAGAAGAGAAGTTAGATGCTTTTAGACAGGCGGCTGCTTAATGCAGGGAGAAAGTCATGCAGAAAGTTCCTCTAGGAGGAGCTTTCTGCATGACTTTCAACCTGCATTAAGCTTCCACCTGTCTCCAAGACCGATATTTATACTAAATGGAACTACCGTTTAGAGAGGTTTTACTGTTTTCCCGGTCGTGAACCGTCGAAGTGTTTGCGTGGAGAAAAGTCAACAGTTTGTCCCTTCTAAATAACTGAACTTTCAGCACTCTACCGGCGAATCAGTGATAGCATTTGCAAACTGTTTGGATCCAGATGAGATGACGAGTAAATCGACGTCTCATCAGGATCCAAACTATATGTCACTCTAATCATGTTCTGGCAAGATATGTAAGAAACTATCTATTTTTAACATTGAAGCAAACGACAATATTTGCAGACGACAATTCGCTCAGAGTGCAGAAGGTTAATTACTAGGACTGACTTATAATGCCCCAAATCGGCTTCCAAGAATGTTATGCGGATAATTAAAACGAGCATTAACCCATTTGTATCTACGATCCCTTAACCCTTATAATGCTGACGTATCAAATAAACCATTCCAAACTTCAAACAGGCCACGCTTATGGTGACTATTTAGGAAGTTTTCGAAAGATAAGTTTAACATGACAAACAGTGCAGACCCCGGTGAGAAGGCTCCTCTAGGAAATATAGTCTGTGCACATTTGGATCAGGTGAAAGTTTGAATACACTACAACCTCTCTATAACGGCCACTAAATTGTGTTAATTAGTTGGTATATAGGACAGGTGGCTGCTCAAAGCAATGTGAAAGTAAAACAGAACGCTCCTATAGGATCGTTCTGTTTTACTTTCACCTTGCTTTAAGTAACTTAGTGGCCGTTATAGAGAGGTTTTACTGTAATTACTTTACGATCATGCTTTGGAGAGACTTTTGACCGAGCGTCAAACATCATGGGTCCTGGTGAGACGCCGGGTTACTTACTCGGCGTCTCATCGGCATCGTACGGGTCTTCCCCCATCATGTCCCGTAACCAAACGCCGGAATTTGAATAGGTGTTGGTCAGATTATGAGATAACAGGTTGGTACTATTGGACTCCAGACTGACTGCGGTGGTTTATAACTTTCTTTACACTTATAAAATGACAAATAGTAAACTCTGATCAAACTGCATTTGCAAGATCAGTTTGATCTAAGTCTACTACTTGATGTAGTAATGTGGTGTAAGTATTTAGGATAACTAACGTACACTTTATTATATATACAGTGAGTATTTAGGATAACTGATGTACACTTTATTGTATATACAGTGAGTATTTAGGAAAACTAATGTACACTTTATTGTATATACAGTGAGTATTTAGGATAACTAATGTACACTTTATTGTATATACAGTGAGTATTTAGGATAACTAATGTACACTTTATTGTATATACAGTGAATATTTAGGATAACTAATGTACACTTTATTGTATATACAGTGAGTATTTAGGATAACTAATGTATACTTTATTGTATATACAGTGAGTCTTATTGTATATACAGTAAGTATTTAGGATAACTAATGTATACTTTATTGTATATACAATAAGTATTTAGGATAACTAATGTATACTTTATTGTATATACAGTGAGTATTTAGGATAAATGATGTACACTTTATTGTATATACAGTGAGTATTTAGGATAACTAATGTACACTTTATTGTATATACAGTGAGTATTTAGGATAACTAATGTACACTTTATTGTATATACAGTGAGTATTTAGGATAACTGATGTACACTTTATTGTATATACAGTAAGTATTTAGGATAACTAATGTACACTTTATTGTATATACAGTAAGTATTTAGGATAACTAATGTACACTTTATTGTATATACAGTAAGTATTTAGGATAACTAATGTACACTTTATTGTATATACAGTAAGTATTTAGGATAACTAATGTACACTTTATTGTATATACAGTGAGTATTTAGGATAACTGATGTACACTTTATTGTATATACAGTGAGTATTTAGGATAACTAATGTACACTTTATTGTATATACAGTGAGTATTTAGGATAACTGATGTACACTTTATTGTATATACAGTGAGTATTTAGGATAACTGATGTACACTTTATTGTATATACAGTAAGTATTTAGGATAACTAATGTACACTTTATTGTATATACAGTAAGTATTTAGGATAACTAATGTACACTTTATTGTATATACAGTGAGTATTTAGGATAACTGATGTACACTTTATTGTATATACAGTAAGTATTTAGGATAACTAATGTACACTTTATTGTATATACAGTAAGTATTTAGGATAACTAATGTACACTTTATTGTATATACAGTAAGTATTTAGGATAACTAATGTACACTTTATTGTATATACAGTAAGTATTTAGGATAACTAATGTACACCTTATTGTATATAAAGTGAGTATTTAGGATAACTAATGTACACCTTATTGTATATACAGTAAGTATTTAGGATAACTAATGTACACCTTATTGTATACATGTATACAGTGAACTCCTGAAAGTTCGAACACTTCGATAACTCGAAGAAAGCCCATTGATGGTGTTCACGACAGGTGGTGGCCTTTGGCAGGATGGGGTGGGGTTTGAAGCGGAAGGCTCCTACAGGAGCTTCCTGCTTCGCTTCCGTCCTGCATTGGGCAAGCACGTGTCTTTAACTAGATTAATAATTCTTCAGTGGTTTGTTCGAAATATCGAGTTTTTTTCTGTGTTTCTTTAATGTTTGGTTGGTTGGTTGTTGCTAATTTGACTTTTGAAAATGCATGTATGTTATGAGGACCGTATGGAAGACTAATTTTTACCAAATGCGTTCCCTCTTTAAATAAAGTTGTTTATTATGCCCCCGTTGACGGTAGTCAGGGGGGCATTATGTTTTGCACCTGTCCGTCTGTCCGTCCGTCCGTCTGCCCTAACAATTCCTGTATATGTGACTAAATAATTACATGAGAACAAAAGATCTTTTGTTCTCGTCGGTTTTATGTGGCTTATTTTCAGTTTGTGTGGCTATTTTGAACAAAAGAATAGCCACATACACTCAATCCGTTAGAATGTCCGTCTGTCCGTCCGTCACGCTTTTACGTGCAGTTGGTACGTGCAGTTGGTTGTCACAGTTTTTCATGGTCTTATATCTCGGTAACCACTATAGCTATTGGCATGGAATTGCATAAACACATCAACCACCATCCATATTTTCATTGCGCATCCAGCCCATGCTGTCGGCAAGCCCAAGGTCAATGTCAAATGACTTGGACATTTTACGTGCAGTTGGTTGTCACAGTTACGTGCAGTTGTTTGTCACATTTACGCAGTTGGTTGTCACATTTACGTGCAGTTGGTTGTCACAGTTTTTTCATTGTCTTATATCTCAGTAACCACTATAGCTATTGGCATGGAATTGCATATACACATTAAACACCATCCATACTTTCATTGCCCACCCAATCCATGCTGACCGCAAACCCAAGGTCAAGGTCGAATGACTCAGGAATTTTACGTGCATCTAGGCAAGCACCACCACGGGGCATCGCTGTGTCTTACATACACAATTTTCTAGTTACTATTATTAATAATAATACAGGAGCATTCAGCATTACTTTAAACCTGCAAGTTGTCACATTTATTTCTATATAAAGATATGTGTGTGCATGTGAACACTTAATGCATGGCTATATTGAGCTGAAAGCTCCTGTAGGACCTGAATTAAGCTGTGAACTTCAGAAATTGCTTAGATTATAAATGGTAATTTTGATGGTTCCTCGATAATCCGAGTTATGTAGTGAAGGAGAATTGAGAATGTTTAGGCAGGTGGTTGTATAATACACGCAGTAGCGTATAGCTGAATCCAAATGTAATGTATGCACCGTGGCTATAGGGGTCCGAGGGCATGCTCCGCCGGGAAAATCTAGAATTATGTAGAATTGAAACCATTGTGATAAATAGAACATAATTATGCTCCTATAGGAGCAAATGATCTATTTATCACAATGGTTCCAAAAGATGACTTTTACATAGGCGTATTAACCCTTTCCCTCATATAAACGTATTTTCACGGTTTTAGCAAACAGAGTAGACCCAAATCAGACGGCTCCTATAGGAGCCGTTTGATCAGGGTCTGCTCTGTTTGCTAATATAATCTGATGTATATGTTTCTTTACTTTTTAAAATGTCTACAATGTTCCACCTTCCATATTTCTTTATACCTACATGTATTTTGTTAACGAATATTCAATATGAATATAGATCAGAGCAGTTTAAGTATTTATGTATTATATTAATTCCCTATTTTGGAATATTTACTTCATTGTGAATGTGTGCTCCTTGGAGATCAGAGCAGTTTAAGTATTTATGAATATTCAATAGGTATTGAAATTTGACCTAAATACAGAACAGGGAAAGGGTTAAGAAGGAATTACAAGACATTGCGTTTATCTGCCCCGTTAGCCTTCCATGTTTGTTCCACATTTTGGCCATAGTAATGGTTTCTCTTTTCAAATTGAAGTTACGTATGTGCGTATTAAATGCGTATGGCTAGCTATGCGCCTGACAGGGTGAAAGCCATGCAGAAAGTTCCCAGGGAAGCTTTCTGTGTGACCTTTAACCTGCATTAAACTGCAACTTGTCTTAAAGACTAATAATGATACGTGTTTGAGTGCTCGATTCAGCGAGGTTTAACGGTACGAAATACAAAAGTACGGCTTAGAAAATGGAGCTTATATAGGTTAATTAGGGATGCGGCTATACTCTGATACTCTGTAATATTCTCACACAGTTCGGTATCATTTCAATAATGTACAGTATTTAAAACGAGCCAATGGCGGTTATTTGTTTTCCTTATTCGGTTGTGTGTGTAAGTACACGTACATGTAAGTCTGGCTAGCACGACCACTCTAAAGAAGTACAATTCTAGAGTTTAACACTTTCCCTATTTAACCCAATACCTCATAGGCTTTTTTTTTTAGCTACAACCTCTTTGAATAAATCTACCGAAAAGGAGCATTAACTAGAGAAAAGGAAACTTTTAGAATTTTGTAGTTTGAAACCATTGTGACAAATAGAGCATTTGCTCCTATATGAGCAAATGCTCTATGTATCACAATGGTTTCACAGAGTGAATTTTACAGAGTCGTCAAAAGTCGTCAATATGAGAGAATGGGTTAATATTCATGTAAGAAATAATGTTGTCATGAATATTTATTATATGGATGTTTATGATGGCGTATGTACACAGAATATTTAGGCTCAGGCAGAAACTATAGAATCAGCTCTATATCATAAGCATACAGATCGAGCAGACCCTGATCAGACGGTTCCTACAGAAGCTGTTTGATCAGGGTCTACTCTGTTTGCAAAATCTTGAAAATGCGTTTGTATGAAGGAAAGGGTTAAAACAGGTGGAAGTTTAATGCAGAACAAAGGTTATGCATAAAGCTCCTATAGGGAAACATCTTCTTTTATAGACGCCCATGTTCATCAATTACCTCACAGGCTATTTTTAGATACAACCTCTTTGAATAAATCTACCGAAACGGAGCATTAACTAGAGAAAATGAAAATTTTAGAATTTTGTAGTTTGAAACCATTGTGATAAATACAACATTTGCTTCTATATTAGCAAATGCTCTATTTATCACAATGGTTTCACAAAGTGGCTTCTACAGAGTCGTCAAAAGTCGTCAATATTAGGGAAAGGGTTAATCAATTAATATGTGGTCGCATTAGCTTTCCTTTAAATTGAGCTTATAGACACCCGTGTTAATTAATTATGTGATCGCGTCGGTATTTCTTAATTGAGTCTTAAGTGGGTAAAAGTAAGGTTGCTGACCTCATATGTACTGCAGGGAATCGTGATAACCTTTTAAACATTTGCTTCATGAATATTCGTGTAAGAAATAAAATGACGTCATGAATACTAATTAACAGAAGACCACATGAAGTGTTGGTCGTGGCAGAAACTGTAGATTCATATCAATATTACAACTGTAGATTCATATCAATATTACAACTGTAGATTCGTATCAATATTACTTCATAAGCAAACAAAGCAGACCTTGATCAGTGGGTTCCTACAGGAGCGGTCCGATCTGGGTCTACTTTGTTTGCAAAGGCGTAAAGTCTAGTTATGGGTTCGCAACAGGGGTGGTAACTTAATGCAGAGGTCAAAGGCAATGCAAAAAGCTCCTATAGAAGCTTTCTGCATCACTTTTGCCCTCCATTTAGCTACCATCTGCTTTTTGACACTCCTGTGTTCAATCAATGAATGACCGCTTAGGACAGACAGGCTCGTGCAGTAAACAAGGTATAAGACATTCGGGCCATAAACTATCATCAATTCCTTAATTTTGACTAACAAACTTGTAAACCATGTGAAATGGTGCGCAAGAATCAATTTGTTACTCTGATTGTCCTAAGTATTCGGACAGACAATTTAGACAAATAGTATAGAACCAGAAGGACCCGTTTGATCATGGTCTATGCTATTTGCTACCATGTCAGACAAATTTAACCCTTTCACCGCCGCAGTCGCATAAATGCACCATGACAAATAGTGCAGTCCCAGATAAGACGCCGCCTTTTCAAGGCGGCGTCTGATCAGGGACTTCACTATTTGTCTCAATCTCTATTTCTATATATGTGCTTTATTCCTTTGAAATTTGCATTTATTTATCCCATATCCTTATTTTACTGAATGATTTAACGAACTTGGATTGCAGACGACAATTAGTAATTTGGCACCGAAAGAGCTAAAGTTACCAATCTTGTGCAAATTGACTTATTTTTGATATTATTGATACGCGTATTACTTTTTACAAATCAAATTACCAGCTTTTACCACCTCGACCTAGAGTTACATTTCGCTATTTGAAGAAAAACATTTCTAATTTTCATTCAAATTATGTTCTTGTTCCTGCTGACAAGGCATCAAATAATGTAATCATTATTTGAAGATTGTATAATGTTGATGTTTTAAAGAAGGAGCTAACTGATTCAAAAACTTATATAACAGTTCAAACACCTGAAAAAGATATAGTCTCGGAACATGTAAAAATGTGCGATAATTTTAAGTCTGGTCCTAACATAAAACAACATAAACTTTCTACTTTGTACTGGATTCCGAAACTACATAAAAACCCTTATAAGGCGCGTTTTATTGCCAACTCTAGCTGTTGTACCACTACCAAATTATCTAAACTTTTGACGCCCTGTCTTACTACGATCAAAGAACATGTAAAACGCTACTGTGATAAAATATATGAACATTCTGGTATTAATGTTTTTTGGTCCATAAAAAAATCCAATGATCTTTTAACGAAACTTAAAAATGAACAGTATAACATGTCTTTACTGAGCTCTTATGATTTCTCTACACTCTATACAACTCTACCTCACCATCTTATAAAGGATAAACTGATTAAATTAATAGAAAAAAAACTTTGCCAGAGAAAACAAAATGTTCATTGCTTGTAATTTTCAACGTTCATTCTTTTCGAATTCAGAAGTTGAACATTAGACAATGTGGATTTGCCTTGATGTTTGTAGATCTCTTACCTTTCTTTTAGATAATATATTTGTGCGTTATGGGGGTACCATATATCGTCAAGTTGTTGGTATACCCATGGGTACAAATTGTGCCCCTCTTGTTGCAGATTTGTTTTTGTATTGCTATGAGTAGGCCTAACCGTTCACCTTTACACCATGAGTATTCATTAGCCTACAGAAGTTATGAAGTTATGAATATTGATTTGATTCTTTTTATAATGGCATATTAACAGAGAGAATTTTGGCCATGGCAGAATCGGTATAGATCTACATAATTATCTATATTATTTTATAAGCAAAAGTAAACGGCTCCAATAGGAGCTGTCTGATCTGGATCTACTCTGTTTGCAGAGGTTATCACAGATTCGTGTATAGTGGCGTAAGAGAGAGAAACTGATCAGCTGATAATTTCTCACTCTGCTAATATACTATAAGGGAGGTAATTTCGTCAAACGAACAGCTGATCCATTAAGAATTACCTACCTTAAAAATGTGTAGCCCTTTACTCCATGAACATCTTTGTAATGAATATTAATACGCTGAATTTTTGTAATGATGTAAGAAAAAATGGGTTTTTTTGTTGCCTGTGGCAGAAAATGTAGACTAAGATCCATATGACTATAGAAGCAAACAGCAGATCCTGGCCAGACGGGTCGTACAGGATCCGTCTGATCTGGGTCTACTCTGTTTGTAAATGCTTTAAGATGAGCATCTTGGTCAGCCCTGTTTGTAACTTCTAAAGGCGTTTTGTTCAAACTTTTTATGAGCAGACGACCATTCTGTGCAGACGGAGGTTGCTTAGTGTTGAAAGATTTAAAGTAGTAAAGTACTATATACATGTAGTACTCTGCACAAAACCTCGATCTGTCGTGTAGACTATAGCCTACTGCTAATGAAATCATACATGTACAATGGTGACTGGGTCGAGTTGAAGTCCGTTGTATGATAAACAGTCCATAGTATTTAGAAGGGGTGATATATAAGAAAAAATAAAAGCAGAGTCAGTGTATGGGGCGCGCTGGCCTACGTACGCAGCTGCATGTACCAAATCTACATTTTTAAAAGACGCCGGGTTCGTCGTTCTGCGTTTCTTGTTCAAGATTACTTACGTGCGTCTTGCCACAGATATAGGAACACTCGGGTTAAAATCACTTATAGAATTCTCCAATGACTTTAAAGGCATTTCGAAAGGAATGTTGACCCATTAACCCCATGCTGTGTATTTTTGGAGCTGACTGTCAAGCATCTGATACACAAACTGATAAGGCGGGCTACCATCACAGAGGATCAATGTATAATTGCATAACTTTTTTCTCTTATGGCTATGACTGGACACTGCATGAGCACAGCTGGATACTGTGTATATAGGGGGGGGGGGGGTTTTCACTTATATAAGGAGCTCTGAAATGCCTTTAAAGAGCTGAGAAGAGAAACGTCCCGTCCTCATCAACACTACATTTATAATATAATTACCATCGCCACAAACAGCAAAGACACAATTTTGGTTTAGGGGGAGATAACTGGGTAAACCCCCCCCCCCCATCCCCCATCCCAGCTTGAGGAAACAAACAACAGGGGGTGGGAAAAGGTGTTTGTTTGTATCGGGTGCGGTGTTTTTTTTGTTTATTTAAGTTTGTTGTTGTTTATATTGTTTGGTTGTTGTTTTTATGGCTTTTGTGTTTTTATTGTTGTTATTTTTTCTTGGGAGGTGAGGGGTCTTGTTAATGTTTTTAGGGTTTGGTTATGTTTTAACATGTATGAAATGGGACATATAAATATATTAAATATTTATCCTATGTCTCTGTTGTGAAACTATCCTCACCTTTTTTTATTTTATTTTTTTAAGTCTTTATGTTTGTCATCAACTCTTCTAAAAAATGCGTAGTCTTTATTCCAATTTACGTCTTTCTTTTGTTTTTCCTTTATCTGTATATGTCGTTCACAGATCACGGGTAAAACGACAATATAATTCAGGTTTTGAACTGGTTAACAAGTCGTTCATTCATAAGCCAGAGCATGTGTAGTGCACGTGACAAACTGTTCAGCGAATCACATTGCTCGTTACATTTCTGTATGGAAATTTCAAGATGGCGTCTAAGTGAGATCTTGTAATTTTATAATAAATTGATTTAGAATCATTAAATATTGTGGACCGAGACCAGTTAAGAACGTGATATAATGACATCAATACACTTCGTTGTGCATCCTCTCCCCGGAACGGATGAACAACTGAACGACAGGTTTGAATTTTTGATTTTCTTCTTCGCCTGTCCCCATGCTCTTGAAGTTTTATGTTGAATATCGTTATCCAGCCGTCGAGGAAATTAGAAATTACACAATAAATACTGCGTAAAATAACAGAGAAAATATTTATTCGTTTTCTATACGTGGTTCATCATCTCTTTGTTAGGTTGTTTTCAAGAACTTGTTTGCCTGTTAAGTTTTGTAATACGACGAACGTCCTATCTTACATTAAAAATCAAAAAACAAAAACCCACCTCCACTTTCCTTGTGACCACCACATTAAATTGAAAGTTACCATCATATTTTAATTAGGATGACCATTGACTTTCAATATACTTGCTTATTTTCCACAAAGAATGAATCCTTGAATTAGCAAAGTTAAATTTCCAAAAGTTAGGGTGTTTTTTTTTCCAAATTGGAAATCTCTTTACTCACTTACTTATTGTACATGTGATGGATGTGTTTGTAACTTAATAACTTTATAACAAAGACAAATGAAATGGCAGGATCACAAATTGAATTTTTGTTTGATTTTTCTGATTATGATCCCATGAATATGTTGCAGTAGAAATTGCGATTCAGGACAATCGCCGATTCTCCTAGGAGTCATATTGCGATTGTCCTGAATCACAATTTCTACTATGACAAATACATTGGACCATTGCTTTCGAAGATAGGGATGTTTAACCCTTTCTATGTATAACCTGTTCTATTTTTATTCTAAATTTCAGTACCTACAGTAAGCTACTGCATATAAAATAGTTATAATGATAGAAATAATGATAGAATAGTTGTAATGAAATTTTGAAGTTGGAAAATTGTAGCCATTTTAGAAAGTAAAGCCACAGATCTTTAAAAATCCATTAGTAAACGGAGTAGACCCTTATCAGATGGCTCCTATAGCAACCATCTGATCTGGGTCTACTCTGTTTGCAAATGTGTGAAAACATTTTTATATGAAGAAAAGAGTTAAACACTTTATATGGATTATGCTCACGTGAAAATAAAGTCTGTACCAACAATAAAAACTCTATAACAATCACTCAAATTAGGTCTACTTCTGAGTTTTAATACAGGTGGTAGCTTAATGTAGGACACAAATTATAAACCTTTTGCATTTGAAACCATTTCCTTTATAAAGGAAAGGGTTTCAAATGCAAAAGGTTCCGAAATGCATTTTTATGCCTTTGCAAACTGAGTAGACCCAAATCAGATTGCACCAGTAGGAGCCATCTGATCAGTCTGTTCTGTTTACTTATGAAATTGTAATAGATATGACTGTACAGTTGCTACCAATACCACAACATTCTGTGTACATATGCAATTTTTTATAACATTAACATCAGCTAATAAACATTCATGGTGTCAGTATTTCTTACTTGAATATTCAACAACTGGGAAATGGTTAAGTACTTTTGTCCTGCATTAAACAATCACCTGCTTTTTAAAGGTCTTTTATCTTGGTGATTGCTATTGAGGGGTTTTACTGTATTTTAGAATGGCAGTGTCCATGGTCAGAAAAAAAAGTTTTACCATTAATTGCCAATTAACGCTTTGACCAATTTAACACATAGTCTCATTATACATCTCTCTATTTCAGACTTCGAGATGTTGCTGAAAAGATCAGTCGACATGGATACACTGCCCCATCAGCATTGCTGTCTTTGCGGAACATGACAGTTGTACAGTGCTCTATTGGGCCACAATATATTGCATTTCTTTTAGAGGTAAAAGAAAATTGCACCATAAGACTTTTGTAAAACTGTAATTGGTCACAGATAACATTTCTGTAAAAATGGTTTAACAATTACATACATATATTAGTCACTTCATGATTATTATAGGAGATTGTGATATATGACTGAAACACTCTAGCAGCTCTGATTTGAAAAAAAAATTAGACCTTGGTAAAAACTATAAAATCAGATCTATATATCGGCTCATAAGTGAACAGAGCAGACGCTGATTGGATGGTTCCCACAGGAGCCATCTGATCCGGATCTGCTTTGTTTGTAAAGGCATGAAAAAGGTTTACATGAAATAAAAGATTAACATTTCGCCTGCTGAGCAAATTATTTTTACAGAATTGTTCACCTACTACATTTTCAAAATGCATGCTATAATCAATTGCAATCTACCAAAATGCAACCAGGGATTCAAACAGTTTGGATCCTGATGATCCGCCGAGTGACTAGGTGTCTCATCCAGATCCAAACTGTTTGCATAGATATTCACTCATCCGCCAAATGCAGGATGAAGATTAAATAAAATGTAGAATAGTTTATGTCCATTAGCAATGTAACTGCATCACTTTATTTTTTGTTGAAAAACTCTCTTACCTAACATGATGTAATTGTACGTGCTGTAATTTGTATGGGTGGAAAATTTAATACAGAAATAATGATTGATATTCACCAAATTGTTCATAATACTGACCTAGCCTCCTGACAGACAGCATCCACAGTGTTAACCCTTTCACTGTTCTATATTTAGTCCAAATTTCAATACCTACTGAATACTCATGGAAAAAATAATTATAATTAAATATTGAAGGTGGAATATTGTAGCCATTTTAGAAAGTAAAGAAACATAGCTATCAAAGTCCATTAACAAACAGAGCAGACCCTGATCAGACGGCTCCTCTAGGAGCCGTCTGATATGGGTCTACTCTGTTTGCAGATGCACGAAAGCACGTTTCTATGAGGGAAAGGGTTAATCAATTGTAACAAAAAGTGTAGACTTCGATAAGAATTCAGATCTGTTGTTTTATTTGTTTGTAAATAACTGGGTCCCGTTTTAGCAAACAAAAGATCGTACAACCAAACTTAGCATAAATCCTAATTACGGCAATCGCTATTGCTTGGATAGCAGAAATAATTGGGATATTATTGTGTGCAACAATAGAGGCCAACTTTGTACAATAGAAATTATCATAAGTTCTAACATTACGATGATCGCAACTGAAAGTTGCTATCATCGCATGTTAGAATTTACGATAAATTCAATCGTATGATCAAATAATAAAGGCCCAGAAGATAATTAAGTAATTGTTGTCTGCAAAATTTTGACATCTGCTACAATTCTCAATGTTTTGTTTTATTCTCCTCAAAAACACAAACAGTTTGGATGAATAATCACAAATTCACTGGAAAGAATGAAGTTCTCCCACTGCTCAACTGGAATAGTAATTTAGTAACATGTGGAATGGTGCTTTCTTTTCTTTCAGGATGGAAGAGTGTGCAGAGTACCCTTTTCAATACTGAATGAGCGTCTTGACTTGAATAAAAGTGAAACAGCAAAGCCGTAAGTTTTTTAATCCATGGGATGTCAAATACATGTAATACTTTTAAGTGCTTACTTGATGAAGACACCTTTTAACACCTGTACGGAGTAGAACCAGTTCAGGCAGCTCCTGTAGTAAGAGTCTGATCAGGGTCTGCTTTGTTTGCTTTTACATATCAGTTGCAGATTGTTTGCAGTGGCAGGAAGTTTCTTATTTAAAAGTTTGATACAAATATATTTGATATTCAAAATGGAGTCTTCAATGAATTATCTTAACCCATTCCCGCATATTGTCGCCTTTTGATGCTTCTGAAAAAGTCACTTTTTGAAACCATTGTGATAAATAGAGCATTTGCTCCTATAGGAGCAAATGCTCTATTTATCAGAGTGGTTTGAAACTACAAAATTCTAAAAAAAATCTTAGTAGATGCTCCTTTTCTGTAGATTTATTCAAAGAGGTTGAAGCTAAAAAAGCATATGAGTGAATGGGTTAAGGGAATGGATTAAATCATTCCACTTGAATCCTATAAAGTGGGTCAGAATGAGTTAGTTGCATTAATACAGTAGAACCTGTCTTAAGCGGCCATCAAAAAGAGGTTTAATTATGGGTCTGGAAAGCAGATGGTAGCTTAATACAGGTCAAAGGTATGCAGAAAGCTCCTATAGCTTTCTGCATTACTTTTGTCCTGCATTAAGCAACCCCCTGTTTTATTATAGACTCTTTTTCTTCATATAAACTTGTTTTCACGCATCTGCAAACAGAGTAGACCCAGATCAGACGGCTCCTATAGGAGCCGTCTGATCAGGGTCTGCTCTGTTTGCAAATGGAATTTGATAGATATGTTTCTTTATTAGTTTCTAAAATGGCTACAATATTCCACCTTCCATATAACATTTTCACTATTTTGTCCGTGAATATTCGGTAGGAATAAACACAGAACATGGAAAGAGTTAATTATATAAATGACCGCTTAGGACAAGGTTCTACTGTATATACATTCACAGTAGAACTTCCTTATTCTCCATTTGCCTTGATTGCAGTTCAATTTAGATTTAAATCAGTTAAGTTTATCCTCATGATTAAATGGCGGAAAGTCATGGTGACCTTTATAAATTTACCTCACTGTCAGCTATTTATAGTATAGTATTGGCTAGTGCAGTGACCCATTTGTTGGCGTCGGCTTTATTCCTTAAAGCTTTGCGAATTCACTTGCACTTAGTATTCAAAGACAATGTAGTTTCACTAGTTATGCCTCCCCCCATATTTATATGGGGGAGACATATTGTTTTCGTGAGAGTTGTCTGTCTGTCCGTCTGTCTGTCCGTCCGTCTGTCTGTCACACTTTTTGTCCGGACGATAACTTCAATATGCCTGATGCCAGTTGATTGAAACTTCATATATGGAAAGAGCATAATGAGAGGAAGTGTCATGCACAAGGTCCATAACTCTGGCTTCACTAATATTGGAGTTATTGCCCTTTGTAAAAAAAAATCACACTTTTTTGTCCGGACGATAACTCCTATATGGCTCATGCCATTGGATTGAAACTTCATATATGGAAAGATCATGACGAGAGGAAGTGTCATGCACAAGGTCCATAACTCTGGCTTCACTAATATTGGAGTTATTGCCCTTTGTAAAAAATATCATAATTTTTTGTCCGGACAATAACTTCAATATGCCTGATGCCAGTTGATTGAAACTTCATATATGGAAAGAGCATAATGAGAGGAAGTGTCATGCACAAGGTCCATAACTCTGGCTTCACTAATATTGGAGTTATTGCCCTTTGTAAAAAATATCATAATTTTTTGTCCGGACAATAACTTCAATATGCCTGATGCCATTGGATTGAAACTTCATATATGGAAAGATCATAACGAGAGGAAGTGTCATGCAGAAGGTACATAACTCTGACTTCACTAATATAGGAGTTATTGCCCTTTGTAAAAAAATCACACTTTTTTGTCCGGACGATAACTTCTATATGGCTCATGCCATTGGATTGAAACTTCATATATGGAAAGATCATAACGAGAGGAAGTGTCATGCACAAGGTCCATAACTCTGGCTTCACTAATATTGGAGTTATTGCCCTTTGTAAAAAAAATCACACTTTTTTGTCCGGACAATAACTTCAATATGCCTGATGCCAGTTGATTGAAACTTCATATATGGAAAGATCATAATATAATATATATAATATAGGAGTTATTGCCCTTTGTAAAAACAATCACAATTTTTTGTCCAGATGATTACTCCTATGTGACACATGCCATTGGAGTTAAACTTCATACATGGAACGATCATAATAAGAGAAAGTGTCATGCATAAGATCCTTAACTCGAGCTTCAATAAATTTAGAGTTATTGCCCCTTGTACATTTGTTTAATTCTTTCTTGTCCGGACGATAACTCCTACATGGCTCTTGCCATCGTATTGAAACTTCATACATGGAAAGAGCATGATGAGAGAAAGTGTCATGAACAAGGGCCATAATTCTGGCTTCAATACTTTTGGAGTTATTGCCCTTTGTTACATTTTTTGGCCGATCAATAACTCCTGTTTGACTGATGCTATTGGAATGACATTTTATTTTTGGAAAGAGCATGATGAAAGTAAGTGTCATGCACAAGGGCCATAAATCTGGTATCAGTATTTTTGGAGTTTTTAGCTGTTATCATTTTCTTCTTGAAAAATGTAGTGTGGAAAACGCATAATGAGGGGAAGTGTCATTTATCAAGACCATAACATTTTTAGTGATTTCCCTTTACATATTGTTTTTATTAGAGGGGAGACATCCGTTTTTTTTACAAAAACCTCTAGTTTGTATGGTGGTCATTTATTTTTTACTTGATTTATACACATATGTACATGTTAATGCATTTGTAAACAGTTCTCTGTTTGCTTAAATTATATTGTAGATCTTATCTTACCCAGTCTTTCATACCAAAAAATCCCTTATTTTATGTTCCTCAGTAAAAAATCACTTAACCCTTTCCTTCATATAAATGCATTTTCAGGCATTTGCAAACAGAATAGACCCGGATCAGACGTCTCCTATAGGAGCTGTCTGATCAGGGTCTGCTCTGTTTGCTAATGGAATTTGATAGATCTGTTTCTTTAGTTTCCAGAATGGCTACAATGCTCCACCTTACTTATTTCATTACAACTATTTTGTCCATGAATATTCAGTAGGTACTGAACTTTGTAATACAATAAAATATAGAACAGGGAAAGGGTTTAAGCTACATAGTACAATCTTGCAAACAATGTTAATGCTGATTAAATAAATATGTCTGAATCTATACTGTTTACAAAGCAACAGAAGTACTGTCTCTTGACACAACTCATTTCTATTTTCAGGACCACAAAATCTAGCAAAACAGAAAGGACCGATCGTCCAGGCAGTTCTCGTGGAGGCACTCATGTTGTTGACAGCCCACTTGTGTTGGTTTCAGATGTTATGGGAAGTGGCGCAGAACAGCCAACAGCGTATGTGACTTTAATCTTACTGTACTTATTTCTTAACTCTCACCTTTTAACTCTTCCGTTCATATAAATGCCTTTTTACACATTTTCTTACAGAGTACAATAGATCTGACTACAGTTTTCTACCAAAACCATAAATGCATGCAAACATAATTATGCCAATATAAAAATTCAGCTAATAGTAATTACAGTAAAACCTCTCTATAACGGACACTAAATTGTGTTAATTAGTTGATATCTAGGGCAGGTGGCTGCTTAAAGCAAGGTGAAAGTAAAACAGACCGCTCCTTGCTTTAACCAGCCACCTGCCTTTAACACAAAACACTTGGTGTAATTAAGTGGCCGTTATAGAGAGGTTTTACTGTATTTGAAATCTGTATCAGAAGTATATTATTCCATATATGCAAACAGACCTAGGTCTACTCTGTTTGCAAATGTGTTAGATGTATCTATCAAGTAAAGGGTTACATGAAAGTATTGTATTTTAAATCTCTTATGTTACAGATCTGTTGCCATACGGCGATGGAGCACAGCAGTGTCAGGAACCACTGCCACTACCTCCTCGAGAAACACCAACTCCCAGGCTTACAGAAACATGCAGAGAGCCGTTCACGTCAACAGAGGCCGCAGGTCAGGGGTCATAGTAGGGACACGGCCCCTTGTACCAGCTTCAGTGGTCCCAGAGGAGTTGATAAACCAGGTATGGCTTGGCTTTAATTTAAATCATAATTATACACCCCACCCCCCAAACACACAAACACACACATAATGAAGCCAGTAAACTGTAGAATCAGGTTTTCTATCTGTGTGTCCAGAGATGTAAATTCGTCTGTCAGAGCTGCTTCTACAGTTTTGTTCCAATTTTAATGAAACTTAGTAATCTTACTATCATTGGAACCTGTTTATCAGTAATTTTTGTGTGAAACTGTAACACATTTGGTTTAGATGACATGTAACTCATCTGTTTTCGATAACATATTATTTGTTAATTTTTAGCTCACCAGAGCACTTTTGTGCTCAGGGTGAGCTTTTGTGATCGCCTGATGTCCGTCGTCCGTCGTCGTGCGTCGTCCGTCGTGCGTCGTCCGTCGTCCGTCGTCGGGCGTCAACAATTTCAAGCTTTAAAGATCTTCTCCTCTGAATCTACAGGGGTCTCAGCTTTCATCTTTGGCACATAGCATCATCTGTAGGTCCTCTACAAAAGTTATATAAATTATGTCCCTAGGGTCAAAATTGGCCCCACCCCAGGGGTGCATTGTTTTCTATAGAAACATATAGTGAAAACTTTGAATATCATCTCCTCTGAAACTGAAAGGTTCTCAGCCTTCATATTTGGCACATAGCATCATGTTCAGGTTCTCTACAAAAGTTATATAAATTATGCTCCTGTGGTCAAAATTGGCTACACACCATGGTGGACAGTTTTCTAGCAAACTTATAGCTGACTGCGATTTTAAGCATCTTCTCTTTGCTCATAAATAGGTCATCCAGTCAAGCAGTGGGATAGATAACCAGTGGCTATTTTTAGGTCACCTGTATCTGGTGCTGGAGCTCTGTGCCTTAACCCTTTGCCTGTTCTATGTTTATTATTAATTTGAATGCCTACTGCATATTCATGAACAAAATAGTTAAAATGAAGTATGGAAGGTGGAACATTGTAGTCATTTTTTTCCAAATTTCAAAACCTACTGAATATTCATCTACAAAATAGTTATAATGAAATATAGTAGGTGGAACATTGTAGCCATTTTAGAAACTTAAGGAACAGCTGTATAAAATTCCATTTACAAACAGAGCAGGCCCTGATCAGATGGCTCCTATAGGAGGCATCCGATCTGGGTCTACTCTGTTTTCAAAAATGTGAAAACACGTTTGTATGAGGGAAGGGTTAATTAATAATAGTGATTGGCATTATGATATTATTATAACCTGCCCTGCAGTTCAGAAGAAGGGTAAATCATGTAAAGACTCCAGAATGCCAAATTAAAGATTTCAAATAAATTATGAAATATTTTTTAACATGAAATTGTATTACTTGAAACTGTTAAGTTATACTTATGATTATGCAATTATTATGTAATAATTTATAATAATATTCAAATGCAAAAAATCAGTTTGGAATGCTAGGGTACACATACCCGTTCAGAAGAACAGTTGATCGCCTTTAGTCAGAACTTTGTATGGCCTTGTTTAAATTATGCCCCTGGGATTAAAATTGGCCCCACCCGAGGGGTGGTCAGTTTTCAATAAAAATATATAGTAAAAACATTGAAAATCTTCTCTGAAACTGGAAGGTTCATAACTTTCATATTTGGCACATAGCTTCATGTTCAGGTCCTCTACAAATGTTATATAAATTATGCCCCTGTGGTCAAAATTGGCCCTGCCCCAGGAGTAGCCAGCTTTCAATAGAAACATAAAGTGAAAACTTTGAAAATCTTCTCCTCTGATTGTCTGGTGAGCGCTTCAGGGCCATTCTGGCCCTCTTGTTTATGACATGTTATACATTATTTATTTGTTGTTTCAGTGTCAGGTTGTGTTACAAGGAAAGTCCAGAAACCTGATCATCAGAGAGCTACAGAGAACGGTATGTGGTGTTTATAAAGAGTTCCAAATAACACGGACATAGATAAGATACATAAAGTAACCATTCGAGAGCTCTACAGATAAACGTGCATACCCAAATACTAAAATCGCCATTTCTCCACCTGTAGGAGTCATCTGATCAGGATCTGCTCTGTTTGCTTATCATATATAATATAGATATGATGCTACAATTTCTGCCATGTGCTATTATAACAGTTGATATAATTAATATCCATGATGTCATTATTTCTTAAATGAATATTAATGGAGTATAGGGTTAGAGACCGATAATGATACTTTGTGTTAGGATAAGTGAAGTGTATCTGAATTGGGTTTGGTTGCGGAAGATGCATTCATCATTTTTTTATCCCTCCAATCAAAGGGGAGGGGGGGGCATATTGTTTTTGCCCCGTCTGTTTATTTGTTTGAGGACAACTTTAACATTGGTGATAATTTTGTAGCCATTGCACAGACATACTTACTTCAGACTTGGCATGCATGTGTAGGTGAACATTTTTAGGGGTGACTTATTAAAGTCAAGGTCATATTTCAATGTCTAAGGTCAAATTACGGGTCAAATTTATATTGGCGATAAAGGGGGGCATAGTGTTCCACAAACACTGTTATCTTGTTACCCTTTGTTTGTAATTCTATTCAGAACCTGGATGTGAATTTGGCTGTGAACAATTTGCTGAGTCGAGATGACGAAGGAGAGGGAGACGACGATGATAGTCAGGATTCATATGTACCCGACGACCTCATCTCTCTGCTTGACAGTGGCATCCACCCAGACCACCCAAGTGTGATCATCGACGGAGATGCCATGTTCAGTGAAGACATGTTTAACTACTCATCCATACGCAGCAGAGGCTCTGGCACAAGGTCAAGGCTAGGTAGGTGGAAAAATTGCACTGACCTATTATCCCAACCCTTTCTGATAGGAAGCTTTCCAGGCAGATATTATTTGTCAAGATTTAAAATTCTCCATCTTAGGACTCATACCTATGTCTCACATCTATATCTGTCTTACCCATGTTTCACACCTATGCCGACAAAAACTAATGCATTAATCAGAAATGTTCAGTAATAATGAAATATGGAAGGTGGAATATTGTAGCCATTTTAGAAAGTTAAAAATACAGATCTATCAAATTCCATTGGCAAACAGAGCAGAACCTGATCAGACGGCTCCTATAGGAGCCATCTGATCTGGGTCTGATCTGTTTGCACATACGTTAAAACGCGTTTATATGAAGGAAGGGTTAATCTTTCACCTCATAGATATGTTTTTCGTGCCTTTGCAAACAAAGTAGACCCAGACCAAACAGCTCCTGTAGGAGTTCTATAGATCTGTTAACATAGTTTTTGCTCTAGCCAATATTTCCTATGTTCATATGCCAGTATGAAAATTCATCTTAGAGTCATGATGTCATTTTTATGCCCCCCAGATAAGATCTGGGGGGCATATTGTTTTTGCCCTGTCTGTCTGTCTGTCTGTTTGTCTGTTTGTCTGTTTGTCTGTTTGTTTGTCAGCAACTTTAACATTGGTCATAAATTTTAAGCCAGTACAGATAGAGACTTGATATTTGGTATGCATATGTATCCCATGAAGCCGCACATTTTGAGGGGTGACATGTCAAGGTCAAGGTCATCCTTCAAGGTCAGAGGTCAAATATATGGGTCAAATCACCGACTTTAACATTGGCCATAACTTTTGGACCAGTAGAGGTAGAGACTTGATATTTGGCATGCTTGTGTATCTCATGAAGCTGCACATTTTGAGGGGTGACATGTCAAGGTCAAGGTCATCTTTAGGGTCAAAGGTCAAATTGTCTGTTTTTTGTCTGTAACTTTAACGCAACTATAACATTGGTCATAACTTTTGAGTCAGTACAGATAGAGACTAGATATTTGTCATGCATATGTATCTCATGAAGCCGCACATTTTGAGGGGTGTCATGTCAAGGTCAAGGTCATCCTTCAAGGTCAGAGGTCAAATATATGGGTCAAATCACCGACTTTAACATTGGCCATAACTTTTTGACCAGTAGAGATAGAGACTTGATATTTGGCATGCGTGTGTATCTCATGAACCTGCACATTTTGAGGGGTGAAATGTCAAGGTCAAGGTCATACGTCAGGGTCAAAGGTCAAATTGTCTGTTTCTTTGTCTGTAACTTTAACATTGGTCATAACTTTTGAGCCAGTACAGCTAGTGACTTGATATTTGGCACGCATATGTATCTCATTAAGCCGCAAATTTTGAGGGGTGACATGTCACGGTCAAGGTCATCTTTAAAGGTCAGAGGTCAAACACATGGGTCAAATCACCGACTTTAACATTGGTCATAACTTTTGAACCAGTACAGATAGAGACTTGATATGTGGCATGATTGTGTATCTCATGAAGCTGCACAGTGTGAGGGGTGAAATGTCAAGGTCATTATTCAGGGTCAAAGGTCACCAACTTCAAATTGGCCCTAACTTTTGAACCAATTGAGATAAAGTCTTAATATTTGGTATGCATGTGTATCTCATGAAGCTGCACATTTTAGGGGGTGACATTTCAAGGTCAAGGTCATCTTTCAGGGTCAAAGGTCACCGACTTTAACATTGGCCATAACTTTTGAACCAGTAGAGATACAGACTTGATAGTTGGTATACGTGTTTCTCATTTTGCTGCACAGTTTGAGAGGTAACATGTCAAGGTCATCCTTCATGGTCAAAGGTCACAAACTTTGACATTGGCCATAACTTTTGAACCAGAAGAGATACAGATGTGGTATGCATGTGCGCCCCATGAAGCTGCACAGTTTGAGTGGTAACATGTCAAGATCAAGGTCATCCTTTAGGGTCAAATATCATATCGAGGGGGCATAGTGTTTCACAAACACATCTTGTTTCTTACATGATTATTCATTAGGTAAAGGGTTAAAGTGAAGAGGACATCTGCTAAGATAATTGGGTTCTTCTGAAATGAGGTTTACACTCTACTCCATGAATATTCATGAAAGAAATAATGACATCATAAATTATATTAATCAAATTAATTTTTAAAATGGCATGTTAACACATGATATTTTTGCCAAAGCAGAAACTGTAGAATCAGATCTTTATTATTCTATGAGCAAACAGAGCAAATCCTGATCAGACTGCTCCTGTACGAGTCTTGTGATCTGGGTCTACTCTGTTTGCCTAACCTGTGTCTGTATGGAGTAAAGTGTTAAAAGCAGTCAGTTAAAGATGCTACGATTTCTATGAATTTTAAGCATAATGTTTGTCTACATTCTCAGGGGAAAGGACAGACAGGGAGTCAGACAGAGACAGGGAGAGGGAGTCAATATTTAGAATTCGGGACAGGCGGCGTCTGGATACAACCTTGAGGGACGAGGCTCTGAAGTCCTTAGAGAGGGATAAGGTGGAGGGATTCACAGCGGATATAACTAAAAAATTGGCCAACCCAAACGTCAGCCCTGTACATCTAGGAGAAGATGTTCAGTACTGGACAGAAAAGGTATTATATTGGTTAATTCTTTGCATCGAAAGTACAGTAAAACCTCTCTATAACGACCACTAAATTACATCAAGTATTTTGTGTTAAAGGCAGATGGCTGCTTAAAGCAAAGTGTAAGTAAAACAGAACGCTCCCATAGGAGCTTTAAGCAGTCACCTGCCCTAAATACCAACTAATTAACACAATTTAGTGGTCATTATAGAGAGGTTTTACTGTAATTGTTTTTTGCAAAAATCATTGCCTGCTACAGTTTCCTTTTATTTCTTTTCAAAATGTTGTCTGGGTGTCAAACAGTTAAAATCCTGATGAAACACTGGGTTACTGGATGTTTTAGATCCAAACTGTTGTTAAGATCATCACAAATTTGTTCGTAGTGTGGAAAGTGTGAAATTTGACCTACTTTTGTTCCTTGAATGCATTGATAAATTAGTGTATACGTTTTAAGTTCTGAAATTAATCTTGGACATTGCTAAAACTGATTAGTGTTTGGGGGTCGTTGTTGAAAATTGCTGGTCTTTGATGGTGGAGAGTTTTTATGCACTCACTCTTCGAAAAGGGACAAGGGGCATTTAGATCTTCCTTTGTTGGTATATCAGTCTGTCAACCGTTTTCTTGTGGTGCATAGCTCCAGAACTATAGTTAAAGGTGCATTTATTGTCATTTCTTGACCAAAGCCTATGTTGTGATCACTCTTTAGAATCATCCTTTCAAGATGATTCTAAAGAGTCGTCACAACATAGGGTTTGATGGAGAAATAAAGGAACTATTCTTGAAAAGTTTGATACTTCCAAAGGGTTTTGACCTATAATCATGAAGCCTTGTAAGCTGGTTGATCAGTATGTGAACCTACACACCTGGGGTCCAGATAAGATGTGTAAACTAAAATATTTTCAAGAATAACTCCTTTATTTTTCCACCAAATCCATGTTGTGACCATTCTTGTTGTAACCACTCTTTAGAATCGGAGAGGCGATTCTAAAGAGTGGTTACAACAAAGGGTTTGTTGGAGAAATGACGATTTCAGTATCGTGAGTACACACATTTATCTGTTGCTCTGGGTATAATTTTCACTCAGAAACGCTAAGAGTTGTATCCCTTGATATAGTCTGTACCTTAGTTCTGTGATGCTACATAAGTGGAGGCATTTGTCTTACTGACACATTGCTTGGTAACTTTTCAACATTTAACACTTGTGTTGCTCTTTCAGGATGGTTCTTGTCCAAGATTTGCCCATATAGCTGCAATGCATTCAGAATTGGTTGCCATAGGAACTAATGGACAGTTGTACAGCTGGCGATGGTCAGATATGGAGCCCTACAAACACCCTGAGGTACAAATATATATGAGAAAATGTTTTAAACCTTTATTCTATGAATGTTCTTTTATAAGAAATAATGAATATTAATTAGGTAATGGCATTATGAACAAGAGAATTGTTTATCATGGCTGAAGCTGTAGAACATATAGGAGCTTTCTGCATTAATTTTGCTCTTCATTAACCCTTGCCCTGTTCTGTGTTTATTTCAAATACCTGCTGAATATTAAGGGACAAAATACTTATGAAATATGTAAGGTGGTTTATTGTAGCCATTTTAGAAAGAAAAAAAACTGAACTATCAAACTCTATTAGCAAACAGAATAGACCCTGATCAAACAGCTCCTATAGGAGCCATCTGATCTGGGTCTGTTCTGTTTGCAAATGTGTAAAAAAGGGTATATATGAAGGAAAGGGTTAAGCAACCACCTGCTTTTAAAACGTATGTTCAGTAAATGAATGGCCGCTTAGGAGAGGTTCTACTGTATACAGAAGTTTAAGTGATAAATTCTTAGGCTGATTCATGAGCATTTAATTAATCATTAACGGTATTTTGCTTTTTACAGAACCCAAATATTCACCATCCTAAGACAATCGCCCTGGGTCTACAACTGGAGAAGATACAAGGTATCTCAGCCTGCAGTGTTCGAGCCTCCGTGTTCACAGAGTCAGACAAAGTGGCCACGTGGGTCGACGATACTCTCAATGTCGTGGCGTCCAAGTTGGAGCACGGCGTACAGACTTTTCAGGAGTTCCTGACGGACAAGATAGTCAGTCTTCACACTTGTTCACTCTACACATGCGCACGGTTGGAGAGCGGGGCTCTGTATTGGTGGTAAGCATCGGAGTTGACCTTGACAATCTAAGCATTGTCATCTTCACAAAGATAATTATGGTCCATCCAATCTTTTGAAATCCCCCATTAGAACATAAAATAGCTTTTATCGTTTATAAGATTGCAGTGCATTTCATATGGATCCCATATGCTTTCAAAAAGACTATTAAATATGTGTCATGAAATAACATTTTGGAATGCCGAAAACAAGAGTACTGGCATTTGCAAACAGTGTAGACTCAGATTAGAGGGTTGTTTGAGGGTCTTTGAAAGTATCATTCAAAATCCTCTAGCAAATTGAAGTCTTTCCTTATGAATGGACTCGTCGTTAAACCCAGATGGATCATTCCGCTTTGAATATTCACCATTCAAAGGCTTAATTTTGTGCTAAAGGAAACTAGATGGTTTTGCGGACTAACAGTTATATTTTTTGCTAAGAGTAAAGATTTGATATTTGTATGATGTCAGGGCTGTGATGCCTTATTACACCCTGACAAACAAAGTCTAGTTGGGGAATGTGGGTGTAACCATGTTGGTTGGTCCGTCTTGTGGTCCGTCCAACTGTTGGATTTTTCTTGTCCACGCTATTTCTCAGCAACTACTGACTCAATTTCAATGACGCTTCAGAGCTGTAGATAAGAAGGGTATTTAGAAAAATATACTTGATATTTCTCCACCAAACCCTATCTTGCTGCTACTCATTACCTCTTAACCCTCTCCTCCATAGCCTATTTTTAGGCCAAACCTCTTTGAATGAATCAACCGAAAAGGAGCATTTACTAGAAAAAAGGAAAATGTTATAATTGTGTAGCATAGAAACCATTGTGATAAATAGAGCATTTGCTCCTGAGGAGCAAATGCTCTATTTATCACAATGGTTTCAAGAAGTGACTATTACAGAGGCATAGAAAGGCGTATTTATCGAGGAAAGGGTTAAAGGTGATTCTAATAAATTGCAGCAAGATCGAGTTTGGCCGAGATTTAAGAGATTTTGATAGATATGTATGTATCTTAACCACAGCCCTAAACTTAATGAGAAGCTTACCAAGAGGAGCTGCACATGTTACAATGGTCTGATTCAATGTTTTTTCACAGAGTTACGCCCCCGGATTATCCCTTTCCTTTATATAAACATGTTTTCACGCATTTGCAGAGTAGATCCAGATCAGATGGCTCTAATAGGAGCAGTGTGATCAGGGTCTGCTCTGTTTGCAAAGGCGTAGAATGGAATATTTATGGAGTGAGGGATTGAGTAACAAATAATGTAGACCCAGTAAATCCTACAGGAGTTGTCTGATCTGGATCTACTGTGTTTGCAAAAGCGTGAAAAGGCGTCTCTATGAGGGAAAGAGTTAAGGATGCTAAGAACTATGGATTTGTATGCATTTCATTTTAGGGGTGCAATGCCTTTTACCCAACGGAAGAAGCTACTGGAACGAAACAGAAGTAAAAAGAAGAAAAGTAAAACGACACCGTCCCACAGTGACATCACCTCCGGCTCCTTTGTAAGAATTTTTTCACCCTACAATTCTCACCTACAGTTTTCTTCAAATTTAATTTACAGTTCTCTCTATATAAAATAAAGTGGGTGGAATTAAAAGGGTTTATTCATATTTTGATATTCAGGTGGAGGGGGGGGTGTGTCTAAACTTTATAACAATGAAACCTCAGCAGCCTCTGGCTTTCAAGTACATGTGACAAATTAGAAGAATGTTTTTGGTCAGGGCTGTTCCATTTAAATGTGTATTGGGGGCAGGAAGGCACTTTAAAAAACAGCTATGCATGGATGGGTTTCGCTGCAAAAATGGTACTAATTCGTGCATTAGTAAAAAACTTTGAATTTGAAGAGTGCCTTCCTGCACCCCCATACACATTTAAATGGAACAGCCCACAGTGTTAACCCTTTCCTCCATGAAGAAATAATGATGTCATGAATATTAATTAGATTCATTTGTTATAACACATTGACACAGGAAATTTTGGACATGGCAGGACCAGTAGAATCATGTATATTATATCATATGCAAACAGAGCAGACCCTGATCAGACGGCTCCTATAGGAGCCGTCTGATCTGGGTCTACTGTGTTTGCAAAGGTGTAGAAAGACGTATTTATGGAGTAAACAGTAAGGATTTTCACGTCACCTTTGTATTGTTTTAATCCTGTTAATAGAACATAGATGGCACAGTCTTACTTGTGCTAGGGGATGAAAGAGGGGCATTTAGGTCAGCTGGAGAGTGAAAGGAGTTTGTACAGGAGCCATCTGATCAGGGGCTACTCTTTTAGCAACAGTGTTAAACGGTGTCCCTCTTTTCAATGGTAAAGTTTTAAGTGGTTGATAGCCTATAAGGCAAATTGTAAAAACTAAGTTCATGCATTGTTCATGTTTCAGGTTTGTTTGAGGAACTCACCTATGTTTCATGCTGGAGCACTAGCCTTCACTACAGTGGACGGTATACCTAAGGTCGGTCAGCTTTTGGAATTAGCCTGGTCTCTAAGCGATACCTGCAGGTTCAAGATCAAGCCATCGCTGGTGTAAGTAATTAAGGGACGTAAAAAATTATCTCTCCAGCCAGTTGTCTTTATACATGTGTAAACCTGTCTGCACAAAGTGAGATGAAATGATTGATGCTATTGGTGTTTTGCAAAAGGAAAATATCCTACATGTTTTGACAGATAAATATAGACCAGGATCAAATGGCTCCTGATGGAGCTGTTTGTTCAGGACCTAAACTATTTGCTACTGCATCTGTCTGATTCAAAGTTATGAAACTCATGCCAAATTGACTTATTCAGCTCTACAAACTGGTTTAGATAAGATATTTTGGGTATCGGAGTACTTGGAGCAGTTAGGTAAGCATGAAATATGAGTATTGCATTGATACAGACATTATGCCAAGAACATACACATTCTACACTCATAGCATCAATATTACTTAATGCCTCTGTTATTAGTTTAACCCTTTCCCTCATATAAACACTTTTTGATGCATTTGCGAACAGAGTAGACCCAGATCAGACAACTCCTATAGCAGCCGTCTGACCAGTGTCTCTGTTTGATTATGACATGGTATAGGAGCCGTCTGATCGTTACAATATTTCAAGAACAGCTATTCTATCTATTTCTCTACCAAACCCTTTGTTGTAACCACTCTAGCATCTTCTCTAGGATACTAACATCATCATTTTTCTACCAAACCTTTTGTTGCAAGCACTCTTTAGAATTATGTGTAGAATGCTTAAGTTGTCATCCCTTCACCAAAGGTTACGACGTGACGCAATTTAAATTACTTCATTTAGAACTGTTGCTTAAAAGTGAGGTTTGTTCACTTTGCAACAAAGAAATCAAAGTTGTGGCAATGATTTTAGTATTTGGAATGTGCTTCTGTATCTATGATTCAGGGTTTACTTATATTCCGCCATTATAGTTTTAGTTTATTGTGTTGAAATATCAGTTTTGAGATGATGTATTTCCTTTTAACAGACCAGACAGTAAACCAGAAAGAGATTCATCCAGTGACTCGAAACCAGACATGCCACCACCACCGTCCCCAGCCTCGTCCACTTGTAGCGACCACAGCGGACCAGTACTTGGTACACACTCCACCAGAAGTAAGCTGTGACTTAATACAGTAAAAACTCTCATAAATGAATCAAAAGTGATCCAGTTGTCAAATTTTATCCCTTTACCTGATAATTCGGTAGTTTAAATGCCTTTGCAAACAGTAGACCCAGATCAGAGAGCTCATTTATGGATCTGATTTTCTACTGGTTATCATGCAAATAGTGTAGATCAAGATCAAACTTCTCCTCCATAGCAATTTGATCTTGGTCTACACTATTTACCTAAGTTTGTCTGTCCAAATACGTAGGCTAATTAGAGTACATAGTTCTTAACCCTTTCCTTCATTTAAATGGTTTTCACGCATTTGCAAACAGAGTAGACCCAGATCAGACGGCTCCTGTTGGAGCCGTCTGATCAGGGTCTGCTCTGTTTGCTTACGATATAATAATATAGATATGATTCCTCTGTCCATGTGCTATTATAAATTTTAATCTAATCAATATTCATGATGTCATTATTCCTAACATGAATATTCATGGAGTAAAGGGTTAAAGGTTTAGTTGACAAAGTTGTACACAATTGTTAATGATTTTTTTTCAGAGCGAAAGAAGGCACCAACACCCAGTAAGGAGATTGAGAAACAGAGAGATGAGGAGAACTGGCCACTTAAGAATGTTATCTTTGTAGAAGACATAAAGACAGTCCCAGTCGGCAAGGTTCTCAAGGTAATATTTGCCTTTTCTTTCTTCTGCAAAAGTGGTTGTCTGCTTAAATTTCCAAAACAGATCTGTAATCAGTTTCAAATACAAAAATCAGAGTGTATGGTAGTTTGAACCCTGATGAGATGCTATAGATAATGAGGCTTATAACAAATACTTAAATCATTATTTCTTCTCCAAAGTCTTGTGTTTATTTTGTCCGCCAAACCCTATCTGTGACTACTCTTTAGAGTCATCTTTGATTCTTTCCCTTTTCCCTGTTCAATATTATGTAAGAAATAATGTCATCATGAATATTTTTAAGCTGAATTTTCATAATGTAAACTTTTTATGGAATTCTATTGCTTGGACAAAAACTGTAAATTTGGTCTAAATCATGTCAAAAGCAAACAGTGACCCTGATCAGACGGCTCCCATAGGAGCCATCTGATCTGGATCTGCTAAGTTTGCAAATGCGTAAAAAGGCTTTTACATGAGAGACAATTCTAAAGAGTGGTCATAACATAGGGTTTGTCATTTCTCCACCAAACCCCATGTTTTGACCACTCTTTAGAATCGTCTATTAAAGAGAGAATTCGAAAGAGTGGTCACTCTTTAAAATCGTCTCTAAGAGACAACTTGAAAGAGTGGTCACAATATAGGGTTAGTACTAAAATTGTTATTTCTCAACCAGACCCTGTGTTTTGACCACTCTTTAGAATCGTGGTCACAACATAGGGTCTGTTGGAGAAATAATTTTGCTTTTACTCCTTGGTGTTAACCCTTTCCCTCATATCGACGACTTTTGACGACTCTGTAAAAGTCACTTTGTGAAACCATTGTGATAAATAGAGCATTTGCTTCTATAGGAGCAAATGCTCTATTTATCACAATGGTTTCAAACTACAAAATTCTAAAATTTTCCTTTTCTCTAATTAATGCTCCTTTCCGGTAGATTAATTCAAAGAGGTTGTATCTAAAAATAGCCTATGAGGTAATGGGTTAAATTAACTTGAATGTTAATACTCTCCAACCTTTACTAGGTGGATGGTGCTTATGCAGCTGTGAAGTTTGCGGCTAAGGAATCAGGCCAGGACCTTGCAGGACCATCTAAAGAGGATCCCACTAGCTTGCTCCAAGACTGCCGACTGCTGAGGAAAGATGAACTGACAGTAAGTGATGGAGAGCAGGATTTTATTATAATTTGTAAAGACTTTCTACAAATACAGTGTTTTGCTGCAATTAATTTAGAAATTTTAGAGTGTATTTTATATTGGCTCTGTAATTTTTCTCTGATTATCTGTACTTTGTGTTCGACTTTCCATATTAAGTTATTTCAGACTCTGTGTATCCTAATTATTCTCAATATTTAGACAGTCAATCCAAAGCAAATACATGTAGTGTAGACCTAGTTCAAATAGCTCCAGAAGGAACAGTTTAAGCAGGGTCTACACCATTTGTTTATATGTCAGTCCAATTCAAAGTTTATATCAAAATAGTGCTAAACTGAGTTTTCAGCTTTAACCCTTTCCCTCATATAAACGTGTTTTCACACATTTGCAAACAGAGTAGACCCAGATCAGATGGCAGGAGCCGTCTGATCAGGGTCTGCTCTGTTTGCTTGTGGAATTTGAAAGATCTATTTGTATACTTTCTAAAATGACTGCAATATTCCACCTTCCATATTTCATTGTAACTATTTTGTTCATAAATATTCAGTAGGCATTGAAATTTGGAATAAATAAAGAATAGGGAAATGGTTAACCCTTTACCCCATGAATATTGATGTAAGAAATGATGACATCTTGAATATTATTGAAGATTGATTTTTAAAATGGCATATTAACACATAATTTTTTTGTGAAAGTAGAACTATAGAATCATATCTATATTATTCTATAATCAAACAGAGTAGACCCTGATCAGACGGCTCCGGTAGAAGCTGTCTGATCTGGGTATACTCTGTTTGCAAAGGTGTATAAAGGCATATTTATGGGGGAAAGGGTTAGAAGCCCATGGAGAGATATTGGGTGAACGAATACTCAGGTTGACTACAATAAGTTTAAATGTGTCTTCAGGTTGTGAAGAGCATGAGTGCCCCTCGTCTGCCGGACTGTTTCCAGAAGGTCCCAAAGAAAGTTACCATTGTAGAAAATGGGCAAATATTGGCAGTAGCAGTAGATTGTGAAGGTAGGAACATTACTTAAAAAAGTTTATTTGTTGAAACTGCTGTCAGATTACATAACTATGATACGTCTTTCTTTCTTAACCTCCTTACCTAATAATCTAGACTTTTTATGGCTTAGCAGAGTAGACCGAGAATGGACAGCTTCTGTAGGATTTGTCTGATCAGGGTCTGCTCTGTTTGCTTATATGTTACAGATCCGATTCTCTCCCATTTGCCATGGCAATGAAATTTCTTCTATTAGGGTTTACTGGAGAAATGACGATTGTAGAATTTGAGTATGCACAGTTATCTGTAGCTCTGATATATAAACAAGGGAATTTTTGACAATTATAGAAACTTTACATTCAGATCTGTATCATACCATAAGCAAACAGAGCAGACCCTGGTCAGACAAATTCAATCTGATTAGGGTTTTCTCTGTTTGCAAAGGCGTCAGATATTACATGAAGGGATTAGATAGGTGTTATTGTATTTCGTCAATTTTGTCTCTGTAGGTATCCATGTGATTGCGAGATCTGGTGTGAGGTTGAACTACATTGTGTACAACCTGAGTACAGGGAAGGTGGATCATGACTCACTTTTCCCAACAGATGCCCAGGCCTTCATGGGCAGTCACCGGAGTGATATAACGCTACACAATACTGGAGAGGTGTGTAAGACTTAAAATACAATGTGAGAGTAGTAGATAAAGGGGCAAAGGGTAGAATCTGTCTTGAGGGGCATCAAAAATAAGTCTAATTATGGGTCTGTAAGACAGTCGATAGCTTAATGCAGATCAAAAGGAGCCTATAGGAACTTTCTGCATTACTTTTACCCTGCATTAACCCTTTCCCTCATATAAATTTGCATTTGCAAACAGAGTAGACCCAGATCAGATGGCTCCTAGAGGAGCCGTCGGATCAGGGTCGACTCTGTTTGCTATTAGAATTTGATAGATCTGTTTCTTTACTTTCTAAAATGTCTACAATGTTCCACCTTCAAGATTTCTTTATAACTATTTTGTTAATGAATATTCAGTAGGTACTGAAAATTGGTCTAAATATAGAACAGGGAAAGGGTTAAGCAACCACTTGCTTTGTAAGAGTATTGTGTTCAATAATGAATGGCCACTTAACCCTTTACTCCATATACATGTATACACCTTTGCAAACAGAATAGACCCAGATCAGACAACTCCTGCAGGAGCCATCTGATCAGGGTCTGTTCTGTTTGGTTATGACATAATCTAGGTATAATTCTAAAGTTTCTGCCATGACCAAATTACATGTGTACACAAGTCATCTTGTCTTCTATCTTGAATGTTTGTTATATTGACCTGGCTGATATTTACATATAGCTTGGATCCAGACCAGTGACTGAGTGTTCTGATGTCTGATTTGGATTCAAGCTGTTCAGAAATTGAAAATATACCCAGCTTGAAGCTGTTTAAACAAGAAACAGATGAAATGTTAGCCCTTTCCTTCACCCATTTGCAAACAGATAAGACCAAAATCAGATGGCTCCTATAGGAGCTGTCTGATCGGGGTCTATTCTGTTTGCTTTTGACATGATACAGATCTGATTCTACAGTTTTTGTCAAAGCAAAAAATTCTGTCGAAAAGTTCACATTATAGAAATTGAGCTTTTAACTATTCATGATGAAATTATTTATAGCAAGAGAATAGAAAAAAAAAAGTTTTTTCTCTCTCTGGTACAGGATTCACTAATCCAGCTTCGTGACGGGAACGGGGCAATTTACCCATTTGCCAAGGACTGTACAGAGGGGATAAAGGATCCGTTATGGTTGGACCTGCCTCCTATCCGGTGTCTCGGCATGAGGACCCAGTACCTGAACAATGTGCTCTCCTCCTCTATGAAGAACAAAGCCGCTCTGCTTGTGCTGGCTGTAGAGGTAACTGTCCTTCATTATAGATAAGAATAAATGTTTTAGAGTCCTGGCCCCAAGGTTACTTTTGGCTTGAGTCTGAGCTCATTCTCAAGCATCTGATTGCTCAGAATCTGACCAATCAGATACTTGAGAATAATCTCAGACTCAGAAGCTTTATAACCTTGGATCCAGGAGATATGTGGCAAATTTAGGTTTTTGTGTCACCTGCCGAGAGGCAGTATGTCACTTAGGGATCACTTTTCTGTCGTCTGTCCGTCAGTCTGTCTGTCCCTCACACTTTCTTTTTTTGGCTGTCATTTCTTAACTAATCATTACACAGCTTTCAAATTTCACACATGGAACAAGCATGATGAGAGGAAGTGTCATGCAAAATGGCAACAACTCTAGCATCAATATTTCTGGAGTTATTCCCCTTTTTAGCTCCACTTTTTCAAAAAGTGGAGGTATTGTCATGACCCTCTCGTCGGCGTCGGCGTCGGCGTCGGCGTCGGCGTCGGTGTCGGCGTCGGCGTCGGCGTCGGCGTTGGTTAACCTTTTTGTTAAGGTCCTTTTCTCAGAAACCATCAAAGATATTTGGTTCATATTTGGTATGTATGTTTACTATCACAAGGGGAACCTATTTCACAAGGGTAGGTAACCCTAAAATTAATTTTGCCTTAGTTATGCCCCTTTTTCGACTTAGAATTTCATTGTTGGTTAAGTTTTATGTTCAGGTCCATGTCTCAGAAACTGTCCAAGATATTTGGTTCATCTTTGGTATACATATTAACTATCACAAGGGGAACCCATTTCACAAGGGTAGGTAACCCTAAAATTACTTTTGCCATAGTTATGCCCCTTTTTCGACTTAGAATTTTCATTGTTGGTTAAGTTTTATGTTCAGGTCAATGTCTCAGAAACTGTCCAAGATATCTTTGGTATACATATTAACTATTACCAGGGGGACCCATTTCACAAGGGTAGGTAACCCTAAAATTTATTTTGCTGTTGTTATCTCCCCTTTCTGACTTAGACTTCCACTACACTATCCAGCACTAAAGAAAGTGGAGCGCGCTGTCTGCGGACAGCTCTTGTTCATATTAACAATAAGTTTTTGTGTCAGCTGTGAGTAAGTGACACATGTGTTCCTCCAAACACTCTAGTTATATTTATCTGCCAAAATTTCATGATAGAGTCCATTCAGTCAGAAAGGCTTAAATTTGCCAGAGGGTTTAGGATGACAAGCAGAGCAGACCCTGGTAAGAGGGCTCCTCTAGGATCCCTCTGATCTTGGTCTACACGGTTTGCCAACTCCAGTCCATTCAAAGGGTAAATAGATTTAGGGAATTTATACCCTTCAGCATGAATTTTACATAAATATAACTTTAGACTAGAAAATACGAGCTGAACATCTTTTTCCGGAATACATACATCCTGAATCCTTGCAAATATGTTCAACAATTCCCTAGTCTATTTTAACCCATTCCCTCATAGGCTATTTTTAGATCCAACCTCTTTGAATATATCTACCGAAAAGGAGCATTAACTAGAGGAAAGTACATTTTTAAAATTATGTAGTTTTGAAACCATTGTGATAAATAGAGCATTTGCTCCTTTGGAGCAAATGCTCTATTTATCACAATGGTTTCAGAAAGGGACATTTACAGAGGCGTCAATATGAGGGAATGTGTTAAGGATGAAATTTGAATATACAGTGCTCCCTCCGAACAACGACACTTTACGGAAACACATAAAAGTGCCGTTGTGCGGAGGGTGTTGTTGTTGGGAGGGAACACCACACAGACGTATTTTGACGGATGGATGTATGCGTTGATGATTTAATAAATAGGTAGATAGATAGACAGATTAACAGACAGACAGACCTGTTTAGAATGCATAACAAAATGTTTCCCTACGTCCACGAATCGCAATCCGCAAGTTGAAAAATGAACGTGTGCGATTAGGTCCACCAGGAGTAGAATTGTTCGGAAGAACATGTTCTATTTTATTCACCGTTTTCTTCTGAGAAAACTAGAGGAAAACGGAATAAAAATCATTACGCATTTATGTTCAAATTTGACAAGAGTACTGTTGCCGTGAAGAATTTTTAGTTTCTAAGTTCAGTTTATGACCGAACTCGGTTGAAATTCATTTCTGTCACACAATCTTTTTCTAGACGTGACAAATCGAACGCGCCCATGGTTATCGTTGGAACAAGAGAGAAATAAACGAATTTAACCGACAATATTTCTTTTACTTTATAAATATAGAAAACGTGTTTCTCAATTGAAATTCAGTATTCTCTTAATCAGTCATACACAACAGCATATAGGTGTCAGTGTGTCATAATGGATTTACACACGAATTGTCGCTTGAGTCGCACAACGGATTAGCTATGGTTGACTGAATTATTGCTCGGAGCTAGTAAGGTAACAGGCGGCCGTTAATTACATAAAGATTAGTGTCATTGGGACCAATCATCTTTCACATGCCTGGTTGCTTTTGTTCAGTGGTCAGAAAATTACGTTCAGCTGAAGTACCGTTGAAGGGAGGTAAATGTTACCGTCCGGCTACAAATATACATGTCGTTAGCCGTTGTAGAAAGGTATCGTTCGCGGGAGGGAGTTTTACTTGAAAATCCTCCGGGGGGAATACACGTTGTCGCTATGGGGAGGGAACCGTTGTTGAGAGGTGACATTAATGGAGGGAGCACTGTATGTTTTGTATATCAGGAGTATGTTTTCTCTTCTCCAGCATCAGCCACTGATACTGCACATCCTCAGATGTGACCTGGAAAAAGTCAAGTCCACCCTTGCTGCTGTGGAACAAGACCCTGGTAATGTGCATAACTTATTACCTCATGAATATTCATGGTAGACTCCATGCATTATGAATATTAATGAACTATTTTTCACATATCAATATAAAACAGGTGAATGCTTTGCTATAAGAAATAGGTTAGAATCAGATCTAAGATATTTTATAAGCAAACAGAGCAGACCCTGAACAGACAGTTGTCTGATCTGGGTCAACACTGTTTGCAAAAGCCTAAAAATGTGTATATATTGAGTAAAGGCTTAAAGTTACTTACAAGGAGTTTGGCTAATCACAGGCGAAGTACATGATACTCTATTAACCAAGTTCAGGTTTAATAAATCATTGATTCATACTTATATATACTTTGTTAAATGATAATGAGAAACCCTGTGTAAGATTTCTCTGTTCACTTTTGATCATCACCATCATTGTGGGTTTTTTTTTCAGCCAATCAGAAAGCAGTCCAGGAGTTGCTGCAGGAGCACTGTGATGGTAACCGGAACATTATCCATACTTGTGTGGCCATGTGTGTTCCCACATCTAACAAGGATTTTGAGAGAAGTGAGTGATAACTAAGTGATGACTAAGTGTGTGATAACACTTTCCCTGTTCTATATTTATTCCAAATTTCAATACCTGCTGAATATTTAGGACAAAATATTAAACGAAATTTGGAAGGTGGAACATTGTAGCCATTTGAGAAAGTAAAGAAACGGATCTTTCAAATTCCTCGAGCAATAAAAAGGCAGACCTTGTTCAGACAGCTCCTGTAGGAACTGTCTGATCTGGGTCTACTCTGTTTTCAAATATGTGAAAACGGGTTTATATGAAGGAAAGGGTTAAGAGTTTGACAATCTTGTCATTTGTTTTTGTTCAGTAATCCAGTATGGGTGCATATGTCATTGATGTCAGTTGCCAGTTCTTTTTCTAAAGCAAAAGAAGGTTAACTTGTATATAAATTCATTTTATTTAACCCTTTCCCTCATATAAATGCTTTTTCTTGTCCTTGCAAACAGTAGATACTGGTTTGTGTCTGCTCTGATTTGCTTATGACATGATACAAATCTGATTCAGCAGTTTTTGTCAAAATGAAAAATTTACATTTATGAAAATTCAGTTTATAATTATTCATGATGTCATTATTTCTTACATTAACATTGAACAGGTAAAGGCTAAACGTTTCCCTTATGAATATTCATGTAAGAAATAACGAACTTATGAAAACAGTAAAACCCCTCTAAACAGGACATTAAATTTGATATAAATATCGGCCTTGGGGACAGGTGGCAGCTTCATGCAGGGTGAAAGTCATGCAGAAAGCTCCTAGAGGAGCTTTCTGCATGACTTTCACCCTGCATGAAGCAGCCACCTACCTAAAAGTATCTATTTTTTTCTCTATTAGAATTCCGGTTTAGAGGGGTTTTATAGTAACAATATATTTATATGAATATAAAGTCTTTGTCATTCTAGGAATTGTTGAAATAGATCTGTCTTATTCTAAAAGCAAATAGAGCAGACTCTTATCAGGCAGCACCTACTCAGATTGAGGGTGTATAAATATGTCCTGATCAAGTAAAATGTTAACCCATTTGACCTCTGGTCTGTTTATTCCAGCTGGACCAGCCGTACCGGGAACTGGGAGCAGTGGCAGTAGTAACTACTCGGCCACACTGGACGTGATGAATGCAGTGACCAGTGCTGTAGATGTCCTCAATGCCATACAGTCATCTCGTGGCAACACAACAGCCAGTGCTGACAGCACCAGCAGAAGGTAAGCGAAGTATACTTTATATACTAATAACTACAGTTGAACTTCGATATCTCGAACTCGGGTAACTCGATCTTCGGGATAACTCGATCTTCGGGATAACTTGAACAAAAGTTTCAGTCCTTCCAAAACTTACAATACAGAATTGCTCTAAAATGTATCGCTACAGATATCTAGAAACGCACATGACAACTTAATACAGGTCCAAAGTAATGCTGAAAGCTCCTATAGGTGCTTTCAGCATTACTTTAGACCTGTATTAAGCTGTGGCATTGAGAAATCGTTCAGATTAGAAATAGGATTACTCGAACTCCTGTTATCTCGATCTAATTTGTACGGTCCCTTGAAGTTCGAGTTATCGAAGTTCATCTGTACATGGCTAGATTTTGCAACAACTTAGTTCCAGATCAGATATGAAGTAATCCTTTACTTTATATATGCATACCTTCGCAAACAGAGTAGACTCAAATGACTCCTGTGGGAGCCGGCTGAGCAGGGACTGCTTACTTTGCTTTAATATAGAATTACATAGATCTGATTCTACAGTTTTTGTCAGAGTGCATAAATGTTTATTAGGGAATGCCTTTCAAAGTCTTTTCTGTTCAGTTATTACATTGTATAAAAGCAATCCAGTCTGTTTGATTTTCTAGATGCTCAAAACATTTGTAGACATGAAGCTTATCTATTTTCAGTAGGATAGAGTTCAAATTTTATCATGACTTTTATGCTGCAGTTATCATGGTCATTCTGTCAGGCCTGAAACTTTTATTTTGTGCATCTTAGTCCTTTATTTATTGATTTTCTTGTAAGAAATTAAAGCTCCTGGTAAGATGCGTAAAAGTGGAAGACTTCTCTGACAAATTATAGACACATTATATTTTGTCTTGAGCCTAATTAATGCAATTTCATTTGTTTAGTGTGAGTCTTCGTGAGATGATGCGGAGGGCGTCGTCAGCGGCCAGGTCTATCAGCGGACTGGATGTTCGGGAACCAGAGAGGGATGAGGCCATACCAACACTTAGCTGGCCTCCAGATCCACCCAGCTATGAATCTGTCACAAGACAAGGTACTGTATGTCTTTGAATCTGAAAATTGTGAAATAATAACTATGTAGACCAAGATCAGCAAGTGTCTCTTTAATACTTGCCATCTGATTGGAGTCAACAGTATTTGATGTCTTCAAAACTTATATGTTACTTATTTTGATATGACCTGTTCAGAAGGCTTCATTCACTATGAAGTTCCAGCTTCAAGCTGTACTGATGACATTGTGACTTTTTCTACATTAATTGCAAAATTCTGGTACATCTATATGAGTGTGATTCTTTTACATAAAAATATCTAGGTTCAAATAACCCTTTAGTTTATACTATAAATAATAAACAGAGCAGACCCTCCTACAGGAGCTTCTGATCTGTGTCTACTCTGGCAAGGTTCCAAGAGGCGTCTCGATATGGTAAAGAGTTAACCCTTTGCTCCATGAATATTCATATAACAAATAATGATGTTGTGAATATTAATTAGATTAATTGTTATAACATTACTGCGGACACAGAAATGCTGTCTGATCTGTGTCTGCTCTGTTTGCAAATCCATATTTATGGAGGAAAGGGTTAATTTCTTTATTTGTATTCCTTTTCAGATGCTGACAGACCCACCTTAAGCCGACAGTCATCCAGTGGACAGTCATCCTCGGTGCCACCTCAGGCAGAGTTCAGCACATACTACATCCCGTCAGTGAAACTTGAGGACAAAGAACGACCCAGTGTGGCTCTACAGATCCTGAAACAGATCTGTGACTCTCCTGTACTGAAGCCCCATCTTAGGGACCTCCTGTCAGCCAAGTACGTTAGAAAATGAATCACTAGCACTTCTCTAAAGTGGTATTTTCAAAAGAATTCTAGTCATGGATCTTTAAAGTTTTTAACCTGTTCCCTGTTTGGCTTAATATTTATGATACGATATGAACAAGGAAACTTTTGACTCTGGTAATCACACTCTGGTAAACACTGCAAAGGTGTTAACCCTTTCCCTTATATAAACGTGTTTTCACGCATTTGCAAACAGAGTAGACCCAGATCAGACGGCTCCTAGAGGAGCCGTCTGATCAGGGTCTGCTCTGTTTGCTAATAAATTTAGATAGAACTGTTTCTTTGCCTTCTAAAATGTCTGCAATGTTCCAGCTTCCATATTCTTTAAAACTATTTTGTTAATGAATATTCAGTATGTATTGAAATTTGGCCTATTTACAGAACAGGGAAAGGGTTAAAAGGAGCATCTGTGGAGTAAAGGGTTAAGCAGTCACTGCACTTAAAAACGTTTTTTTTCCAAGTTGTTGCTTTATAAATGTTATACTGTGGTACTCTGATAAATTTAGTCTTGTCTGTTTACTGTAGAGTTAAGTTTGTGGATTTGTTGTGACACTTATAATCAGAGCGACAGATAAAGGTGCATACTCAAGTACTGAAATCGTTCTTTCTCCGTCAAACCCTATATTGTGACCACTCTTAAAAGAGTGGTCACAACATAGGGTTTGATGAAGAAATAAAGAAGTTATTCTTGAAAATGTTTAAATTTACGCATCTCATCTGGACCTCTGCTTATGATCACACAGTTTAGTGGATATGTTGTGTCACCAATGATCACACAGATTTAATGTTTTATTTCTTTCTCTTAGAAATGCAGAGGGCTGCACTCCGTTCATGCAGGCGGTGAAGGGGCGTGCATACATGGCAGCCCTGTCCCTGATGGACGCAGTCAAGCAGGTGTCACTTGTCAAGGACCCACAGGAAGTGGACAAGGCTATCATGATGAGTATGTTGTACCCCACTGGCTCCAGTCTGGACAACTCTCCACTGCATGTGCTGTGTTGTAATGACACCTGCAGCTTTACCTGGACAGGGGCTGAGCACATCAACCAGGTAGGACTTTACTTATAATACTGCTAGTAGATGATCCCAATTGATTTTGAGGTCAGTCGGTCAAAGGTCACGGTCACAGTGACCTTCAAGTAAAAAATCTTATTCTCTCAATATCTTCGCAACTATTAGGTGTGCTGTCTTCATACTTAGTAGGAAGGTTGGTAATGGCCAGTACATGACCCCTATTGATTTTGAGGTCAGTTGGTCAAAGATCAAGGTCACGATAATCTTCAACTCAAAAAATTAATATTGTGCATATTATGACGGCACATACTTCGGGCATATTATACTCTGACACACAGGGCTCTTGTTGCACATGGACACAGGAACTTTTGTCCATGGCAGGAACTGTAGAAAAATATCTATATTAGATCATAAGCAAACAGAGCAGACCGTGATCAAACGGCTCCTACAGGAGCCGTCTGATCTGGGTCTACTCTGTTTGCAAAAGCGCAGAAAGGTGTATTTATTGAACCTATTTATTGAGGAATGAGATTAGCGAAACTAATGGAGTAGCAACTAGTGAAGACCCTGTTCAAAATGCTCCTTCAGGACAGCCTTAACCCTTTACAGGCCTTTCTACGCCTCTGTAAAAATCACCTGTCGAAACCATTTTGATAAATAGAGCATGTCGAGGGCTTGGTGGAAAACTATTCTAACTCCTTCACTTTAGTGAAGGAGTTAGAATAGTTTTGCACCAAGCCCTCGATTTGCAAATGCTCTATTTATCACAATGGTTTCAAACTTCAAAATCTAAAATTTTCCTTTTCTCTAGTTAATGCTCCTTTTCAGTAGTTTTTTAAAACTTTTAAAGCTTAATGGATGACAAAAGTTATGCAGAAAGCCCCTATAAGTTTTATAACTGTGCCTTGCATTAAGCAACCACCTGCTTTAACAGGCTCCTTTGTTTCTATATTATTTGGTCACATTAGTGAGACTTTACTGTACGATCAAATGTGTCATTAAGCCCTGACTTGTAACAATTGCCATGGCTAACATCTTCGAAATTATCACACATTCCTGCTTGCAACATTTCAAGCTAACACTGTCCAACATAAAATGATCATTAGTTCTAACATACAATGATGCCAACTTTCGATTCCAACTTCCAGCTGTGTTCATCTTATGTTATAACTTACAATAAATCAGTGGTACAATCTTTCATAAACACCGTGTTTGTTGCAGGACATTTTTGAGTGTCGGACGTGCGGGCTGCTTGGGTCACTGTGCTGCTGTACTGAATGTGCAAGGGTGTGTCACAAGGGACATGACTGCAAGTGAGTTGACACCAAGTAAAACAGTAGAATCTCTCTTCAATGGTCACTAGATGAAGTCTAATGCTAGCTCTTTAAAGCACTGAACTCTTTTATGTAGACAAAAAATTAATACAGAAAGCTCCTATGGGAGCCTTCGGCATTTATTTGATTCTGCATGAAGCATTATGCCACCCGCTTTGAAAGTCTTGTAATGCTTTTCAGTAAGTGGCAGTTTTAGAGAGGTTCTGCTTCAGAACATGATTTATCTTTTATATGGGTAACTGTAAATATAAATGAGCAGCTGACTACTATTGGTAATCAATTAGGGCATTGGCTAGTATATTGGATTCAAAGTTACCGATGTATCGTCTGATCCAAATTGTTTGTCTGTCAGGGTGTGTTTTTAAAACAGATATAAATGAATTTACTTTTTTCAATACTTTAGATATTGTTAGACAATAGTATTGTAATTGGCAATAAAGTTTTAAGTTGTTTACTAATATAGTTTGCTACCTGACCCTCAACTGGAATAAAAATCTTGGATTCCTGATATGATTCTGAGTAACTCTGCATCTTCTCAGAATCCCAAGCAATTCAAGCCTATTTGCCACTTAGATAATTAAAAAAAACACCTCACTATTAATAAAGCAACTTGAAAATCATTTATATATGAGAAGACGAAAGTTTGAACAAAGAACAATTTCCAGTTTGCATGCAATTTTATCTTCCCTAGGCTGAAGCGAACCTCGCCGACAGCGTACTGTGACTGCTGGGAGAAGTGCAAATGTAAGGCCCTTATTGCTGGTCAGCAGGGACCAAGATTTGACCTCCTTAACAGGCTTCTGGCAGAGACAGATCTGGTCACCCTCTCCAACAGCAGGTGAGTACAGTCAGCCTCAATGTTGTGACAATTGATGATGGACTAGAATGATGGTGCCAGAGATTGAATTTATAGACTCTACATGATCAGTGATCATCATCTGACAGCAAGAATGGTAACCTACTACTATTTCAAAGTTAATCTTTTCTCCATTTCCAAGTTTGCTATTCATGTAAGAAATATTGACATCATCAATATTAATTAGATTATTTTTTATACATGGTGTATAAAAAAAAAATGACATTTTTTTTAAATCCTTTTCTCCATAAATACGCCTCTGTAATAGTCACTTCTTGAAACCATTGTGATAAATAGAGCATTTGCTCCTATAGGAGCAAATGCTCTATTTATCACAATGGGTTCAAACTAAAAAATTCTAAAAACAAATCCTTTTCACTAGTTAATGCTCCTTGGTAGATTTATTCAAAGAGGTTGGATCTAAAAATAGCCTATGGGGGAATTGGTTAATAGACAGAAACTGTAGAATCAGATGGTATATTATACCATAAGCAAACAGAGCAGACCCTGATCAGACGGCTCCTATAGGAGCCATCTGATCAGGGTCTGCTCTCTTTTGTTATGGTGTAATATAGATCTGATTCTATACTTTCTGCTTTGGCAAAAACTTCATGTGTCAATATTAATATAATTAATATTTATGATGTCATCATTTCTTTCATGAATTCAATATTCATTGAGTAAAGAATTAACCGGGAGACCAGCAAAGTTATGTGATAAAAAAATGATGTCAACTTGACTAATTAGGCTTTTGAAACTGGTAGGGAAGGAAGGTTGGGTGTATTAATATTTAGAGGTTAATTCGGCATTAGACCTTTTGTATATGGTCATTTGAAAAATGTATGTTGTTATTTACAGAGGAGAGAACATCTTGCTGTTCCTGGTGCAGACAGTCGGGCGTCAACTGGTTGAGCAACGCCAGTATAGACCCAACAGATCAAGGGTGTCCTCAGCTGTACCTAGGAAAACACCCGCAACAGATTTGGGTAAGTGATGTAGCTCTTTGAATGCTGAGTTTTCAGAGTAAGTTTAAATGATAAGAGTCCATTCAGTATAAAAGGATATACTGTGGGAGAGGATTTTGAATGGCAAACGGTGCAGACCCAGAACAGAGGGCTCCTCTAGGAGCCCTCTGATCTGGGTCTACACTGTTTGCAAATGTCAATATGCACCCATCATGCATTTAATGATTAGACATGGGAGTCTAAAATCCATGGTCAACTCTTCTTATGATAAGCATGACTGAACAGGTCCATGCAAACCAGCTTGGATCCAGATGAGATGCTGGATTACTCATCTCATCAGAATCCAAGCTGTTTGGCACGCGATGAGTAGTTTCCCAAAGCCTTGAATGAATCTGAAGACGGTGAAAAGTTCAGCAGAATCGGATAATAGGCAGCCATTATTTTTGCAGGCTAAGAATTGTTAACCCTTTACTCCATGATTATAAATGTAAGAAATATGACATTTTGAATATGTATTTGATAAATTTTGAAAAGTGCATATAAACACAGGAAATTATTTGCTATGGCAGAAACTGTAAAACGAGATCTATATTATTCCATAAGCAATGTTCCTATAGGAACAGTCTTATCAGGGTCTGTTTATTCTTTTTCCAAAGCCGTTAAAGGATGTTTGAATGGAGTGAAGTGTTAAGAATAAGAAATTCTTCCTTTCAATCTACATACGCATTTATGTGTTGTATTTAGACAGTTGATGAGCTTACTGTATCAGAAGCCAGAATACAAAATCTCGCTAATTCTACTTTTTAGTAAAGAATAATGAGAATTGTTCAAGCAGATGACTGCATAATGCAGACTAGAAGTCATGCAGAAAGCTCCCAGAGGAGCTTTCTGCATGACTTTTATTCTGCATTAAGCTGCCACCTGTCTTACAGATCGATAATGATATGAGTGTTCAAATTAGCAAGGTTTTACTGTACTATAAGCAACAACTACAGTAAAACCTCTCTATAACAGCCACTAAATTACATCAAGTATTTTGTGTTAAAGGCAGGTGGCTTCTTAAAGCAAGGTGAAAGTATAACAGAACGCTCCTATAGGAGCGTTCTGTTTTACTTTCACCTTGCTTTAAGCAACCACCTGCCTTAAATACTAACTAATTAACACAATTTAGTGGCCGTTATAGAGAGGTTATACTGTAACCCAAAAACAGCAGAAAGTTAAAAATTTGTCTTTTGTCAAGCAGATGTTGAGATGCCAGAGCATGACTTAGAGCCACCTAGGTTCAGCAGGAAGGCGCTTGAGAGGATCTTAAATGACTGGGCAGCTGTGAAGGCCATGCTAATGAGCGGCAAGAAGAACCAGCGGACAACCAGTCCAGACGTGATGTACGAGGACCAACTGTACTTAGAGAGTCAGAGCGGGACAGCCAGACTGGACAAATTCACACACTGTCTGCTTGTGAAATGCAGCGTTGATGTAAGTTGGCCTCTTATTAGCTCGTCTGTTTCTAAGAAATCACGAGCTATTGTCTTAACTCCGGCGTCTGCGTGGTCGTTGTCCGAAATCTTAACATTGACCATAACTTCTTCAATTTTTCATTTACAACCTTCATTTTTGGTATGCATGTTCATCTTGACAATGACGACAGGTGAGCATTGGCACCGGCTTGCGGTGGTTTTGTCTTTGAGTTTTGATATTTTTGACTTTAATTTTATTTCATATGTGGTTTTTGTAGGATCTAGAATTTAAGTCATATCGGTTAATCCTTACATGTTCTCTGCTGCAAGGGTAGATCTCAGCTATTGCAAAAGCTCTGGTACAGATCAGTGATATGTGAATGAGCAGCATGTGTAACCTTGTTATATTGCTACACTGAACCTTTTCTCTGTTCTATATTTATTCCAAATTCCAGTACCTACTGAATATTTATAGTCTTACTATGTTTGCAAATGTGTGAAAAGGTGTTCGTAAGAAGGAAAGGGTTAACAGTTTGAGCACTGCCTTGAATTTTGGTAGTCAAGTGCAAATTATAAGTGCGCTAACTCTACCTGTTGCAGATGTCTTTTGAAATCTTTGAAAGCAGATTAGACCTGGATCAGAAAGCCGTCAGATTAGAGCCTGCCCTGTTTGCTATTGGAATTATATAGATCTGGCCAAACAGTCCTGTATGTGTATGCCATTATAATTATTTAGGTGATATATATTTGTGATGTCATTATTTCGTACATGACTATTAATCAGTTAAAGTGTTAAAAGATTAATTTTTATCAATTGAAAATAATTTATGGGGACACAAATGCAAAGATTAAAGTATTCAAAATAGTTTGACATTTACCATTGACACAATATCTTTTTATCATTACAATACTTTTGTATCTTTACATTTCTTTCATATCTTTACATGTTTTGTGTCTATATTTCTGTTGTTTCTTGCCATTTAGATGCTGGACACATTGCTGACAACCCTGATTAGAGAAATGAAGAACGACAATGTAGAAGGGCGGAAGTTTGAGGCGAAGATTGTAGCTCGCCGCTTCATCAGATCTGTGGCCCGGATATTTGTGGTGCTAAATGTCGAAATGACTCCAAATTCAGGCAAAAAGAAAAGGTTTGTCTGCATATTCACTTCTTTGCTTACCCATGCCAATAAGCCTATACAAGTATTTACAATTAAAGCATATGGGGTAATTATGCCCCCGTTGACGATAGTCAGGGGGCATTATGTTTTGCACCTGTCCGTCCATCTGTCTGTCTGTCCGTGTGTCACGCTTTTACATGCAGTTGCAGATTTTCATGGTCTTATATCTCAGTAACCACTAGCTATTGGCATGGAATTGCATATACACATTAACCATCATCCATATTTTCATTGTGCACTCAGACCATGCTGCCTGCAAGCCCAAGGTCAAGGTCAAATGACTTGGAAATTTTACGTGCAGTTGGTTGTCACATTTACGTGCAGTTGGTTGTCACAGTTTTTTCATTATCTTATATCTCACAACCACTATAGCTATTGGCATGGAATTGCATATACACATTAAACACCATCCATACTTTTATTGCGCACCCACTCCATGCTGCCCGCAATCCCAAGGTCAAGGTCAAATTACTTAGGAATTTTACGTGCAGCTAGGCAAGCCCCACCACGGGGGCATCATTGTGTCTTACAGACACAATTTTCTAGTTCTCTACATAATATGATAAAGATTCCATGTTTTGAAGAGATAAACATTATGATTATATGTTGTCTGTAAGTTTTCCAGGATATTTGATCAGTAATAAAAGACATATATATTGATACCATATAAAAAAATATTTAATAGTTGGAGCAACAGATAAAGGTGTGTATTCAAATACAAAAACTTTCATTTCTTCACCAAACCCTATGTTGTGACCACTCTTTGGTGGAGAAATAAAAGAACTATTCTTGAACATGTTTAAATATACGCATAATGTCTAGACCTCTAATTGTAAAGCATTTAGTATGCAGTGTGTAAAGATTGGAGGGTCCTGTCTTATGAAATATAATACGGCTGAAATTGTCATAAGTTTTAACATAAATCGATCACAACTGGAAGTTGTCAGAACTTACATTAATTTCTGTCATATGAAGTTAACCTTAATTGTTGTTCTAAAACACATCAACTATAAACACATTGCCTTCAAAGATTTTATTTATTTCAGCCCTGGCATTACAACATGTCAGCCCTTGGTCAAATGCAAGCGAGCGTTCCAGGCTCTAATCAACATAGCGGTGGAGGAACTGTGTGAGATAGCCAACTCCCTGATAGCCCCGGTCAGGATGGGAGCTGCTCGCCCCACAGCCCCTTTCTCCATGGTGTCAGCCAATGTAGAGGCTGTCCAGGTTGGTAGCTGTAAATTATCTTATATAAAAAAAAAGTACCCTAATATTACATCAATAATTCAGACAATCAAACTTGGACAAATATTCCAGACACATATCAAACTGCTCCTGAATCAGAGCCTGCCCTTTTTGCTACTATATCAGTCTAATTTAAAGTTATCAAAGTGGTGCCAAATGTTACTCAGCTTTTTAACTCTTTACTCAATATTTATGCTTTTCTATGCCTTTGCAAATAGAGTAGACCGAGATCAGGTGGGTCCTGTAGGAGCTATGTGATCAGTGTTTGCACTTTTTGCTTATGAAATGAAATAGATATGATTCTACAGTTTCTGCCATTGCTAAACATTTGTGTGTTCTAAAACCATTATAAAAAAAATAATATAATTAATATTCATGATGTCATTATATCTTACATGAATATTCATGGCGTAAAGGGTTAAACTGTTGGAGAGGGGACACTGGGTGTGCGAATACTTGGGTTAATTGGGGCATCTGAAACTTCATAGTAATATAATAACTTCCACATGGGATCTTAAGCGTCTGCAATTTTGGTTATGATCAGATGGCAGAAAAAATTTGTCCTTGGCAAAACTGTAGAATCACATCTATATAAATCCATATAAAGCAAACAGAGCAGACCCTAATCTTGGTCTCCTCTGTTTACAAAGGCATTAAAAAAGAATATTTATGGAGGAAAAGGGTTAATTTCACAGGGTAGGTGGATAGATGTGATTGGTGTTCATTACAGTAAACTTTACAGTTAACCCTTTCCCTCATACAAACGTGTTGTCACGCATTTGCAAACAGAGTAGACCCAGATCAGACGGCTCCTAATCTGGGTCTGCTCTGTTTGCTAATGGACTTTTTTAAAGATCTGTTTCTTTACTTTCTAAAATTGCTACAATGTTTCACCTTCCATATTTTGTTATAACTATTTTGTCCGTGACTATTCAGTAGGTATTGAAATTTGAAATAAACATAGAACAGGGAAAGAATTAAAGGAGAAGCTCATATTTCAATGTGAAACCTGTTAAAAAAATTCATGTTAGGGGCAAGTTCATAATAGCCTATGCTGAATCCAAATGAGATGTTGAAATCCAAACTGTTTGACACACTGGTTGTATATTTTTAAAAGAAACGGAAGCATCCTACAGTTACTTAACCCATTACCTCATAGACTATATTTAGACCCAACCGCTTTGAAAAGATCTACCGAAAAGGATCATTTACTAAAGAAAGGGGACTTTTTAGAAATGTGTAGTTTAGAAACCATTGTGATAATAGAGCATTTGCTCCTATGGAGCAAATGCTCTATTTATCACAATAGTTTCAACAGGTGACTTTTACAAAGGCATCAATATGAGGGAATGGGTTATGGTTCAAGAAGTAAGAAGAAATATTTATTTGGGTTTATGAGAATGAATTTAATTTTCAGGGGAGTGAAGAGATATTCAATGTCGATCCTCTGCCCCCCAAGACATCCTCGGAGGACGAGTCTCCCAATACAGGCTCGTACGTGGCACATGCGGCACAGGTCAATGACAGTCACGATGCAGAACAGGCTGAGCCAAGGGACCGTGAAGAGGAAGAGATGATGCCAGTGGATATGGAGGAGGTAAGACAGGAGTTGAAGTGACTTAAACATGTACCTCATGAATACCTAATTAGATGATTTTTAGCTCCACTTTTTCAGAAAGTGGAGCTATTGTCATGACCCTCTCATCGGTGTCGGCGTCGGTTAACCTTTTTGTTAAGGTCCCTTTTCTCAGAAACCATCAAAGATATTTGGTTCATATTTGGTATGTATGTCTACTATCACAAGGGGAACCCATTTCGCAAGGGTAGGTAACCCTAAAATTAATTTTGCCATAGTTATGCCCCTTTTTCGACTTAGATTTTTCATTGTTGGTTAAGTTTTATGTTCAGGTCTATGTCTCAGAAACTGTCCAAGATATTTGGTTCAACTTTGGTATACATGTTACCTATTACAAAGGGGACCCATTTCAAAAGGGCAGGTAACCCTAAAATTAATTTTGCTATAGTTATCTTCCCTTTCTGACTTAGACTTCCACTACACTATTCAGCACTAAAGAAAGTGGAGCGTAAGTATTCCATAAGCAAACAGCAGACCTTGGATCTTATATGTTTGCCAAGGTGTGAAAAGGTGTCTATCAAGAAACTGGTTAGAAGCTGTTGGTTGGTTATTGCAGAATTGGAGCATTCTGCATAACTGTCAACCTGCACTAAGCTTTCTCCTGTCTTAGACTTCTTTTGAGTGGATGTAGTGGGACAGATTTACTGTATCTTCATCTGCCATTAAAAAAATTGGGCATAAATGTTAACCCTATGTATATCCAAATAATAGTGGATTTAGATATGAAAAAAAATCTGTACAGTAGACCTGTCAGAGCGGACATTCATTTATTAAACATAGAGTCTTTCTATAGGAGCTTTCTGCATTGCTTTTGACCTGCATTAAGCTATCACCTGCATTTCAGACGCATAATTAGACATATTTTTGATTGCTGCTTAAGACGGGTTGATATGATAGTTTGATTTCATTCAGAACTGATAAACAAAGCTTGGCATTGATTTGTGATGCAATCCACCCAGGGTTCGCACAGCCTTGAAAACTCCTTGAATTTCAGGGGTTGTCTTTAAAAGTGCTTGAAAACATAGATAAGTGCCTGAAAAGTACTTAATTTTTTGATAATCCTGAAAAGTGCCTAAAAAGTGCTTGAAAATCTTCATAATGTCCTTGAAAACTGTCCAGGCAGAACTATTGGCTACTATAGATTTCCTATGGCTCATCATTCAGGTATACTATAGTAGAATCTTTGACATTTGCAGATATGACTACTTTAAAAGTTAAGGCTTTTTTTGTTCCACTAGCTTTAGTAGGGTGATGTTAAGGGATTGTTTCTCTATCACTTGTCCATCTGTCTGAACAAAATGTATTTTAGGGAGAGATTGAGGTGGTTGGTGGGGTGATGGAGATGAATGATGATGGCCACCAGTCGGACAACGATGACAGACAGTCGGAAAGATCAGAGCATGACCAGCCGCCACAGGAACAAGATGATGTAGCTGAAAGTGACATGGATCTGGATCTGTTAGCAGAATCAGAGAGCGACAGTGAGAGTATCCATAGCAACCAGGACAATGTCAGTGTACAGAGGAGTGCTGTCACCATGGCCACAGCAGGCTCTGATGCAGGTAGGGAAATGCTTGTCAGTAATGATTGTTCAAGTCAACTGTTATATGCTTCAGATTTAAAGTAGATTTTGTTCCATTAACCCTTTTCCTCTTATAAATGTGTTATCGCGCATTTGCAAACAGAGCAGACCCAGATCAGACGGCTTCTATAGGAGGGTCTCAGGGTCTGCTCTGTTTGCTAATGGAATTTGATAGATCTGATTCTTTACTTTCTAAAATGGCTACAATGTTCCACCTTCCATATTGCATTTTAACTTTTTGTACATGAATATTCAGTAGGTATTGAAATTTGAAATAAACATAGAACAGGGAAAGGGTTAAAAAGAATTGTACATAGAAAATTAAATCCCTTTAATCAATGGACAGTGTTACATTTTATTGCAATTTTTTTGCAGGTCTTGGGAGTCTGGCCCACTTTTCTGACTCTGGGGATTCATCTAACCAGGAGGACGAGTACGAAAGTGACGGTGGGGACAGTGAAGAGCAGGAGGGAGAGGATCTTGGTGTGATTGACGAGCAGCTAGAAAGACACACGCAGTCGGGTACACAAGGTCATTATTGTTTAATCATTTATTTTACTATTTACTCTATAAATATGCCTTTCTGTGCCTTTGCAAACAGAGAAGACCAAAATCAGACAGCTCCTTTAGGAGTTTTCAGTTGCAGACAAAGGTTAGCATCCACATATGCTGATTCTACTCTAGTATATATTTGAGGGAAAAAGTCATTAATTCTTACCGCCACATATTGCCATTTGCTTCAATCTTCATTCTTGAATTTTTAGCCTGGTCTGTTTCCATGAAACGTTGAGCTATTGTGATCACTCTGTCATAGGCGTTGTTGTTCATCGTCATGCAAAAACTTTAATGTAGCTCATTATTAAAAAGTATAAGAGGTATCATTATGAAACTTCATAGGTTGGTAGATCTCATTGAGGAGAAGGCCCCTACATATTAACCATAACTCTTGATTTCAAATTTGTTGAGTTATTGCCTTTTTTTCAAAAGTTTTAATTTAGCTGGCAAGCACCAAATCAGACGAACGTTAGTGCCGCAATCGACTGTTGTTTCAATTTTGTTGCAGTATTATAATCACAGTATGACTCAGTTTGGATCCTGATTAGACACAGCTACTAGTTGTATCATCAAGGTCCATGCTTATAAAGCTTTTTAGTTGAGTCTGAGTTTGTTCTCAAGCTTTTGATTAGTCAGATTTGAGCCTTTGGCTCAAATCTGACCAATCAAAAACTTGAGAATCAACTCAGACTCAACTAAAAAGTTTAATAAGCATTGATACTGGATCCAGACGTTATCATAGATTTGCCCATGGCAGCAAAGGAGTTCAACAAATAATCATATACATGTTTAGAGTCGGCAGATATAAAGTGAAACCTCATGACTGAATATTCATTAGGGGAATTTTTATAAAAAGGTATATAAAAAGAGTTTTTTTACCATGGAAAAAACTGTAGAATCAGATCTGTGTTATGGACTATTTAAGCAAATAGAGCAGACCCTGAACTTGAATTTTCTGTTTCAGGATCCCATGGACAGAGGACTCTACAAGCCCCACAGACAATGCAGTGGGCAATAAGACAGAGAGAGACCACCAACTCCCGTGCACCACCCACTGCTGCTACGGCAACATCAGCCACTGCGGGTATGTACCTATGAAAATAACTCATTGCACTCTATGGTCTAACTTTGGACAGCCTTTGCAAATAGTTTTGATCCACATAATTTTCCGTGTGACTTACTAGCTTCCTCAAGATCAGAATTAGTTGATACTGATTTGATGGTTATGTTGATAAAATTTACATAAACACATACTTGAAGTCTTTAATAGGAGACGACACTTGTTGCACATGGATTTGATAGATCCATTTTAAAACAGAGGAGCCACCTATGACATAACTGAAGCTAAATTATTGATTTCTTTACCTGATAGAGATACTTTCTGGTGCATTTATAAACAGAGTAAACATAGAATCTTCTCTGATTGCTTATAAAATAGAATACAGTAAAATCTCTCAATAACAACCACTAAATTAGATCAAGTATTTTGTAATAAAGGCAGGTGGTTGCTTTTATATACATGTATGAATATTCAGAGCAACAGATAAACATGTACAGTAAAATCCCTCTAATGCGACCACCAAAAAGGGGCATGATTCTGGGTGGCAGAGGCAGGTGGTAACTTAATGCAGGACGAAAGTTAGGCAGAATTAGGAGCTTTCTGTATAACTTTAGTCCTGCATTAAGCAACTACCAGCTTATAAAGGCAGCTATGGTTCTTCTTTAAGTGGTCGCATTAGAGGGGCTCTTCTGTATACTCAAGTACTAAAGTCGTCATTTCTCCACCAAACCCTAAGTTGTGACCACTATGTAGAATCGCCTCTATTAGACGGTTCTAAAGAGTGGTCACAACACAGGGTTTGGTGGAGAAATAAAGAAGTTAATGAAATTAAGCCTTGAAAATGTTTCAATTTACTCATCTTATCTGGACCTCTGAATATTCATTCAGTAAAGGGTTAATCAAATAAAGTCTGTCCTGTCAGAATCATTCTGTCATATTTTATTTTTTTTCATTCAAACTTCCACCAGCCTGTTTTGGTTGCTGGGGTGTTACACCGTTATTTAACGGTCTAGTTATTTCAGGCGGAGGTAGCAGTCTTATTTACATAGACCCATCTAACATACGACGAGCCACCACTGTTACCACAACAGCCGCAGTTAATCCTGAAGCCCCAATCACCATGGCGACAACATGCAGCCAGCTGGCACGGTCTTTTGGGATTGTGGTGAGGCAGATTGCAGACTTGCTGACCATGTTGCAGGATTACAATGCCCTGGCACCAACCCTTCCCAGAATACTGGATATCTCTGACCAGGAGGGACTGGACCTGCAGGTGAGACTTGTAACAGGGCTGTGGACAACAGGACTTGGTATTTTCATAGTAAATAAGGAGAATGATTTTACCCTGGGATATATATATATATATATTTATACAGTGAAAACCCTCCAAACTGGAATTTTAATAGAGAAGAATTTAGATACTTAGGGTCAATGTTGTCATAATGAGAGACACAGAAAATTCAAACTGTGTACTCGGGTTATCACAGATTAGCTGTTAGCATGTTTAAGATAGGTTCTACTATATTCAAATGTTTTATTTCACCCCTCTAGTGCTTCATTTCATTATTTCACGCATTCGGAATGATCTGTCTATTTATAGATGTTCATTATGGGACAGAAATTGAAGTTATATCTGTAATGGCAAATTCTACAGTTTGAAAGGCTCTAGTGGTTTGGCACAGTTTGTTTCTTAGGACAACCTCTTATAAGAAAAACTGTTTTCATTGGCTTTTGAAGTCATCCTTGTCATGTTCACTGTCACTGTTCATTGTCGCTTAAACATTTTCTTACATTTGATAATGCTGCTCTTCATTTAGTTGCCATGTTTGATGTTAATGTGCATTGTAGCTGTACCTGGAGTATCAGCTAAAGCCGACCTGGGACTGGCTAATCAGCATTATGGACTCCACGGAGGCTCAGCTCCGATTTGGCTCGGCCCTCAGCAATTTCTCTGACCCTAGCAGTCCAAGTCATCCCCTCCACAGTAATTTCAGCCGCGCAGGACGTGACAGAGGCACACGGGAAGAAAACCGCATACTTCAAGTGGTGGACACCAGACGCAGGCCAAGATTTGGTGCCATAGGTGCGTAGACTAGAAAACTCCCATTGATTTGCTTAATAGTAGAAATACAGTAAGAACTGTTATAATCTTGTCCACAAGACATAACGGCATCTTGACTCTTTACTTCATGCAAACATTTTTTCATGCTTTTGCAAACGGAGTAGACCCAGATCAGATGGCTCTGGTGAAGTTAGATTTTCATTGAGAAAAATATAAGTAGGAAAACTTTCGGATTTGTACTTTAACCCTTTCCTTCATATAAATGCTTTTTCATGCATTTGCAAACAGAGCAGACCCTGATCAGAGGGCTCCTACAGGAATGTTTGATTAGGGTCTGCTTTGTTTGCTACCAGAATTTGATATTTCTGTTTCTTTACAATATTCCATATTTCATTATTAATGATTTGTCCATGAATATTCAGTAGGTATTGAAATTTTGAATAAACATAGAACAGGGATTAAAAGAAGATAGTAGTTCTACTGCAATATCTATCCAGCCTATTCTTCTGTGCACAGAAATATGCAATTTGTTCTGTACACGAAAGAACCTCAGGTGTCTCCCTCCACCTGTAATTAGCTGGGCATCGCAATATGACTGAAATACTGTTAACCCTTTCCTCCATAAATACGCCTTTCTACGCCTCTGTAATAGTCACCTGTGGAAACCATTGTGATAAATAGAGCATTTGCTCTATAGGAGCAAATGCTCTATTTATCACAATGGTTTCAAATTACAAAATTCTAAATATTTCCTTTTCTCTCGTAAATGCTCCTTTTTGGTAGATTTATTCAAAGAGGTTGCATCTATAAATAGCCTAATGGGGGAAAGGGATAAAGCAACATAAGGACCTCGATTCAAACAAAGAAAGCAAGCCATATTGAAATGTAAAAAAAATACACTTTAATATCTTCACTTTCAGGCCTTTTATTTTGTTACAATAAGGTTTATTGATTTTGTTGCTGTTAGCTCTCTATATTATTTGGTTTCTGTACCATAGGTTCAGACGGTAACAACGCCAGGCGAGATTTTCTGAACTACGCCCTGTCTTTGATGCGCTCCCACAACAACGAGCACTCAGACTCGCTCCCGGTCATTGACATCACGTCTCTCCGTCATGTGGCCTATGTGTTTGATTCTCTCATCTACTACATGAGGAGTGGAACAGATACTGACACAGATGTTCTGCGTGATGGAATATCAGTCATCTCTTGGCAGGAGAATGATGAGAATGATGCTGATGATCACGATGATGATCTGAATAATGCCATGTCAATGGACACAGAGAGTGTTGATGGTGAGAGTGAAGTTTCAACAAAATCAGGCAGAAAGCATCCTTTCTTTCAGAGATCAGATTCGACTCTGTTCCTTGGCTGTCCTCCGCCTGATCCTTTCCAGATTCCGCTAGTTCAGGCACTGCCCCTGGCAGATCAGCCTCATCTCCTACAACCAAACGCCAGGCGGGAGGACCTGTTTGGTGTGGCAAAACAGACAGTAGTTCCTCAGACAGCAGTTGAAGCTAAGACTACTCCAGGAATGGAAAATGTGCTTGACAAATTGCCTCTGCATTTATCTCTATCAGTCCGCATGCCAGAATCACCACTTGTCCCTCCTCCTTCAAACCCCACAGACTCTCAGCCCCTCACCACCAATGCTGGTCTGGAACCAGCAGCCACCAGCGCCAGTGTGATAGTTAGACCAGGTTCATACCAACTGATGTCTGACAACACCCCAGCCACCCCTGTGACACAACCACCAAGCTATGAGGCAAGCATTGCAGCCTCCCATGCTGTGTTTGGGGAAGCCTCCATCTCTGCCCCTACCTACCCAGTCCGGTCCACACACAGTCCGGCAGCTAGTACAGGCACCCCACAGGAGATCCATCAGCCAAGTGTTATTGTACACTCCAGCACTGCCATGTCCTCCAGCATATCTGCCTCTGTTAGTTCAACCAATACACCCGTATTGACCACAAGTACAGTCAGTACCAGTGACCCTAGGGCCAGCACGCCAAGAATCAGGGCCTCGCCCACTACACCCATCATCATACACCCAACAGGCAGCGCTCAAGGTCCGTCTTCAGTTGTATCTTCTACAGCGATGGAAACCCCGCTGCTTTCATCAACTCCGAACCTCGGTCAGATTCCAGTACCTACTCTACAGTCACCATTAAAGACACAGTTATCAGGTACTCATCCCTTTACTGTTTGGCATTATGAACTAGAGAAATCTTGACACTTGTAAAATCTGTAGCATCGGCGATTTAACCCATGCAATGATGAATTTTCAAATGGACTATTCCAAACTTCAAACAGGTCAATCTATGGTGAATATTTTGGAGATTTTTCAAAAGAAAAGTGTAACATGACAAACAGTGCAGACACTGATTAGAGGGCTCCTCTAGGAGCTCTCTCATCTGGGTCTTCACCGTTTGCAAAGGACATTAGTGACTTGTTTCCCATATTGTAAGAGTTAATATTCTGTAAGCAAACAGAATAGACCCTGATCAGACAGCTCTTACAACAGCAGTCTGATATGGATCTACTGTATTTGCAAAGACATAAAACTGCATATATATGGAGTAAGGAGTTATTATGGCTCTTGCATTTTTAGCTTGTCTCTGCACACTAGCCGAGAATTATGGGTAACTATGGAGGACGATCAACGCCAAAATTGCATCATGCTTTGTGACATTTCAATTTGCTTCATGTTAAATGCATTATGCTAAATGATTATTGCATGTCACGATGTGCTTTCTTCTTTTTTTGAAGTTTCTTCCTCGATCCGACATTTGACCTTCTGTAAACTTGTTTATTGATTATAATAACGTCAAATAATGTGTTACATTGTTTAAACTTCTTTGGAGCATATTCTTTGTGCTATTTGCTTAGCGCTTGGTGCTTGGTGCTTGATGCTTGATGCGTGGTTCGTTGTTCCATCTTCGCCCCGGTCTTTGTCGTACTCTAGTCAGCTCGGACTAAAATGCTGAAGTGATTTGCCGAATACATAGGTAAAGAAGGAAAACGCTATGAAGACATAGAAATAGAAGGATTTCAAAAAACGCACAAAAAATAGAAGGGTTACTGATCCATTACATTAGAGAGCGTGTGTGTGTGTGTGGGGGGGGGGTATTTACTGCTGGGAGAAGAATAATAATAACAAGAGGGTCTGAAAGACCCTGACATCGCTCACCAGACAATCAGAGGATAGGATTTTCAAAGTTTTCACTATGTGTTTCTATAGAAAACTAGCCGGTCCTGGGGTGAACCAATTTTGACACAAGGGGCATAATTTATGTAACTTTTGTAGAGGACCTCAAGTGAAGAAAATTTAAGAATATGTAAATGAAATTTAAACATATAACAATGTAAATCTAAATAAAGGCATGCACAAAAGTATGTATACCCTCTCCCTGGGCAAATTGGTTGAATTTCAGAAAGAATATATTAATCTATATCGTTAATAACTCAAAGTCTCATCAGGTTCATTAGTTTACTCTCTATTTGCATTTTTAAAAAATTGAAGCAGAGATCATTTTAGATTAACTAGTATTGAGCAAAAATATTTTCTCGTATTTATAATAATTACAGCGTGAGTAAATGACGTCACAAATATGTGATTTTAATAGCGCGTGCATTCATCCACCTGAATCGGGGTCAGATGTCATTATGCATTTCATTTTTTTATGTGCAATACTTTATATATTATAGCTTTATATTAACTATTTGGATGCTAGTGGCAAATCAAATCTATGATAACAGATTGGATCCAGATTAGACGCCATTTTACTCTGAGTTTTATCAGGATCCAAATGCGTGTCCATAAAGAATAAATCTACAAATTGAAGCAGACAACAATTATTAATTATCCAGACGCAACATTACTGAACTTCTGAACATTTATTTCTTGTGTATATAGATCTGTGTTTTACTGTTTTGTATTTTGTATGAAATGCTTGTTTTGAGGGCCTCAAGGTAGATTAGTCATTATGACTAATTTAGCTACCCTCGTTAAATAAAGTATTCAATGTTCAAAATTTCAGATATTTTCATTACACCTTCATGAGTTATTATTACTCATATCTTAATTTATTTTCAACCCTTCCCCTGTTCTATGTTTATTCAAAATTTAAATACCTACTTAATATTCATGGACAAAATAGTTATAATGAAATATGGAAGGTGGGACAGTGTAGCCATTTTAGAAAGTAAAGAAACATCTTTCAAATTCTATTGACGAACGGAGCGGACCCTGATCAGACAGCTGCTATAGGAGCCATCTGATCTGGGTCTGCTGTGTTTGCAAATGTGTGAAAAGATGTTAACATGAGAGAAAGGGTTAGTAAACATATTATAAGTATATTGTACACAAAATGAAAATAATGTAATGTAATGTATTTCTCAAACCCAATATAATTCTAATAAAAATATGCTATTTTATGATATATTAGACATGTTTATATTTATACATGTAATCTTAGCCCTTTCCCTGTTCTATATTTAGTCCCGATTCCAATACCTATACAGAATATTTATGGACCAAAATTATAATTTGGAAGGTGGAACATTGAAGTCATTCAGAAATTCTAAATAAACATATGAATGAAATTCCATTAGCAATCAGAGCAGATCCTGATCAGACGGTCCGTACATGATCCACGCGTGGTCTATCACACATCGTCGATCAGGGTACTACACAGTTGACCCTTTACTCAATGAATATTCATGTGAAAAATAATGACAATGAAATAGCATATGAACACGTGAATTTTATCAGGGCAAACTATGCAGAATGATATCTTTGACAGACCATCAGCAAACAAGACAGACCCTGATCAGACGGACATAAAAAAGCAACAAATAAAATTGCACCAAAGGCAACATCTTTTTAAATAATTAATCCGCCCCCCATACACACACGTCCGAATAATGTTCTTTTTTTTTTCGCTCAAAACAACATTTAAAAACCAAACCAAACATTTAATTCGATCTACGTTGAATCCATCCTCAGTACTTTCAGTAGTTTGATTATCTGGTTTTACATGCAGCGCCACCTATATGGCGAGTTCGGCTGAAGTGCATTATGCCTTCGGCGTTCGTCGTTCGGCTTTATGCTTGTTGCTATGGGCTTACCGCATTGGGGCATGTGTCATTGAAGAAACTTCAATGAAAGAAGGACTCCCATCTTGACATGCAATAATCGTTTAGCAAACTGTTCAACACCACAATGCAGGATGCATTTATCATGAAGCAAACTGAAATGCCACAATGCATGATGCAATTACAATGAAGCAAACTGAAATGCCACAAAGCATGATGCAATTTTGGCGTTGATCGTCCTCCATAGGTAACACATGCAGACAGTTTAAGCCTGATGAGATGCAATAGGGTCTAAAACTGGTTTACACTTTGACAGTATGCTTGAGGAGAAATGCAATGCAGTCGAACCTGCCTTAACCCATTCCCTCATATTGACGACTTTTGACAACTCTGTAAAAATCACTTTGTGATACCAAAGCAAATGCTCTATTTATCACAATGGTTTCAAACTACAAAATTCTAAATTTTTACTTTTCTCTAGTAAATGCTCCTTTTTGGTAGATGCATCCAAAGAGGTTGGGTCTAAAAATATATTATGGAGGAATGGGTTAAGGGGCATTAAAAAGAAGTCCAAATCTGGATTTCTAAAACAGGTGGTAGCTTAATGCAGGACAAAAGTGATACAGAAAGATCCTTTTCTCTGTATTAAGCAACCACTTGCTTTTTTAAAACCCCTATATTAAATAAATAAATTGTCGCTAAACCCATTCCCTCATAGACTATTTTTAGATCCATCCTCTTTGAATAAATCTACCGAAAAGGAGCATTAATTAGAGAAAAGGAAAATTTCAGAATTGTCTAGTTCTGAAACCATTGTGGTAATTAGAGCATTTGCTCCTATGGAGCAAATGCTCTATTTATCACAATGGTTTCTAAAAGTGACTTTTAAAGAGGCGTAGAAAGGCGTATTTATGGAGGAAAGGGTTAAGACATGTTCTAATTTGTAAATTGAACATTGTAGCAGACAGTTATTACTTCATGTGAAATGAGTTAAAAGAAAGTTATTTGCATTGGTTTGTTGTAATTTGATAGATAAGAGAAAAAAATTAAATAGACCCAAGTTTATAAAACCTTTTCTTTTATTTGCATTGGTTTGTTGTAATTTGATAGATAAGAGAAAAAAATAAATAGACCCAAGTTTATAAAACCTATAAAGAAATCCATGGTTAAGACTCTGAAATTCGTGTTTTCTTGACACTGGTTATCACAACTGGAACTGAACTTTTTAGCCGACAGTGATGACTTTTAATGCTTTTGCAAAGAGAATAGACCCAGATCAGATGGCTTCTGTGGGAAATGTCTGAGATCATGGTCTACTCTGTTTGCTTATTGAATAAAATAGATCTGATTCTACTGTTTCTGCCATGACCCAAACAATTTTTTTTTTCAGATACCATTATAAAAAAAAATCGGCTATTTAATGTTCAGTAATTTCTGCTTTATATGAATATTCATCAGAACAAGGGCTAAAGCCATTGTTAGTTTTTGTTTAAAATTTTAGTACTCCAGGTAGAATTTGCGAAAATAAATGTCGTCTGAAGAAATAATAAAATTAATCTTTCTTTTGTAAATGTTTTTATCAATCAATCAATTGATTGTTTTTAGAGTGTAGCAAAACGTGTCAACACGGATCAAATTGATCTTTAACCCATTCCTTCATATTGACGACTTTTGACGACTCGGCAGAAGTCACTTTGTGAAACCATTGTGATAAATAGAGCATTTGCTCCTATAGGAGCAAATGCTCTATTTATCACAATGGTTTCAAACTACAAAATTCTAAAAAAAAATCCTTTTCTCTATTTATTCTCCTTATCGGTAAATTTATTCGAAGAGGTTGTATCTAAAAATAGCCTTTGAGGTAATGGGTTAAGGAGCAATTTGATCTGGATCTATACTATTAAACTAAATTTGTCTGGTCAAGTATTTAGGGTTAAGTATGGTAGAATAATGCAAACTTAGTTTTGAGCAGAGTTCATTCTAGGTTTTATATCCTTTATGCTATGTTTCAGTTCCAGGGCCAATGGTTCCTTCATCTTCATCTAATGTAAGCGGCCTTGACCTTACCCCATCCCACAGACCTGCAGCCACACCACCTTTAGCATGCCTAGGCCTTCAAGAGTCTATGAGTCAGGATACTCAAAGCACCCAGCTCGTGCCCATGGAAACGGCCTCCTTGCCGCTTGAAAGCACCAGTTCAGAATCTAATGTTCCTTTGGTAACAGAGCAACCAGTTGTTCCCTTGACCTTGAGTTCTCAGCTGTCCTCCAGCAGTAGTGCACCAACAGAATACAGTGTTGCAGGTGAAGGGCTGGGTCAGAGGTCTGTCTCTGTGACAGGCAGTTCAGCCGGTAGTCAGGACATCATGTCTGTGGGCCCTAGTCAGGACAGGTCGGCCGTGTCAGACTTCAGTCAGCCGGGCTCCTCACTGGATCAACCATTACCAGTACTGTCAAGCAGCTCTGAGGATCGAAGCCTGGACCTGACCAGAGGAGAGGCTAGAAGTCTCGATCTGAGTTCTTTGGGCTCTGGTGGAGTTTCTGTGAGTCTGGGCTTGAGTTCTGTCAGGTCACAGGAAGCCCTTTCCAGTCTAGATACAGATGGTTCCCTGGATCTCAGCAAGTCTGCAGCGGCGTTGTCCACTTTGCAGTCACTGCCTAGCCAAGCACCAGTACCCAGCACAAGGTTAGTTTACGGTCTTGTTTGTAGTTGATGGCCCATTTAATTTCCATGCCTTTAAAAAAAATATTTCTGATGATAAGGTTTGCTTCATTTTATTCATGTTTAACTGAAATAAATACAAATGAAGTACTTCAATTACATGTTTATAGTTCAAGTTAAACCTTTATTCCATGAATATTCATATAAGAAATAATGATATGAATATTAATTCGCTGATTTTTATGCCCCCGCCTCTAGGTGACGGGGCCAGGGCATTAAGTTTTACACCTGTAAGTCTGTATGTACGTATGTACATCCATACGTCCGAAATTTTCGTCAATGATTTCTTGGCTTGTGTCAGGTGGATGATTTGATATTTGGTCTGAAGCATTATCATAGTTAGTTGTACCTTGTCTCCCCTTTTCAGGTCTGTTGTTCATCTACTTCCTGTTTGCGGCGGGGGCATCAGAGTCCCATGGAGACATTTTCTTTTATTTATAATTAAGTGAACACAGGAAATTTTGGCCACAGCAGAAACTGTAGAATCATATTTAATTCTTTAATAAGCAAATAGAGAAGACTCTGATCAGATGGCTCCTATAGGAACTGTCTGATCTTGATCTACTCTGTTTGCAAAGGTGTTAAAAAGCATATCTATGGAGTAAAGGGATAAGTTTTGATTAATACTTGTTGAATGCATTTTGTACTTTCAAGACCATTTATTTCCCGGAGTCATTCGTATGGCTACTATCATGGAAAAGTAAGACACAAAGACATTACTGACAATATCTATAGATGGTGTAGATCCAGATCAGCTGCCATGTTATGCTGCTGATAAGCCCTTAACCCATTACCTCATATTGAAAACTGAGTTTTGACGACTCTGTAAAAGTCACTTTGTGAAACCATTGTGATGAATAGAGCATTTGCTCCTATAGGAGCAAATGCTCTATTTATCACAATAGTTTCAAACTACAAAATTCTAAAATTTTCCTTTTCTCTAGTTGATGCCCATTTTCGGTAAATGTATTTCAAAGAGGTTTTATCTAAAAATAGCCTATGAGGTAATTGGTTAAAATGTGGGAAACAAGATTATTGACATATGCATAGTGTATGTACCAAGATCAGAGGGTTCCTAGAGGAGCCTTCTGACCAGGGTCTACAATGTTTATCATTCAATATCCCCAAGTAAACTGAAGCCTTTCATACTGATAAGGCTATGCCACTTTGAATATTCAACATTTAAAGGGCTAGTAGAAAAGGAAAGTTTGTTATAAGTTGAAGTACATGAAATATTTTTATAATCAGTTTCAATAATTGTCTTCTTTTTTCGCAGTGTGATAGACAGCAGTATGGATCTGGTAGGAGCCAATGAAAATGTTGCAAACACTGTTGTCATAGAAACCTCACAAGGACCATCATCCTCTCATCGGTAAGTGTCTTTATTGTTGGTCCAATGGAGTACATGTATTTATAACCAAAACCTCTCTCCCCAACAAAGGTATGTGGTCACATCATTTTTAGCTCGTCTGTTTCGAAGAAAAGTAGAGCTATTGTGATCATTGGTTCGTAGTCGGCGGCGGCAGCGTGCAGAAACTTTAATGTAGCTCATAACTCGAAAAGTATGAGAGGTATCAACACGAAACTTAATTGGTTATTAGATCTCATTAAGGGGAAGGCCCCTACATAAGAACCATAACTCTTGATTTCAAATTTTGGAGTTATGGCCCTGTATTTTTTTTCAAAAGTTTTTAAATTAACTGGACAAGCACAAAATCAGACGAGCATTGGCCAGCACGCGGCTCTTGTTTGTTCATGGACATAAACTGTAGAATCAGATCTATGTAATTCCAAATAAGCAACAGATCCTGCTTAGACTGCTCTTACAGCAGGGCATCTGATAAGGGTCTACTTCGTTTGCAAAAGTGTCTAAAGGCATCTGATCTCTATGTAAGATGTTTTTCTCGTAAAAAGGTTGTAAGAAGTCTTTTTTGTCAGTTAAACCTTTCCTCCATAGGTTATTTTTAGACCCAACCTCTTTGAATGAATCTACCCAAAAGGAGCATTTACTAGAGAAAAGTAGAATTTTGTAGTTTGAAACCATTGTGATAAATGGAGCATTTGCTCCTATAGGAGCAAATGCTCTATTTATCACAATTGTTTCAAGAATTGAGAAGTGATTTTTCAGAAGGGTAGAAAGGCATATTTATGGAGGAAAGGGTTAAAGGGTCAAATGCAGTAATTCTTTCATATACTTCATATTTGGTTAATGTTTGATAGATTGTTAACCCTTTCCCTGTTTTAATATTCATATAAGGAATAATGACATGAATATTTATTAGCTGAATTTTTATGATGGTATATGTACTTAGGATGTTTTGGATCAGGCAGAAGCTGTAGAGTCGGATCCTGATCAGACGGCTCCAATAGAAGCCATTCGATCTTGGTCTACTTTATTTGCAAATGCATAAAAATGTGTTAATATGAAGGCAAGGGTTATTATAAATTTTCTTTGACAGTGCACGATTCCTTATGTTAATTCAGTTGCTTTTGTCTTTTTGTTAACAGGCAACCAGTCACAAGAAGTCAGATGACTTCCCATGATGCATTGCTGGGAAGATGGCGTCTCTCACTGGATTTGTTTGGTCGTGTGTTCTGTGACGATGTTGGAGCAGAGCCCGGATCTGTTATCAGTGAGCTTGGTGGGTTCCCGGTGAAGGAGAGTAAGTTCCGTCGGGAAATGGAGAAAATAAGAAACTCCCAGCAGAGAGATCTGAGTTTAGAGGTGAGATGTTGTACAGTTCTATTGATTGGTTTCCACTTCCTAGAACTGCATTGATATTTGAGTTACAAGAATCTCAGAGCTACAGATAAAGGTGCATACTCCAATACTAAAATCGACATTTCTCCACCAAACCCTATGCTGTGACCACTCTTTAGAATTGTCTCAAAGAAGAAGTTATAATTTTCATTTACACATCTTATCTGGAGCTCTGGAATCTTAACTCTTCCATTTCTTGGTTATTTCCCTTCCCAGATTTTTGTAGGTTATGAATGTTTTATGCCCTTACAGAATATATTGGCACACAATTCCTTTTTAGCTCACCAGAGCACAAAGTGCTCAGGGTGAGCTTTTGTGATCGCCCGTTGTCCGTCGTCCGTCGGCGTCTGTCGTTTGTCGTCAGTCGTCAACAATTTGAACCTTTAAAAATCTTCTCCTCTGAATCTACAGGGATCCATAGCATCATATTCAGGTCCTCTACTATAGTTATATAAATTATGCCCCTGGGGTCAAAATTGGCCCCGCCCCAGGGGTGCCTTGTTTTCAATAGAAACATATAGTAAAACTTTGAAAATCTTCTCCTCTGAAACCAGAAGGTTCTCAGCTTTCGTAATTGGCACATAGCATCATGTTCAGGTCCACTACAAAAGTTATATAAATTATGGCCCTGGGGTCAAAATTGGCCCCGCCCCAGGGGTGGGCAGTGTTCAATAGAATCATATAGTGCAAACTTTGAAAATCTTCTCCTCTGAAACTGGAAGGTTCTCAGCTTTCATATTTAGCACATAGCATCATGTTCAGGTCCTCTACAAAAGTTATATAAATTATGGCCCCGGGGTCAAAATTGGCCACGCCCCAGGGGTAGGCAGTTTTCAATAGAAACAAATAGTGAAATCTTTGAAAATATTCTTCTCTGAAACTGGAAGGCTCTCAGCTTTCATATTTGGCACATAGCATCATGTTCAGGTCGTCTACAAAAGTTATATCAATTATGGTCTTGGGTCAAAATTGGCCACGCCCCAGGGGTGGACAGTTTTCAATAGAAACAAATAGTGAAATCTTTGAAAATCTTTTCTGAAACTGGAAGTCTCTCAGCTTTCATATTTGGCACAGAGCATCATGTTCAGGTCCTCTACAAAACTTATATAAATTATGGCCCTGGGGTTAAAATTGGCCCTGCCACAGGGGTGGGCAGTTTTCAATAGAAACATATTGAGAAAACTTTGAAAATCTTCTCGTCTTAAACTGGAAGGTTAATCTCAGCTTTCTTATTTGGCACATAGCATCATGTTCAGGTCCCCTACAAATTTTTTTCTAAATTATTCCCCTGGGGTCAAAATTGGCCCGCCCCAGGGCCGGCTAGTTTTCTATAGAAACATATAGTGAAAACTTTGAAAATCTTCTCCTCTGGTTGTCTGGTGAGCGCTTCAGGGCCATTCTGGCCCTCTTGTTTCTCTAGTGGTGAACAGTTTGAATCTAGATAAATGCAGATTAATTCTTCTTGTCAGGATCCAGACTGTTTGACAGTATTATTATAGTTTTGGAGATAATCCATTTCAAAAACTTTTAGCAGGTGAAATATTTGCATCTTTGTATCCATTACCTATGGACACAATTTTCTTGTTTCTTACATTAATATTCATTTGGTAAAGAGTTTAAAAAAAGGTTACAATTAGGGCTGTCACGGTTAGACAATTCTTGAACCGGTTAATCGGGAACGCCGAACCGAACCGTAACCGGTTAACCGCCATGTTTATCATCCGTGTCAGACTGTATATAGGATAAAGCATGGTGCGCTATATATTCGGAAATTAAATCCTATTTCGGCCGATATAAGACTGGAAAAACCTGTTGACATCCTGCTTGACTCATTTGTTGACCAAAATCATATAACCATTCATTTCAATCTGATATATTTATGACGAAAGTGAAAGTAAGAATCGTGTTTACCTTTCGAGTCTCAACTTCCGCTAGACTGGTCTACTGTAAAATTATCAACTTCCGTTGTGAATGTGTACTGACTAAAAGTGCAGGTTCGAATGCCCTTCCACTTTACCGTAATGCTTGTAAAAGTAATAGTACACACTACACAGATATGAGGAAAACTGGATAAAATTGAGAACGAACAAACATTGGTTTATTGGTAGACAAGTGTACATGATAAACCACCGTTAGGCAAGTGGAAGACTGTGTTACCTTTCAATTAGATTTCATAACTAGAGACAGTTTTTTTAAAAATTACAGTTAGCATGTAAAAGTGATACGTAGCTGGACGTGAATTAAATGAAATAAGAAATGTTTACAGATGATATGTATATGGTTTACAGCCCCGAATAGTCAGATACCTGCGCTTTTCTCCGTCATAGCATGTCGAAGGGAAACAAAATGACTTAAATGACAGTATAAAATAATATTTTTAGCGTAATTTACTTTTCCAAATTATTACAGGCGGTTCACAGTTAGTGAAATTTTGAACCGGTTAGAACAACGAACCGAACCGTCAACGATTAACCGAGTAACCGTGACAGCCCTAGTTACAATAGCTTAGCACAAAGACCTCCAATGTCTTTTCTTTCTTTCCAGGTGGTAAGATCAAGAAATCAGCTGATCTGTCAAGCATTTAAACAACTAAACACATACTTCAATCGACGAACCAATACCAGTGGGCCTCCTCTCGCAGTTCACAGGGTGAAGGTCACATTTTCAGATGAGCCAGGAGAGGGCAGTGGGGTGGCTAGAAGTTTCTACACAGCAATTGCTAATGTAAGTTAGACTCTCTGAAATCTGGAATGAGTGCACTGGCATTTACAAACAGAGTAGACTCCCTGAGCCCTCTGAACAGGGTCTGCTCTGTTTGTCATTAAAAATTCTCTAGATTACTACCTTTCGTATTTAATGTATTAATGTATTTAATGGCTGACTGTTTCACTTAGAAAATATAGCATTTAATGTATACTGCTTTACTGTTCAACACTTTACTGTTTAATTAACACTAAGTGTTTTATCTGCTAAAATTATATGCTAGAAACAGTTAATCAGTATTTGTTAACTGTTTCATCTTTTTCTGTGAATTTTAGCCCATTTTATTGAAAAGGCATATTTGTGTATATATTGCGCAATAGAAAAATGCTCCTGTTTTGTAACACTGTCAGATAAAGAATTATTTTCATGCAATCACAAACAGAGTAGACCCAGATCAGGGGCTTACAAAATAATGAAGGACTGATTCTACTGTTTCTGCCATGATAAAAGGTTTCATATGTTCATAATACATGTACTATTAAAATATATTAAGCTTAATAATATTTACAGTCATTATTTCTTCATATATTTATTCCTCAGGTAAAAAGTTAAAAAATGTCTTTCTGTAAGCCTATGCAAAACAAACGTGGTTTACCCTTTCCCTCATACACACACTTTTTCATGCCTTTGCAAACAGGGTAGACCTAGATCAGACAGCTCCTGTAGGAGTCTTTCTGATCAGGGTCTGCTCTATTTGCTTATGAAATTATAATTGATATGACTAGTTTCTACCAATACCAAAACATCCTGTGTGGATAATTATGCTAATAAATATCCATGATATCATTATTTCTTACATGAATATGCAACAGGGAAAAGGTTAAATGTTGCATATTTATGTCACTAATTGCATCATCACTATCATTTGTAATTTAGCCACATCTATCACATTATTACTGTTAGAGTTTGAACTTAAAATTTTACAAACACATGGATCCATGCTTATAAAACTTTTTAGTTGAGTCTGAGTTCGTTCTCAAGCTTTTGATTGGTCAGATTTGAGTTCTCAAGCTTTTGATTGGTCAGATTTGAGCCAAAAACTAAAAGTTTTATAAGCATGGATAATGATGTGTAATGATATGTAATTAACCCTTTGCACCATGACTATTCATATAAGAAATAATGACATCACGAATGTTTGATTTTTAAAATGGACACGGGAATTTTGGCCGTAGTAAAAACTGTCAAATCGCATAAATATTATTTCATAAGCAAACAGAGCAGAACTTGATCTGCAGGAGCCATCTGATCTGGGTCTGCTCTGTTTTCAGATGCATTGAAAAGTGTATTTATGCAGTAAAGGGTTAACAGTTTCTACTCTTTTGCAGGCTGTTTTGTCACAGGAGAAGCTGCCCAGTTTAGATGGTATTATGGTTGGGGGCAAGAGTTTGCAATATAGTAAGTCTAGTAAGTCGACCATTTTCTTTTCTCCTCAGTCTTGCCGTTGTGCCGCCGGAGTGTGGTGGGTTTTTGCATGCTTGTTGTGCAGTGTATGTGTGTGTTTGTTCACTGCAGTGTGTTACTTCACCAGACTAAATTCTCACCTTGTGTTTGAAAACTGTCACCCCACCAAGCACTTTATCCCTTGCCCTGTTCAGTATTCATGTAAGAAAACACCTACTCTGTTTGCAACTATGTGAAAATGCATTTATATGAAGTGAAGAAAAGGGTTAACCCTTTCCTCCATAAATACGCCTTTGTAATAGCCACTTCTTGAAACCATTGTGATAAATAGAGAATTTATGGTCTCACAATGGTTTCAAAACTACAAAATTCTAAAATAAAATCCTTTTCTCTAGCTGCTGCTCCTTTTCGGTAGATTTTTTAAAGAGGTTGGATCTAAAAAAAAAAGCCTTTGAGGAAATGGGTTTAGCAACTACGTTGTTTTAATCTTTCCTCTTTAGCCTTTGGAAACCTTTGCAAACAGAGTAGACTCAGACCAGATGACTCCTGTAGGAGCCGTCTGATCAAGGTCTACTTGGTTTGGTTATGGAATTCTATAGATAGGATTCTACCATTTCTTTCATGGCCAAACATTATCTTGGGCATATGCCATTATAAAGATTATGTTAATAAATATTCACCAAAACTTTTTTCTTACATGAAAATTCATTTAGTAAAGGGTTAACCCTTTCCCTCGTGTAAATACCTTTTTTAGGCATTTGCAAACAGATTAGACCCAGATCACACAGTTCCTATAGGAACCATCTGATCAGGGTCTACTCTTGTCTGCTTTTGACATGATAGAGATCTGATTCTTTTTTGTCAAAGTGAAAGAAAACAATTCCCTTGAACGTTTTACATTATAAAAATTCAGCTTGTAAATATTCATGACATCATTGTTTCTTACATGAATAGTGAACAGGGAAAGGGTTAATTGTATTAATGTAGTAGTCACATTGTAGATGTTGATGATTTAGACATGATTGTTTAACCCATTCCCTCATATTAACAGCTTTTGATGACTCTGTAAGTCACTTTCTGAAACCATTGTGATAAATAGAGCATTTGCTCATGTAGGAGCAAATGCTCTATTTATCACAATGGTTTCAAACTACAAAATTCTAAAAGTTTCCTTTTCTCTAGTTTATGCTTCTTTTAGGTAGATTTATTCAAAGAGGTTGTATCTAAAAATAGCCTATGAGGTAATGGGTTAATTGGCTACCCTAAATACACAAAGTAGTAAGACAAAATTAGGTGACTAGTGCAGACTCAGATCAGACCGCTTCTGAAGGAGCTGTTTAATTGAGAGCTACTCCATTTGCTATTATGTCAATCTTATTTAAAAGTTTTCCATCCCTTTACAAGTTTATAATACTCACAGTACTTGCTGTTATGTAGTAACCTGCTAAATGTTTCACCTCATAGATACAGTCGTTTGATGCCTACGCTAACAGAGTGGACCAAGATAAGACTTTTAACCAATTCCCTCATATTGACACCTTTTGACGCTTCTGCAAAAGTCACCTGTTGAAACCATTATGATGAATAGAGCATTTGCTCCTATAGGAGCAAATACTCTATTTATCACAATGGTTTCAAACTACAAAATTCTAAAAAAAAAATTCCTTTTCTCTAGTTAATGCTCCTTTTCGGTAGATATATTCAAAGTGGTTGGATCTAAAAATAGCCTATCAGGTAATGGGTTAAAGCCTAGCAAACAGAGGAGACACAGATCAGACAGTGTGTGTTGGAACCATCTTATTCGGCCCTGCTCTGTTTGCTTATGGAATAATATAAATCTGACTTTACAGTTTCTGCCATGGTCTGAAATTTCCTCGTTCATACTGCCATATGAAAATAAAGCTAATGTATATTCATACAGTCATTATTTAATACATGAATATTCATTTAATACGTAAAGGATTAACTCTAATGAATTATATGAGTGTGTCTTAGCCATGCTGTTCTATCCAAAAACCATTATTTCACAGCCAAATCTTTATTCATATAGGCAATTTCAGTGAATACTAAGAAGAAAGAGTTTTGTAAATTGTTGAAGTTTATTTAGACGTTTTTTCCATACAGCTTATATATACAGTAAAACCTCGCTAATTGGATCATTTATTAAGGCTTGAAAAAACTTTTAGGAAGGTGGCTGACTAAATGCAGGGTGAAAGTCATGCAGAAAGCTCCCAGAGCCTGAGAGGAGCTTTCTGCATGACATTCACCCTCCATTAAGCTGCCACCTGTCTTAAAGACCAACAATGATACTTATCTGCATGTTTGGACTAGAGAGGTTTTATAGTGTAGGCAATTTTGTGATAAATGTTTTAAATAGTTTGAATCCAAACATGACTTGTCTGTCATTGGATCTTTGGCTCTGTGTGAATAAGTAAGCTCAAGATAGGAGACATGCTCTATTAACACTTTCCTCCATAAATATGCCTTTTTACGCCTCTGTAAAAGTCACTTTTTGAAACCATTGTGATAAATAGAGCATTTGCTCCACAGGAGCAAATGCTCTATTTATCACAGTGGTTTCAGAACTACGCAATTCTAAAACTTTCCTTTTCTCTATTTAATGCTCCTTTTTGGTAGATTTATTCAAAGAGGTTGCGTCTAAAAACAGCCTATGAGGGAATGGGTAAAATTATGTTATTTTACAGCCAAATCATTTTCCATAGAGGTGATTTTAATGACTTCTAACAAGAAAGGGGTTTGCTGATGTTTTTAAGGAATTTTATCATATTGCACTGCATACATATACAGCAATTTGTGATAATGTTTTAAATCCATTTAGTTTAAATCCAAATATTTTAAATAGTTAATACTTTAAATCCAAACATGACTTATCATGTTTTGAAAAGTAATTGAAGAAAAAAATTCTTTAAGAATCTATGCCACAATTGTTGAAAATTCATATGTATGTATTATATAATAACAATTAGTTTTAGAGGATATTCTGTTAAATAGATGCTAATTCATATAAAAAAGATTGAAACTTTAACTTAATTGCCGGAGAGCTCTTGGCAGATCCCTCAGATATAACGATTAGAGCCTTAGATTCATAGATATTGCTTTTACAGATTTAATACAAAGATTACGAACACGGGAAAGAGAACGTGAGCGACAGCGATTATCATCATCACAAAGACGCAGCAGCCGGGAGAGAGACTTGCGGAGAACCTTATCTTATGACGCACCTCCATTCTACATGCCAACTGATTCTACAGCAAATACGTCAACTAACCCAGAGCTGCCAACTGACAGCAGTAGTGATACAATGTCCCAGTATAGAAGACAGTTGGGCGAGAGATTGTACCCAAGAGTCAGAGCACTACAGCCCGTAAGAAATTACTGCACTCTTTCACAAAATCAGCAAATTTGGGATAGTAGCAAGTTAGCAACTATGATAAAGACATTAATAATGATTTATTATAACAAATATATTTACAGTGAATACACATTGAAGACAAGACCAATCTTCCATGTAGGTTGTAAGACCAATTGTCCAAATATTTTCTACATTTTAACCCTTCCCCTATAGAAGATTTATGCATGAATTAATCACTTCATGAATATTCATGAACGTAATTTTGATAAGGTAAAACTTTTGAGGGAATTTCTGGCAAAAACAAAAGGATCAGATCTGTATAATTTCATAAGCTAACCGAGCAGACCCATCAAGGTATTTATATGAGGGACAGGGTTAACCCTACTGTGCGGGACATGAGTCACTAACGTCATTTGCAAACAGTGTAGACCCAGAGGAGCCCTCTCATCAAGGTCTGCACTGTTTGTCATGTTACACTTTTCTTTAGAAAAATCCCTAAACATTCACCATAAGCTTGACCTGTTTGAATTTTGGAATAGTCCATTTGAAAAGTCATTGTAAGGGTTAAACAGTACCACATGTTATATTATTGGTATTTGTACTGACCCTTTAAATGGAATAAACAAGTTTGTAGGCATTTGCAAACAGTGAAGATCCAAATCAGGATCTGTTCTGTCAATCATTCAGAGTCCTCTCCCAAAGTGCACCCTTTCATACTGAATGGACTCTTATCGCTCAACACGGATGGACCATTCCACTTCGAAAAATTGAGCATTCAAAGCATTTAAATCTTATGCATTATTGCTTTATCAGCTACATTAAAACCACTCTAAACAATTAAGCATAAATATCGGCCTTGGATACAGGTGGCAGCTTAATGCAACCCCCTGTCTAAAAGTATCTAAATTCTTCTCGATCGGTTTAGATGAGTTTTAGTGTACCTTGATTAACCCAAGAATTGGGCACCCAATCTCCCCCGATTCTGAATTATAAAGCTGAATATTAAAAGTCAAACAGTATTGTTTTGTTAAGTTAGACTGAAATAGTATCAAATAGTGTAGACCCTGATCAGACTGCTCCTGTATGAACAGTTTTATTTGGGTCTGCATTATTTTTGTAAGTTTGTTTGGCTGTACACATAGGGCAATTAGAGTAGACTGTATTTTGTCTTTTAATACACAGGCACTGGCCCCTAAGATCACAGGCATGCTATTGGAACTGTCTCCAGCCCAGCTACTGGTCATGCTGACCTCCGAGGAAACCCTGAGGCAGCGAGTGGACGAAGCAGTGGACATCTGCATGGCCCATAGCAGGTACAGACTTCTGCATCATAGAATCAGCTTGACTTTCTGTTAACCAGTTACAGTACATCATGTACATTAACCCTTTACTCCATGAATATTCATGTAAGAAATAATGACATCATGAATATTTTATTAGATTTATTGTAATACTAGCACATAGACACAGGAAGTTTTGGCCATTGTAGAAACCGTAGATCATATCTATTATTATCATAATCAAACAGAGCAGATCCAGATCTGATGGCTCCTTTATGAGCCATCTGATCTGGCTCTACTCTGAATGCAAAGATATAGAAAGGCGTATTTATGGAGTAAAGGGTTAAACTGATTCAAAATGAACACATTCATATCTCTAAGATCCATAGCCGGTACGAACTCCTTGCCAACAAATACATTCATCATGGTATAGTTTCATTCAGTCTTTTATTTCATGAAAATTCAAGTGAACAATTGATGACTTTACAAATATTAATATCAATTTAATAGTGGTCTATTGACCTTGAAAGTATTGTAGGCAAACAGAGCAGACCCTGATGAGACAGCTCATACTGGAAAGGAGTCTCCCCTGTATTTTAAATATCAAGAGCAGTTTATTAAAGTAAGAAGTTATTAAAGTTGAAAGTTTCATTTGTTGAACTTATTTGATAAATTAGCCCTTTACCTTATAGAGTCTTTTGACACCTTTGCAAACAGAGTAGATCCAGATCAGATGGCTCCTGTAGGAGCTGTCTGGTCAGGGACTGCTTTGTTTGCATATGGAATTATATCCTGTCCATCTTTACTATTGTAAAATATCATATTATTTATATTCATGAAAATCATGAATTCTTTTTTCCACAGAGAACAAAGGGAGTTGAATGCAGAAGCCCTCCTAGATTTGGACATCTTCAACCTGTCATCAACCGGTAACCCCGCCAAGAAAAAGAAGCCAGCATCCACATCGGATCTTCGCAGTGATATAGACGATGATGATGATTTGGAGGACAATGCTCCGTTGTTCTGGCAGCCAGGAAAACGTGGTTACTATTCCCCACGGCCCGGAAAAGGATCACAAGAAAGATTAAATGCCTTCAGGAATGTCGGCAGGTTAGGATAACAAAAATAAATAATAGAGAAATACACCCTTAATTACTGAGATAATCTGGGAACTGCTCCTGAACAAGCAGAGCAGATGGATCAGGATTTACACGATTTGCTATATAGTCAGCCTTAGTAAACCCTTTCCTTCATGTAAACGCTTTTTCACGCATTTGCAAACAGAGTAGACCCAGATCAGAGGGCTCCTGTAAAACAAAATAAATTCTTTGAAAATTTTGCATTATAAAAAATTCAGCTAATAAAATGATATCATGAATATTTATTAGCTGAATTTTTAGAATATGATATAAACACAGGATTTTGTGGTATTGTTAGAATGTATAGAATCAGGGTCCATGCTTATAAAGCTTTTTTGTTGAGTCTGAGTTCGTACTCAAGTTTTTGATTGGTCAGATTTGAGCCTTTGGCTCAAATCTGACCAATCAAAAGCTTGAGAACTCAAATCTGACCAATCAAAAGCTTGAGAACGAACTCAGACTCCACTAAAAAGCTTTATAAGCATAGACCCTGGATCTAATCTGTTTAATACACAGAAATAAGCCTTAGAATGCTTAATACTTACAGTGGAATGGCCCACCAGTGTAAATAAATAAAACAATAAAGTCAGTATGGAAAAGTATGCAAGAGGATGTTGAATAACAGTCTAGACAATGAGGCACCCTCTGATATGGGTCTACCCTGTTTGCAAATGGCAGTTCAATTATTTCAGGCATTCGAATGGCAAATCCCTAAGGTGTAAGCAGAGCAACAGATAAATGTGCATACTGAAATTCTAAGATAATCATTTCTCTACCAAACCCTATGGTGTGACCACTCTTTAGAATCGTCTCTTTGAGAGTGGTCACAATATGGGGTTTGGTGGAGAAATAAAGGAGCTATTCATAATTCTTGAAAATGTTTTAATTCACGCACCGTTTCTCAACATCTGTATAAGAATTAGTAGTTAAGAGAATCTTTTATATCTTACAGAATCCTTGGGTTGTGTTTGTTACAAAACGAGATGTGTCCATTGTTCCTTAATCGCCATGTGTTGAAGTACATTCTCGGCCGCAAGGTGGGCTGGCACGATCTGGCCTTCTTTGACCCAGTTATGTATGAGAGTCTGCGGCAATTGGTGATGGACTCCGAGACAAAGGATGCTTCCCTGATGTTCCAGGCCCTCGACATGAACTACTGTGTAGAATTGTGTGCTGAGGAGGTAATGCCCTCTGAGTTTTACAGTATGGCTTTACAGTAGAACCTGTCTTAACCCATTACCTCATAGGCTATTTTAGATACAACCTCTTTATATAAATCTACTGAAAAGGAGCATTAACTAGAGAAAAGGAAAATTTTAGAATTTTGTAGTTTGAAATTGAAACCATTGCGACCATTCATTTATTGAACAGAAGAGTCTTAGAAAGCAGGTGGTTGCTTAATGCAGGGCAAAGGATGCATAAAGCTCCTACAGGAGCTTTTTGCTTTATTTTTGACCTGCATTGAGCTACCACTTGCCTTAATACCCATAATTAGACCTCTTTTTGATGGTCACTTGAGACAGGTTTTACTGTATATAATTAAAGAACACTCTTGTTGCTGACTTACAGAGACTTTTGAAACTTACAGAGACTTTTGAAACACATTTTACTGGCTTTTGGGCTGGCAACAACAATCGTTCCTCATGACTCTGCATGTCTTTACTGTGCTGCAGATCTTTACTCAGGTCTTTACTCTTCTGCAGATCTGTATTTTTTGCAGATCTTTACTCTACTGCAGATCTGTACTCTTTTGCAGATCTTTACTGCATATCTGTACTCTTTTGCAGATCTTTACTGCAGATCTGTACTCTTTTGCAGATCTTTACTCTTCTACATCTTTACCATTTGAATGCTGAATATTCAAAATGGAATGAGCCATCAGTGTTAAAGTTTAAAGGCCATTCAGTATGAATTGCTTGGATTTGCTAGAGGATATTGAGTGACAAATAGTGCAGATCCTGATTATGTCCCCACCTAGTGGTGGCATATAGGGTTGCCCTTGTCCGAACGTCCGTACGCACATCTAGAAGATTTTGTCAGGACTTCACCTCGGAAAGTATTTGTCCAATCCACACCAAACTTTACACACATGTTTGTGGCCATTATATCTTGGTCAAGTTCAATAGCCATGTAAATTGCTCAAGTCGTTTAGGAGTTACAGCCCCTTATTTGCAAAAAATTACTTTAAAAATGGCTCTTACTTTCTGTGACAAAAAGTCTGAAGTGGGGGCATCAGTGTCATATGGACACATTTCTAGTTTAGGAGTCCTCTGATCTGGGTCTACACTGTTTCCAGATGTGAGCACATTTTCCATTTGTAAAAGGTAAACACGAAAAACAGGCTATACAATTGTCATCTGTCGTCAGCTACAATTCTTAAGACTAACTTCTCTTCCAGTTACCAATTATACCAAATATACAATCAGAGAGACAAATAGTTGGCATCATGATGAGATGCCAATAACAGTAAAAACTCGATACTACAAACTTTAAGTAATGAAGAATTAATGTCATTGTAGGCAGGTGGCTGCTTAATGCAGGGTGAAAGTCATGCAGAAGGTCCTCTGGGAGCTTTCTGCATGACTTTCACCCTGCACTAACCCTTTCCTCCATAAATACGCCTTTCTATGCCTCTGTAAAAATAACCTCTTGAAACCAATGTGATAAATAGATCATTTGCTCCTGTAGGAGCAAATGCTCTATTTATCACAATCATTCCAAACTACAAAATTCAAAAAAAAAAATCCTTTTCTCTCGTTCATGCTCCTTTTCGGTAGATTTATTCAAAGTGGTTGGATCTAAAAATAGCCTATGAGGTAATGGGTTAAGCTGTCGCTTGTCTTAAATATCAATAATGGTATGTATGTGAGTGTTTGTAGTATCGGTTTTTTTCTGTACTTTGCATCTTGTCTTGGCAACTAAATGCATAGGTTATCACAAGTTCACCACTAACACACCCAGAGTGTTAGAGTTCATTGAAGGGGTTGAAGATTCTATAGCTCATCAGGTTTTCGTTTGTTTTTCACAGGGTGGAGATCAGGTAGAGTTGATACCAGGTGGTGCTGATATAGAGGTGACAGCTCAAAATGTCCACGACTACGTCAGACGCTATTCCGAGTACAGAATGATAAAAGTGGCAGAAAAGGCTCTGAAGGTATATACTAACATGTTTCATGAGTCTTTTTATTCTTAAACTTTATCGGCCTCAAATTAAGGTATTTTGATATTTTTATCTCATCTACATATTGAGGTAAAAGTCACTTTTTGAAACCAGTGTCACAAATAGAGCATTTGCTCTATAGGAGCTACAATGTTCCACCTTCCATATTTCATTATAACTATTTTGTCCATGAACATTTGGTAAGTACTGAAATTTGGAATGAACATAGAACAAGGAAAGGGTTAAATTAATTTTGGACTGAGACCAACCCTTGTGAAAGTTACTGCTGTTGATCTGTATGTAAATTGCAATTTTTTGCTTATTTTTAGAAACTTCGAATGGGAGTTTTTGATGTGATTCCTTCGAACTCTCTTGAGGGGCTGACGTCAGAGGACCTGCGACTGCTACTGAATGGTGTTGGCAGTATATGTGTTCAAACCCTTATTAGTTACACCTCCTTCAATGATGAGAGTGGTAAGTGGACAGCTTTACATCTTACATATTTTTGGTCTATGAGATTATTATACCCCCACAAACAGAGTTTGAGGGGGTATACTGGAATCAGCCTGTCGGTCGGTCGGTCGGTCGGTCTGTCTGCAAAATCTTGTACGGCGAACTCCTCCTTCAGTTTCAACCCGATTCACTTGACACTTGGCATAATTGTTAATCAGGAGTAGCAGATGTGCAAGACACAAATTTTAGGTCTCTGTGACCTTGACCTTAACCTTTGGCCTTGAAATTAGTCTTGAAATTGGCAGGCAAAATCTTGTACTTTGAACTCCTCCTTCACTTTCAACCCGATTCATTTGATACTTGGCATAAATGTTACTCAGGAGTAGTAGATGTGCAAGACACTAATTTCAAATCTCTGTGACCTTGACCTTTGGCCTTGAAATTGGTCTTAAAATTGGCAGGCAAAATCTTGTACGGCGAACTCCTTCACTTTCAACCTGATTCACCTGATACTTGGCATAAATGTTACTCAGGAGTAGTAGATGTGCAAGACACAAATTTCAGGTCTTTGTGACCTTGACCTTGACCTTTGGCCTTAAATTGGTCTTGAAATTGGCAGGCAAAATCTTGTACTTTGAACTCCTACTTCAATTTCAACCTGATTCACCTGATACTTGGCATAAATGTTACTCAGGAGTAGTATATGTGCAAGACACAAATTTCAGGTCTCTGTGACCTTGACATTGACCTTTGGTCTTGAAATTGGTCTTGAAATTGGCAGGCAAAATCTTGCTCTTTGAACTCCTTCACTTTCAACCTGATTCACTTGATACTTGGCATAAATGTTACTCAGGAGTAGTAGATGTGCAAGACACAATTTTCAAATCTCTATGACCTTGACCTTTGACCTTGAAATTGGTCTTAAAATTGGCAGGCAAAATATTGTACGGCGAACTCCTCCTTCACTTTCAACCTGATTTACTTGATACATGGCATAAATGTTACTCAGGAGTAGTAGATGTGCAAGACACAAATTTCAGGTCTCTGTGACCTTGACCTTAACCTTTGGCCTTGAAATTGGCAGGCAAAATCTTGTACTTTGAACTCCTCCTTCAATTTCAACCTGATTCACTTGATACTTGGCATAAATGTTACTCAGGAGTAGTATATGTGCAAGACACAAATTTCAGGTCTCTGTGACCTTGACCTTTGTCCTTGAAATTGGTCTTGAAATTGGCAGGCAAAATACTGTACTTTGAACTCCTCCTTCACTTTCAACCTGATTCACTTGATACTTGTTTTGGCTTGTAATATGGAGAGTTGGTGTCGCAAACTCCTCCTTCAGTTTTAATGTTACTGAATTTATATTTGGGATACGTAATGGTCACAAATAGCAGATGCGCAAGACACAATTGTCATGTGTTTACGGTTAGCCATTGTAGAATTATCCCCCCCCCCCCCCCCCCTGAACTTTGAATATTTTTTGTCATTTTTGCATGAAACATGGGGAGTTGGTGTCACAAACTCCTCCTTCATTTTGAAACTTGTTAAATTGATACTTGCCATACATACTAAACACGAATAGTACATGTGCAAGACACAATTTTCCTGTGTTTAGTGTTAGCCATTACAGAATTTTCTCTATTTGAACTTTGGGTATTTTTGTTATTTGGTCCTGTTACATGTTCAAAACTTGGATTTGCAATCAAGGCTGCCGTGTGGGGGTATTCATCACCTTTATTGATAGTTCTAGTTATGTATTGAAGAAATTACGGATTTGTCTCAATTATCTTCTTTAATAGAGGTTTTATGAATGTAGGACCGGATTCAAGCCTATCTTTGTTTGATTTCTGTAGGTGAGAACAATGAGAAGGTTCAAAGGTTCAAACGATGGTTCTGGTCAGTTGTGGAGAAGATGAGCAACCATGAAAGACAAGATCTGGTAAGTTATCCCTCATGAATATTTATGTAAGATGCATGAATTCAGTTAAATTCTCTAATTTGAAATAAATTCAAGTTGCATAAATTAATCATACTTTCAAGAATTGCTCATTATTAGCTCGTCTGTTTCAAAGAAACGTCAAGCTATTGTGGTCACTGGGTCGTTGGCGTTGGCGTAGTTGTTGGCGTCGTTGGAGTGCAAAATCATTAATATAGCTGATTAATCAAAAAGTATAAGAGGTATCAACATGAAACTTCATAGGTTGGTACATCTCTTTGAGGAGAAGTGTTTGCAGTGGACAAGCACCACATCAGACAAGTGTTGGCGCCGCAGGCGGCTCTTGTTTTTCTCATCCAAACCCTAGGCTGTGACAACTCAATAGAATGGTCTTGGGTCAGACGCTTTGTTCAAATGTTGCAGCTAATCTGGAGCTTCTTTCTGTGCCATGGAAGCATACACAAGATGCATAAATTAATCTTAATTTCAAGAATAGCCGATTGATTTTTCCGCCTAAGCCTAGATTGTGACAACTAATTAGAATGGTCTTGGGTCAGATGCTATGTTCGCATATTGCAGCTGATCTGGAGCTTCTTTTTTTTTGGGACAGAAACATAGGCAATATGCTAAAATTAATCAGAATTTCAAGCATTTGCTAAAAAGATTTTGTTGAGAAATTAAGAAAGTATTGTTGCAAAGTGCAGAAAATGAATGTATTTGCACTTACAAACAGTGTAGGCCCAGATCAGAGGGCTTATAGAGAAGCCCTTTAATCAGGGTCTGCTCTGTTTGTCATTCAAAACCCTCCCAAAATTTTACCCTTTCATTCTGTAGAGACGCAGCTGTTAACCCTTTGAATGTGGGACATGCATGCAATGTCATTTGCAAACACTGTAGACCCAGATCAGAAGGCTCCTCTAGGAGCTCTCTGATCAGCGTCTGCACTGTTTGTCATTCAAAATGCTCTGTCAAGTACTGAGTGTATGGACACAGCTGTTAACATATTATCATTATCCCCTAGTGACGCATTTTTGCGCTTCTGTAAAATTCACATTGTGAAACCATTGTGATAAATAGAGCATTTGCTCCTATAGGAGCAAATGCTCTACTTATCACAATGGTTTCAAACTACAAAATTCTAAAGTTTTCCTTTTCTCTAGTCAATGCTCCTTTTCGGTAGATTAATACAAAAAGGTTGAGTCTAAAAATAGCCTATGAGGTAATGAGTTAACCCTTTGAATGTGTTACATGCATGCAATGTCATTTGAAAATTCTCTGTCAAGTTTAAGTTTTTCATACTGAGTGGACTCTTTGGTTAACACTGATGGGTTACTCCACTCTGAAAATTCAGTGTTGACTGGGTACACCATGAGCTCCAGATAAGATGCGTAATTTAAAATATTTTCAAATATAACTTCTTTATTTCTCCACCAAACCTTATGTTGTGACCACTCTTTAGAATCGTCTCAAAGAGACGATTCTAAAGAGTGGTCACAACGTAGGGTTTGGTTGAGAAATGACGATTTTAGTATTTGAGTACGCACCGTTACCTGTAGCTCTGTACACCATTCCACTCTGAGAACCAGGGATAAATAATTTACCTGGACCTGACTCTGTAATTGTTTTTCTTCCCTCAGGTGTATTTCTGGACGTCCAGCCCTGCTCTGCCGGCCAGTGAGGAAGGGTTCCAGCCAATGCCCAGTATTACAATCCGACCTGCAGATGATGACCATCTTCCTACAGCCAACACGTGTATATCTAGACTGTACATACCTCTGTACTCCACCAAACTTATACTGAAGACAAAGCTACTGTTGGCCATTAAAACGAAGGCATTTGGCTTTGTGTAATGGTCTTTCATGATTAGATCAAGTTATTTTCACCCTTCTACAACCTGTGCTATGATACATACCACATAACTCTAGAAGGAATGTTTCTGCGACAAAAAATTTCCACGAAGTTGTGTAAAAAGGAAGGGGATTAAGTGCATAGTAATATTATGATTGATAAATTAATATTTAAATATAGTACAGTTAATGGTGGAATCGATATCTACAAATGACAGATGTGCCTGCAGAAATGGTGGAAATAAAGATTCGCAGAAAAAAGTGTTAGCATGTTCAACATTGCTTTACTTCTGTCAATAATATCCTCCAGGTGAATCCTACTGCTTGAGAACTAAGGATTTAATCTGCATAGAAAGCAGCTACAGATAACGATGCATACTCAAATACTAACTTCGTCATTTCTCCACCAAACCCTATATTGTGACCACTCTTTAGAATTGTCTCAAAGAGACTGAAGAGTGGTCATAACATAGGGTTTGGTGAAGAAATAATGAAGTTATAATTTACGCATCTTATCTGGAGCTCTATAGAAAGTGCATTTCCCATGAATTGTGAGATAGGAGTGCCCTTCAGGTAGAGAGGGTGAAGACAGAGGTGTTGAGATGAACAATAATTAACCCTTTACCTGGAAAAGAGGACTTCACAAACAGAGTAGACCAAGATCAAACGTCTTTTGTAAGAGTTGCCTGATCTTGGTTTGCTCAGCTTCTTATGAAATGGATCTAATTCCACATTTTATGACATGACCAAATATGTATGCCATTTATAAAATGTGATCTAAATGTTCATGAGGCATGCATTATTTTTCTAACATGAATATTCATGAGGTAAAGGGTTAAACAGAACTCCAGTTAAGTGGAGTATCTCATAGGTGTGACTTCTCATTAGAACCATAAGTGGAGTATTTCAGAGTTCTCCACCAATCTCATAGGTGTGACTACTCGTTAGAATCATAGGACTACTCATGATCATTAATCATTGGACTAATCATTATAATCATGGGACTAATCATGGGACAACTCATAATCATTATAATCATGGGACAACTCATAATCATTATAATCATGGGACAACTCATAATCATTATAATCATGGGACTACTCATAATCATTAATCATGGGACTACTCATTATAATCATTAATCATGGGACTACTCATTAGAATCATGGGACTACTCATTAGAGACAGTACTAATTAGTAGTCACAGCTATGAATTAAAAACATTCTTGCAAAATGTTAGCATGTCCCTCTTAACCCGTAGCCCTGGTTGAGTCTGAGTAGATTTTGAGCTTGCTCAAAATCTGACTAATCAGGTACTTGAAAAAGAACTGACACTCGGACTCAGAAGTCCCTGGACATTAAGTGACGGCTACAGTCATACTGTTGTGGTGCATATCAATAGTGGTTCACGCTACTGTCTCCAGTATGATTCAGTTTTACTTTTTAGTATGCAAATCCCTTTACCTGATGAGTATTCGTGAAAGAAATAATGTGCTCACGAATATTTATAAGATAAATTTTGTTTAATAGTTAATGAAGACAGGAAGTTTTGGTCATGGCTGAAAATGTAGAACCAGATCTTCATCATTTCTTAAGCAAATAGAGCAGACCCAGATCAGACAGCTCCTACAGGAGCTGCCTGATCTGGGTCTTCTCTGTTTGCACGTACGGCGATAAAGATGCCTCTATCAGGTAAAGGGAGAACAGTGTTTGTTAGCACAAATTGTTTCATATCTTAATTTATTCCATTTTTATTCCATTTCTGTACACAACTATTATCTCGGGTGTCAAACAGTTGATGATTCTGATGAGACACCGAGCTCCTTAACCTTTTACTCCGTAAATACGCCTTTCTACACCTTTGCAAACAGAGTAGACGCAGATCAGATCAGGGTTTGCTTTGTTTGCTTATGACATTGTATAGATATGACCCTGCAGTTTCTGCCATGGTCTAATTAATATTCATGATGTCATTATTTCTTTACGTGAATATTGATGGGAGAAAGGGTTAATATTGCTTTGTGAATCAAATTGTTTCACATTGCCCCAGGTGAACCCTTTACCTGATGCATATTCATGTAAGAAATAATGACATCATGAATATTAATCAGCTGGATTTTTATAATGGCATTCTGAATAAGGGCATCTTTTTACCATGGCAAAAGCTGTAGAATTATATCTATATTTGTTCATAGGCAAACAGAGCAGACCCTGGTCGCATGATTTCTACAGGATCTGTCTAATCTGGGTCTACGGCATTTGCAAAGGGTAAAAATACATCTCTTATCGGGTAAAGGGTTAAAGGCCAGTAAAATCATATTTTCAATGTTGAATAATGTAATAAACCACGATGAGTTATGTAGATTGAGGAAAAATACCAAGCTTCTACAGAATTACCCTAAGTATTCAGACAACCCAATCTTCCCACTCTGCCAGTTTGTGTAAGCCAGGCTATGTAAGTCTTTAATATTTAACCATTTCCTCCAAAGGCTATTTTTAGACCCAACCTCTTTGAATGCTCTATTTATTACAATGATTTCAAGAAGTAGTTATTACAGAGGTGTAGAAAGGTGTATTTATGGAGGAAAGGGTTAAAGTGATCAAATGGTGCCCAGTTGACTTATTCATCTTTGCAAACATGGGCATTTTATGGTCTGGGCTTTTGGAACTTTCATGTGAGGAAGCCTTCCAGCTGGCTCTCGGTAGATCGGTTGTTCAACCCATATGTTCTGTGCACAGAAACAATGTAATTTGTTCTGGACGCAGAAAAACCTTTTGGATCTTCTTCCTTTTGCAAATCACTTTTTGAAACCATTGTGATAAATTGAGCATTTGCTCTTATGGAGCAAATGCTCAGTTTATCACAGTGGTTTCAGAACTACACACTTCTAAAAGTTTTCTTTTCTCTAGTTAATGCTCCTTTTCTCTAGTTAATGCTCCTTTTCAGTAGGTTTATTCAAAGGGTCTAAAAATAGCCTATGAGGTAATGGGTTAAAGAGACGTTAATACTCCAATAGAAACAAACAAACAGATGGAGATGAAAGATTGGATGTCCAAATACTGTCATTTATGTTCTGTTTTCATGCATTTAAAGCATCAACTGGATGCAGCAATAGTTAAAAGATCTGAAACTGGCATTCTTTGCCAATCATGTACATTTTGTATTTGATCATTCTTCAGTTTGGGTTGTGAATTTTGAATGTTTGTTCACTAAAAGCAAAACTGTTTTGTAGAGAAGAACACAAGCTGCTGTGGCAGTAACTGTAGAATTACATCTATATAATTCAATAAGCAAACAGAGTAGACCCTAATCAAACAGTTCCTATAAGAGCTGTTTGATCAGGGTCTACTCTGTTTGAAAAAAAAACATTTAAAGGGGTATCAATGGAGTAAAGAGATAATAAACATATTCTTAACCTGTTTAATATTCATGTATGGAATAATGGTCTATGAATACTATCAGCCCTTTACTCCATAAATACGCTTTTCTACGCCTTTGCAAACAGAGTAGACCCAGATCAGACTGCTCCTATAGGAGCAATCTGATCAGGGTCTGCTCTGTTTGCTTGTGAATTAATACAAATATGATTCTACAGTTTCTGCCATGGCTAAAAATTCTTAAGTCCATGTGCTATTATAACAAATTAATCTAATCAATATTTATGATGTCATTATTCCTTACATGAATATTCATGGAGGAAAGGGTTATGGGCTAAAAGCACTAGTGGGAGCTTTCTGCTCGTGTTTTGTCGGCATTAACTCTTTACTACATAGATACACCTTTTTACGCCTTAGCAACACAGAGTAGACCCAGATCAGACAGCTTGTATGGGAGCAGTCTGATCAGGGTCTGCTCCGTTTGCTTATGAAATGATATAGATCTGATTCTACAGTTTCTTCCATGGTCAAAAATTCCTTATTTATAATGCCATTATTCAGTTAATGAATATTCATATCAATACTGAATTCAGTATTTTGAGACTTTGTCAACCCTATAAAATGTATAGGAAAACAGTTAATTCCAGTACACTAACAAGTCTTTTTCAGTTTTTTTTGTTTTTTTCAAATTTCTGACTTTTTTACTTTAATATGTAAATAAAAATAATATTCATTATTTCTTGATAAATACTGATGGTGTAAAGGGTTAAGCTTTCCCTTGTCTTGTGAACCTAGATGTCTTTAAATTGTCATCAAATGTAGATAGAAGTCTCTAGACCTTGATATGGCATTTAAAACCCATTCCCTCATAGGCTATTTTTAGATCCAACCTCCTTGAATAAATATACCAAAAAGGAGCATTTACTCATAAAAAGGATTTTTTTATAACTAGTTTTGAAACAATTTTGATAAATAGGGTATTTGCTCCTATGGAGCAAATGCTTTATTTTTGACAATGGTTTCAAAAATTAACTTTTACAGAGGCATCAAAAGACGTCAATATGAGGGAATGGGTTAAATCTGACACTTGTTTACACTAGTACTTACTGACACATTCTTCCTGTAAGCAGCACATACTTTTATTCAAGTTTTCTTATCGAAAACCTTGAAAATCTGATCAGTTATATTTACCAGTTTGCAAGCATTTACTGGTTTGCAATCATTACTACTGGTATATAGGAATGACTGCATGACTGTTGTGCAATTCTGCAATGGTTTGCCCTTGTTAGTATTCGGACAACCAATCTGCCCATTCAACCAGTTTGTATAGCTGAATATAAGTCAATTTGGCACCATTTTGATACTGACATAGTAGAAAATGGTGTAGATCCAGATCAAATAGTTCCTTCTATTGGGTCTACACTATTTGCCCAAGTTTGTCTTTCTGAATACTTATGGTAATTGAGGAATATTTTGATACATTGTAAGTAGTTGTGCTAAATATTATAACCCATTCCCTCATGTTGACGCCTCTGTAAAAGTCACTTTATGAAACCATTGTGATAAATAGAGCATTTGCTCCAATGTAGCAAATGCTCTATTTATCACAATGGTTTCAAAACTACACAGTTCTAAAAAATATTCTCTAGTAAAAGCTCCTTTTCAGTAGATTTATTCAGAGAGGTTGGATCTAAAATAGCCAATGAGGTAATGGGTTAGTTAAGAGGCTTACTTTGTGTATATTTTGTGGCTTCTATGAGACTTCTAAGCTCTTTACACACTATAAACTTATTGTCTTCTGAAATATCTGTCATCTGCTACATTTCTCAAAGTTCCACTCCCCTGTTCAAGAATATTGTCACGACTGTCAAAACAGTTTGAATCCTGATGAGAATGCAGATGCAGAGCTACTTGGATCCTCGTCATGATCCAGATTGTTTGCCTGGGTGATCAAGAATTTGCCGCTAGTATGGAAAATGTTAGTGCATGGGGCGAGCAACACAGCTCTGTTGTAAAACTATGGTGCTTTGTTTTGAATGGTTGCTAGGGTAGAATATGCGTGAGTGGCATCCTGGGTCAAAGGTTATAAAAGTTCTTAGTCTTGAGTACATTCTCAAGCACCTTACCAATCAGATGCTTGTAAATGATCTCAAAGACTCAATAATTGTTAGCTCACCTGAGCCAAAGGCTCAGGATGAGCTTTTGTGACCGCAATCCAACCGGTATTTTGCTTGCAAAAGACTCCAAATTCTGTATTGACCGTTTCTCAGCTTGAGGCTGATATTACGGGGGTACTCAGTTTTGGCTTGTAAGATTGCAGAGAGAAAACATGGTAGGTTTGTTAAGTCTTTGCATGCTTAGCTAAGTACAGGAGAACCTGCCTTAATATTGATTGGACACATGAATCTTAAATAGCAGGTGGTAGCTTAATACAGGGCAAAAGCAATGCAGAAAGCTCCCTATTGGAGCTTTCAGTATTACTTTTGACCTGCATTAAGCTACCACCTGACTTTCTGACCCATACTTATACCTTCTTTTTGAAGGTCGGTTAAGACGGGTTCTAGTGTACTTATCACCTGCAAAATCTAACTTTCTGAGATGTTTTTTCTTTTTTAATTCATTATCAAAAAATGAAGTCAAGTGGGCATTAGTGTCTCATCTGTATCCATGCTTATAAAACTTTTTAGTTGAGTCTGAGCTCGTTCTCAAGTTTTTGATTGGTCAGATCAAAGGCTCAAATCTGACCAATCAAAAGCCTGAGAACAAACTCAGACTCAACTAAAAAGCTTTATAAGCATGGACCCTGAATCCAAACTGTTTGCATATATTATCACAAATTCGCTGCCAGTGTGCATGAGTTAAATAAGTATGAAAGAATGGATGATTGTGCAGCAGGTGTTTTAAGTATGTGTACATGTACAATGAAAATGTGCATCATTAAAACGATATCAAAAAGATAATATGTTGTTTTTGCTTCATTTTTATGCCTCCCCTTTTGAAAAAGGGTAGCATATAGCAATTGAATCATCCTTCTATCTGTTTATCCCCATTTTTGTGTCCACTTTGTTAGCTCTGACATGAATGTACGGATTATGGAATAACTGACCCAATAGAGAAAACTTAAAAAACAAGAATGTTGAAGTAGAAATAAACGATCTCGGCTTTGTGTTATTGCCAGTGTTTTATTTTACCTGAATATTAGAGATAATAGAGAAAAGGGTTTACCATTTTGACAGTTAAGTGATCAGTGTCTGAGAGTTAACACTATACAGTAAAACCCCTCTAAACCTGAATTCTAGTAGAGAAGAATTTGGCTACTTTTAGGCTTGTGACTGCTTAATGCACTGTAAAAGTCTTAGGAGCTTTCTGCATGACTTTCACAGTGCCTTAAGACCGATATTTATACAAATTTAACATCTGGATTAGAGAGGTTTTACTGTACTCCATAAGCTTTTTTAATGCATTTGCCAACAGAGTAGACACAGACCAGATGGTTACTGCAGGAGATATCTGATCAGGGTCTACTCTGCTTGCTTATGGAATAATATAGATTTTATTCTACAGTGTCTGCCATGATAAAAAAAATCTTTGTTCATAATTCATTCAGGACGCCATTATTTCAAACATGATTAATGGAATAACGGGTTGAACCTGTGTCACTGAATAATCTGAGAGCTAAGTGACCAGTATCACTGTGACTGATCTGAGAGTTACGTGATCTGTGTCACTATGACTCTTATGAGAGATTCATGTCCAGTACCACTACAGCTCATAGGAGAGTATTCATGAAGACAAGAGTGATTTTTGCCATAACACTATAATATACAACTGAACTGACTGAAATTTAGAGACATTGTTATTTATTTCATTTTCATTACAACTTTAACATACACACTAGTTGACTACAACAGCAGTAATATAGAACAATTTCAGATGGAAGAAAAATCTCCTTTACCTGATGAATATTCATGTAAAAAATAATCACTTATGAATATTTATTAGACAAAGTTTTATAATGTTTTAGCAGAAAGGGTCTGCACCGTTTGCTTATAAAATGATATCAGGCCAGGTCATAGAGAGCGGGGTAAGAGTTAACCATTTCTCTCATATACATGTAATTTATGCCTTTTCAGACAGAGTAGACCCAGATCAGGCAGCTCCTGTACGGTTCTGCTTATTATATACATGTAGATTTGATTCTACAGTTTCTGACATGACCAATAAATACACCATTACAAAAACTGATAAGTATTCATGATGCCATTATTATTTGTAAGGGAAAGGGTTAAGAAAACTCCATTTTGCTCCAAATTTCACTCTATGTCAGGAGCAGCTGCTTCTTGTTAAATGTGCAGTGGAGCCTCACTAAAGAGACCAGGTGATTTATTAACACAGGAAACTGTATAAGCAGGTGGTTGCTTAATGCAGGGAAAAAGTGATACAAAGCCCTCCAAGCTTTTTGTATCACTTTTGCCCTGTATTAAGCCACCACCTGTTATCTAGAATTAGACTTCTTTTCAGTGGTTTTATTAGTAAATAAACTCTTCAAAACCTCTAAAAACACAAATGGTTTACATGAACCTTAAAGAGATCAACAAAAGGAGTCTTATGTATGGGTCGTAAATCTATGGGTGGCTTAATGCTGGTCAAAAGTTCTGTAAAAAGTTCCTAGTGGAGCTTTCTGCATAACCTCTGTCCTGCATTAACCCTTTGCTCCACATTTACGCATTAAGACGCATTTCCAAACAGACTAGACTCAAGATCAGACGGTCCAACTGATCAGGGTTTGTTCTTTTTGCTTATGGAATAGTACAGATCATATTAAATACAATTTCTGCCATGGCCAAACATTCCTGTATTTGTGTGGCATCGAGCTAATTAACCCATTTGCTCCCACGATCCCATATATGGGACGTAGGCAAACAGTGTAGACTCTGATCAGACGCCGCATAATGCGGCATCTGATCAGAGTCTACACTGTTTGCTGATAGGATTTTCAATATAAAACGAAATTGAAAATTTAGGCCAGGCACCCCTTCAATTAAAAATAGACTAGTCCAATATATAAACATGGAAGAATCCACTGGGAGCAAATGGGTTAATATATATCGTGTAATATGTTCCTTACATGAATAATCATGGAGTAATGTATTTGAGAAGAAATAATAATTACAGCAGACGACGACTTTAGCAGATGACAATGTGTTACAGACTAGTACAGTTGTCACACTGTAGGAACAATGCCGACCGCCATGCTTTCAAAACTGCACTCATCCGTCCCTCGTCGTATCCTGAAGAAGCCCTCTTCTCCCCATGTGGGGCCCCACGAGTTTTTCACGATCCAGTATGGCATTCCCTCCTCTTCCCCGTACCCAACAATGAGTACAACGTGGTTTGTGATCTCCCAAGGGTTAAACCTATCCTCTGCCAACTCCACGTGATGATATATACCGCTCTGTGAATGGCATAATAAATGAATGGTCACATAGGACAGGTTCCACTGTAATTTCTGTGTACATGTATATAAAATCATTTAATGCATGTAGATTTACTGACATGTCCAAGTCTTATGATGCATTCACCTACAACAATGAACAAATGTTCAGTAAATTCTACTAAAACTGCTTGTAATTTGACTACATGTATTTCAATTCTTTTCAAAAACATATATAGAGAACACCAAAACATTTAAAGTAAAACCTAACAGAATGCTGATTTTCTTAGCATCTCATTCAAAACCCAAGTGTTACTCTTGATTTTTTTCCATAATTTGGTTTCATTGATTGACTGTGTTGATTACCGCCCATCTCTTCTCACTATGGGCTAACTGGACGCCTCAGAGAGAGGGGAGAGGATACAGAGAAACCCGGGCGCAGTTTCCCCATAATTTGGCGGATTTGCAAACAAAATCCCATAGTGACATAACATTCGTTTAGTTTTTTACCTTATATGCCATGAAATCCTTGTAGACTTCAAAACTGATAGCAATTGGTCCATTTTTCACTAGCTCCGCCCTCATCAATTGCTCATTGCACGCCCCATAGAACCCGCCCACATAGTAATAGGCTGTGGTGTAATGCCTCTGGCAGTTTGTCATCTTACAAGGAGCATCTTTACCTTCATACTCGAAGCATTTTTCCTCGATGATACCGAAGTCTTGGCCATATTTCCCTGTATCATCATAATGTCTAATTAATACATATTTATTTGGAGAGAATTGTGACGAGCAGTTTAATCACCACTCACCGCAATACTGTTTTTCGTTTGCGCAACGTAACACGTTTTATTCACATAAAATCCTGGTGACAAACTTTGGCAGAAACTGTAGAATCAGATCTATATTAGTCTGAAAGCAAACTACACATACCTACACAGGAACCATCTGATCTGGGTATACCTACACGGTTTGCAAAGGCGACTAAACAATAGAGTGTATATAGAAAAATTTCAACATGAAATCACGTAGATAATATTATATATATAGCTCGGACTATTTGATGCACATACTCATCAAAGGGAACTGTCAGACATCCTTCAAGGAGTGCTCCGAAGAAAACGGAGGAAAATACCAGACAACAACAACAACAAAATGCGTGAAAAGATGCCTCTAGCAGGTTAAGGCTTTTGAAAATACCAAGATTGGCAAGTTTGAGCGGGTTAAAGCATGCACAGTAGGATAAAACAGTGAAAAACAGGACAAGCTTTCCGTGGATATCCAGGTACTGTAAAACCCTTCTAAACCGGATGTTCAATTAAGTATAGCTGACGGTCTTGGAGACAGGTGGCAGCTTAATGCAAGGTGAAAGTCATGCAGAAAGCTCCTCTGTGAGCTTTCTGCATGACTTTCATCTTGCATTAAGCAGCCTCCTGTCTAAAAGTATCCATTATCTTTTCTACTAGGATTCTGGTTTAGATAAGTGTTACTGTATTAGAAAAATGTAACATGACAAACAGTGCAGACCCTGGTAAGAGAGTTTTTAGGAGCCTTCTCATCTGTGTCTACAGTGTTTGCAAAGGACATTATAATGACTCGTATCCAGCGTTCAAATTAATTTAAGTACCTGCAATAAGATACGGAAATCCCCCATCACAGCCCTGCGAATACTCAGAACAGCTGACGATATCCTGGGTGGAGTACACATTCTGAACTGTGTTGTTAGTCCAGATCCTCTCCCGGGCCTCGTAAAGCGCCATCGATGCGAATGCGTAACAACTGCCGCAGCTGCCCTGGTTTCTGATTGGTGAAACAAAGTTGACCCCATTTCTGTTCCGCCAATCAAATTCCGTTGGGAGGAGTTTCGACACTGTTTGATACGAACATGAATTCAAATACATGCAGGATTGCAGTCAATCATATTTTTGTTATCATTCTAGCAGATTTCATTCAGAAATTCCAAACTTGCATGGCATTTTGAACGTAAAAAAATATGGTATAAGATAGTTCGAGTTCACTGGGATTTATTTTCATATCGTAATTTTCAAACTTTTTATCTTGAAAACACATATCTTACCACATTTCAAAAGCATGCCATCAAATTGTTATATGATCTTGTATCTACTTGTAATTTTAACGTTTTACTTCATGAATATTCAAGCAATTAATATGTACTGTGTGTTGCTAACTGCTTACTGTTGTTTGTTGTCGGTAAAGAGGCACGTACAAAACATAATCATTTTAACAAATAAACGTATTGTAACCCTTTTCTCAATGGATATTCATGTTAGAAAAATAACATCGTGAATATTAATTAGCTAATAGACGGTATTAAAATGGAAAACCGTACACCCCCCCCCCCCCTCCCCACCGCCAACAACATACCTTTCAGGTGCTGTCCGGTTGTTTTCGATACTGGCGGAAATGCTCGAGCAGATCGTCTACCGCCGGCCATTCGGGTTGCCTCGGACAGTTTCATGCCGTTGAACATATTGTCTTTCGTTGCTCTCCATGATGATTGTCGATTATTTATTTCTGTAAAGTTACAAAGGCAAAATAACAGTATTTATAATCTACTACAACTGACAAAAGTATTGTTAACTAATTTAAATATGGTTTGAATACACTCATTTACAGACTGTTAGTTAACTAATTTAAAGATTGTTAGCTAATTTTCAGGTGTTTAGATAACTAATTTACAGAATGTTATTTTTATTATTATAGCAGATGAAGACGATGCCAGTATTACCAATGCATGCAATGCGTGACAGTTTGATAGTTACCTGATGAATATCCGTTACCTCATTATTTCTCCACCAAAACCTATGTTGTGACCACTCTTTAGAATCGTCTCAAAGACTCTTTAGAATCGTCTCTTCGAGACGATTCTAAAGAGTGGTCACAACATAGGATAGGGTTTGGTGGGGGAAAGGACAATTTTAGCATTTGAGCACGCTCTGTAACATAGCAGATGAAGACAATGCACGTATTACCAATACATGCAATGCGTGACAGTTTGATAGTTGATCTGATGAATCTCTGTTACATGGTAACTTCATTAGTTCTCCACCAAAACATACGTTGTGTCCATTCTTTAGAATCGTCTCGAAAAGACGATTCTAAAGAGTGGTCACAACATAGTGTTTGGTGACGAAAGGACAATTTTAGTATTTGAGTACGCTCTGTAATATAGTTGATGAAGACAATGCCTGTATTACCAATACATGCAATGCGCGACAGTTTATCATTTTACCTACCTGATTGATATCCGTAACCTGATGAATATTAATGTAAGAAAAATAGTTACTTTATGAAAATATAAGCTGATTTTGTTATAATTGTATAATGAACAAGGACATTTTTGTCATGGCAGACACTGTGCAATCAGATCTATATTATTTCATAGGTCCATATTAGACAGCTGCTGCAGAACCTGCCTGGTCCGACTCTACTGTGTGCAAATGTATAAAAATTCGTTCTTCCAGGTAACGGGTTAATTGTATCGTTTTATTTAGATAAGACATGATTCTAATCCCATTGCATGCATGCTCAGTGTACGACATCACCTCTTATTTCATTCAGAATGGAATTCGCCAAAAGAGAAATGAATACATGCAGACCAGAACTATGAGGCGTAGAAAGGCATATTTATAGAGTAAACGGTTAAACGGTTAATAATAAAAAGATGGAGCTAACTTTATTACCGTCTGCGAAGGAGAGATCCAGCGGTATATCGCCCACTTGCTGTTCAGTCACTGTCTTCGGTGACTGAGCCTGGATCTTGTTCCCGACAAAGCAGCCCCAGTTTCGCTGCTGAACGGTATGGACCCAGCCAGGGGATGTCTGGTCACACATGCTCGTGACAACAGAGCCGTCTTGCTCATATTTGGAAAACGCCATGAACTTGTTACCGCCCAGGACAACCTCGAAGCCTTGATTGTAGATCAGTGTCCACTGGCCTGAAGGTACGTACGTATGCAATAAACCAGGCGTACAGCATAATCTTTTAAAAGGCGTAAATTCATTTATTGAATATAGGAGTCTTAAAAAGCAGGTGGTTGCTTAATGAAGGACAAAAGTAATGCAGAAAGCTGTAGGAACTTCCTCTATTACTTTTGACCTGCATTAAGCTACAGCCTGCCTTGCAGGCTCATATTTTTTATGCCCGTTTAAGTCAGTTTCTACTTGTAACGAATTCTAATGTAGCGATATGCCGTTTATAGCGAATTTAACTTCGGCCTCACCCGTCGATCTTTATGTATCTTGATTCTCATGTTTATAACGAATTCGAATATAAAGAATGTCTGCTACGTGCAAACCATATTGGATGATATGATCACAAGAATATCTGATATTACTTGGATAGAAATGATTATGCATACAATACAACCTGTCTTTAGCGGCCATCAGAAAGAGGTTCAATTATGGGTCTATAAGGCAGGTGATAGCTTAATGCAGGTCAAACCTAATGCAGAGAGCTCCTGTAGGAGCGTTCTGTATTATTTTTGCCCTGCATTAAGCAACCACCTGCCTTTAAAGACTCATATATTCAATAAATGAATGGCCGTTTAAGACAGGTTCCACTGTATATATTACCAACCTGGTCATACAATACTTTCAAATTACCTTCCTCATAAACATATGATTCGAATCCACCGACTTCCAGATTTCCACCTACTTCCATTTGAAAAATACAGTTTCAAAGTACCAACCCCTCATACTATCGTGGTTCGATTCCTAAACTTTCGAGCTAACGTCGATGCTGCTGCTTTGCAGCTGGAGGTGTGAAATGTTTAGTTGATGATGTTGCTTACCCAAAGACTGTATACATGTAGTTGGACATAATTAAATTGTTCTTAGAACACAGCGCCCCCTAAACTGCATGTACGTTCAAATCAGCATCAAAGACGGCGTGTAAGACAGGTGGCAGCTCAATGCAAAGTGGAAGTCTGGTTTTCTACTTGACTTTCAACCTGCGTTAAGCAAACACATGCATAAAAAGATCAACAGTAGAACTCGTCATAAGCGGACAAGCGGCTATTCATTTATTGAACACAGGAGTCTTAAAAAGCATGCGATTGCTTATTGCAGGGAAAAGTAATGCAGAAGGTTCCAATACATATCTCTAACAGGAATCTTAAAAAGCAGGTGGTTGCTTAATGCAGGACAAAAGTAATGCAGAAAGCTCCAATAGGAGCTTTCTGCATTACTTTTGACCTGCATTAAGCTACCATCTGCCTTACAGACCCACAATTAGACCTCTTTGATAGTCGTTTAAGACATATTCTACTGTACGGTTTTCTTTACAAAATTTCCGGTTTAAAAGGATTTTTACTGTATGCGTATGTTAACGTTTGATAAACAGTCACGACCCTGGCCAGACACCCCGTTTCATATGCTGAAGCTGAACTGAATCTTCAATTACATCGCTTGAGTGCTCCTTGCAGTCAAGATGGGCGACATGAATACTTTACATGCTAGGACACATTCCTAATAACAGTTTGGATCCGGATGGGAAATTTCGAGTACTAGACTTTTCGACGCTCTAAATATTTCACCACCATAGGCGAGTATTTTGATAACCTATGCAAACAGTGTAGATCCATGGGAGACATTGGGTAACCCGGCGTCTCCTTGGGATTCAAACTGTTTGACACTCTCGTTATGTGTTTGTAAAGAAATTGAAGAAAACGCAACTTTGAAACCGAAAGGAGACGACATTTTGGCGCAGAAAAGGTTAAATTTGCTTGAGGAAAAAATAAAAGTGTACTGAACACTTTTTTCGCTTTTTTTCCAGAAAAAGACACAGGTATTAGTGTTGAAATGATTACTATACATGTCTGTGAGTTATCCCGAACTTGTCGGAAAGAGCCGAGTAGTTACGATTGAGGTTTTGTTTGTAGCCTACCTGCGTGTCCCATTTCATCCATAGCGACATCGGGGAAGTAGAGACCCACCTTATACTTCGTCACAAACTGAAGTGGCTCCGAGCAGTTAATTGTTCGGTCACCATCTCTCTGGCGAACAAAATAATAATTCTAACAATTTTACTTTCATCAGGCCGATTCATTTTACCCTTTACTCTATAAATACGCCTTTCTATGCCTTTGCAAACAGGGTAGACCCAGATCAGACCCCCCCCCCCCCCCCTGAAGGAGCCGTCTGATAAAGGTCTGTTCTGTTTGCGTATGAAATGATATAGGTATGATTATAGTTTCTAATATGGCCCAAAATTCCCGTGTCCATTTGTCATTATAAGAATTAATCGGATTATAATATGCATTATGTCATTATTTCTTACATGAATAGTCATAGAGTAAAGGGTCAAATCTTTAGGGAAACTATTTTACCAGAATCAATCAGCTTGAATCCTGGTCAGACGCCGAGTTATCCGGTGTTTCATCCGGATCAAAACTGTTTGTTAATGCCCGTAAGGTCGCCCTTAGTAACATAATGATTAACCTATTACCGCATAGGCTATATTTATATCCAACCTCTTTTTTCAGAATTGTGTAGTTTTGAAACCAAATTGATGAATAGAGCATTTGCTCCTGTGGAGCAAATGCTCTATTTATCACAATGGTTCCACAAAGCGACTTTTACAGAAGCGTCAAAAGGCGTCAATATGCGGGAATGGGATAATTATCCTATTCATGTCAGAAATGATGACGTCATGAATATTAATGAGTTGATATTTTACAATGGCATATGGACTTGCGAATGTTTTACCATGAGATGAATTGCAGAACCAGACGGTATCATTTCTTTTTCATAAGCAAACAGATCAGGCCCTGAATAGACATATCCTACAGAAGATGTCATGTTGATCTAGATCTACTCTATTTGCAAAGACATTAAATGCGTATTTATGGAGCAAAGGGTTAAAACGTTTATTGTTTTTTTTTATTTAATTTATTTACACTTATAAAGACCATACTCCCTTCTAAAATTGGTCGGTAAAATATGGATTTAAAACAAAAATGATGTTTCTTATATAAAAAAGGATCTTAACCCATTAATGAATACACTTTTTAACACAAGACCAAGACCAAACGTCTCTTACATGAGCCGTCTGCTTAGGATCTGTTCTGTTTGCTTATTAAATAAGATAATTCTCAAAGGGCTCCCACATCGTCTGTCAGGTACCGGTATACTCTCTTTGCAAAGACATTAAAACGCGTATACTGTGTAGTAAATGGTTAAAGATGGCTCCATGGGTAAAGAGTTAAACATTTCTGTGCTATATATCTCAATCCTTTAACCCATTACCTCATAGGCTATTTTTAGATCCAACTTCTTTGAATAAATCTACCGAAAAGGAGCATTAACTAGAGAATTTTTTTTAGAATTTTGTAGTTTGAAACCATTGTGATAAATAGAGCAGTTGCTCCTGTAGGAGCAAATGCTCTATTTATCACAATGGTTACACAAATTGACGTTTACAGAGTCGTCAAAAGTCGTCAATATGAGGGAATGGGTTAATAGATCTGTTTCTTTAGTTTTTAAAATGACAAAACTATTTCCCCTTCCATTTCATTATATATTTTGTCCATGAATATCCGGGTGGTATTGAAATTTGGATTATATATGGATTATATACGTGTATTATGGTTAAAGAAATCAGTGTTATTGCAAATTCATTGCCAATTTCAGACTTCAGATTCAATGATATACATGTGTATATGTTAGCCTGGTTTCCCATCGCTAGCATTCATGTTAATACTGGGAACCAAACATGTTTGAGAATATTTTGTTTCAGATTTGAGTCCGGAAATTGAAGTCCATGCCAAGTCTACTAATACATGTATATCTATTCGTTTGACAGTTACATTGGATAAAACGTGGTTACCTTTGTGATTGAGAAGATCCAGTCTCCTTGTATATCATCAAATGTGCAGTTAGCCGGAGTGTCTCCTAGTACACGGGTAGCTACCCCGAATATGAAGAGAACTCGTAGAATCCTCGCTGACATTCTTGATTCGCTCGACCTGATCAATGAATTGACAGTCACAAGCGAAAACAGAACATGACCTACGTGTATATATGTTTCATTTGATAGTCCTTATCAATAACTAGTATGTCATGAGTATGTCATATGCCCACATCTATTTATAGTATTGCAATCGGGTATTCAGGAAAGATAATTGCGTTGTTTATACAATGCCGTGTATATTAGTGATGTTCTCCCTTTATAATTATATACACGGACTAGTACTGGGCACATGCTTATAAAGCTTTTAAGTTGAGTCTGAGTTTGTTCTCAAGCTTTTGATTGGTCAGATTTGAGCCAAAGGCTCAAATCTGACCAATCAAAAACTTGAGAACGAACTCAGACTCAACTAAAAAGTTTTATAAGCATAGATACTGGTAACAAATAACAGCAGAACCTGTCTTAAGCGGCCATAAAAAAGACCTACTTATGGGTTAGCAAGGCAGGTGGCAGCTTAATGCATGTGAAAAGTAATGCAGAAAGCTCCTATAGGAGCCTTCTGCATTACGTTTGCCCTGCATTAAGCAACCGATTGTTTTCCAAGATTCATATGGTCAATAAATTGATGGCTATATAAATTAAAAAGTGGCCTTTACCGACAGTTCCCTTATCTTGACAAACCCTTACATTGCTATCTTGTATGACGATTGAGCTTTTAATGTCAGTCATTATGACATCAAACATGGTTGACTATTCCTCATATAAATGACTTTTGGCAAACTTGCGAACAGAGTAGACCCAAATCAGACAGTTCTAATAGGATTTGCTCTGTTTGCTTACAGAATAATGTAAATAACGGGGTTATTGGACACGCTCGGTATTAAAGGATTTCTAATGTCTTTGTTTCTCATTTTCCTATTAATTAGTGTATAGCTCAGGCGATGAAAAGCAGAAGAGAATACAGTACTGTAATTGCGAAAAGAAGACACCGTCAAAGTATGTAGGCCTACAAACTATTAAAAATCTAGACCTGAAGGATTTAGAACGACGTTTTATTAAACATTAACCTGATATGGACGCCTTTTAACGTTTTACAAACAGAGTTGACTTAAATAAGACAGTCTAATGTATGGCATGATAGTTTCTGTCTTTATGACTGCAATGCAATAACTTTCAAAATATCACATTTCAATAGTTCATCATAAGTGCCATGCAACATGTAAATGCTTACTATGACAAAAACATTACATCAGCCCTGTGATTCAAATACAATATATGTCAGTATTTTGTCACATCATGGTTTTTAGTTTTTTCGCGCTTTTATATACAAAAGTTGTTAAGTTTTGATATACTAGGAATTATCTGATTTTAAAGTAATTTCAAGAGTATGTGCTTTCTCCAATCATTTTTTCTCAAGTCATGAGACAGTCTACATGTACATTAGAAATCCGTATTCCAAAATATTGCATAAGTAACATTTACGTTCATTTCTAAGAATTGTCTGTTGTTTATTCCCATGTAATTGCAAAACAACGAAAAAACAGTTTCCTTTCCGACTAAGAAAATGAATTTTCAATAAAAGTCGGGTATAGATTGAACGTGGCGCTCAAAGTCGAGAAACAACACCACAGACACGGTGTGGCCGTCTATTAAGTAGGATTGTGTGACGAGGCAGTAGTTATGTATACAACCAATCGCTCCATAAACGAAATAACATGATGAATGTAAAAATGGTACAGCACGGAAAAGCTCACCATCACGCTTGCCAGATTCTATATACTTTCACTTTGATGTTTACGTTTGATCATATTGTAACGAAAGCGAAAGTGAAAGTGAACAGAATTAACAAGCGTTCAGCTAGCACACACGGAATTCTGCGACTATTATTTGATGGTGAGATTTTTCATGTTGTTAATGTCGCTAGGAGTTATAATTCTATCTTATCCATCGTATGAATGTAGATTATCGATATTTTATGTGGGCGTCGAATCGTAGTTGAAAGTCCGCGATAAAGGTCCGCAAACTAAGGATTTTAACACATGAATGAATTCGCATTTTAGCCTAGCCTTTACTTTACAAATGGCGTCCTCTAAACTTCCGCTGTGGACTTTTCTGAGGTTTCGAGGCACAAAACGGTCACACATTCCTGTAAAACGAATACACAGCTCGTGTAAACAATATGCACAAGTATCTGTACGTATTTCCTACGGTTCACTCTCAAAATACTTGCATTAATAATGTTAATAGATAATTTATTCAGAAATTGATGACATTGTCGTTTCAACCAATACGTTATCGGACTGCGTTAAATCGACCCCATTGAATAGGATTTTTTTCATATGCATATCAAAGTGATGTTTTATTCTATTCTATTTTTTTTTAAAAAAAAAATGAGATTAAACTGTACTACAGAGGTGTAGTCCTATAAATAAGACCTGACGTTGATATTTCACATTTTTACATTTGCTAGTGCGTCAGTTATATGCACGATAAATAATTATAAAATAAGGGGCATGTAGATACGTCTAAATGTTTGGACTATACAGAGCTGTAGATACGCTGCGTATTTACGACAAAGAAAAATGACCAGAAAGAATTTTTTTATAATCTGTCAGCATAATAAAAAGTAAATATAAACAGGTCTAAGCATTTTCTTTGAAATTCAGTGCCTAATGAAAAGCAAACTTTTTGGTTACCTGGCTTCCTTTCTCGTAACCAGATAGTATGCATTACAACATCGCAACCTCCAATGTGATGATCTCCCCTAATCGCTTCGCACGGAATGATATCCCTTGTCACTGTGATGAATTTGACTTAATCGGTCAGTGCGCGTTATGTTCTGTTTAGTTAGACTGGTGTCACGGTACCGAACCTCACACAGTCGAGATGAAAAATATGCAGCTAGACCGGGGCTCGTACACGGGACCTTCGGACTACCGCTCCGACGCTCTACCGACCGAGCTACCGGGCCGCTTACATATTCTTCATCCCGACTGTGTTAGGTTCGGTACCGTGACACTGGTATAAAATCTTATTCTTGTCATTGCTTTTGCAGTGTATCACGCTGCATAAAATAACCTAGACAGTCTAATTCGCTCAATTTGGCTCTTCTTGTGACTACATGTATTGTAAACCAGTCTTCCATGTAACAATTTCTATTTCCGCTTTCGTTTTCGTGATGCCGCGAGGTCGACGAAAACTGGCAAATGACAGTGTTCAAAGAAATACTTTACTTGGTGGATGATAGTAAGAAAATGTGTTGTTCTGTCGTGGATGATTTGCTTAAAGACATTCTGTTAAACTTTTCCTTATGAAACCTGTGTTTCACACCTATTCCTCCACGTACACAGACATCCACTTGAAAGGCAATATCCAATTCTATCTCTAGGTGACAAGTAGTTGTTTAAACTCCATAGTTTAGGCAGGGGGTTGCTTTAAGAACATAGAAAGGAAAGCAGAATGCTACCACAAAAAGTGTTCTGCTTTTCTTTTAAACTGCCTTAACCATTAATCTATTCTATGTTTATAAATTCCATATTGATTTTCAATAGATTATACTGAATATTCTACAAAATTGTTATAATGAAATATGGAAGATGAAAAATTGTTTACAAAGTAAAGCAACAGGTCTTTCGAAGTCCATTAGCAAACAGAACAAACCCTGATCAGATGGGTCCTATAGGAGTCATCTGGTCTGGGTCTACTCTGTTTGCAGAAGCATGAAAACATGTTTATATGAGTATGAGGGAAAGGGTTAAACACTGATATAATCTATAAAGGAAAGCTTTAAGAAAATCATCTTGAGTTGCTGTCTTAAGCAATTAACCAAATATCAGTGGGGTAAAACTATAATTGTTACTCAATAGAAAACCGGAATAAGCAATTAAATTTAAACTAGTGGAGTACCAGTAAAAGAAAATCTTACCTACAGCTCTGACTGTTACTTTCTTAATGTTTAGATTGCTGGATTGCCTACATTCTTATTGTTTAGATTGCTGGATTGCCTACGTTTGTAAAAGTGGTGGAAGTGGGTCCAAGGGATGGCTTACAAAATGAGAAGGAAATGGTACCCACAGAAGCCAAGGTTGACCTGGTCAACAGATTATCAGATGCAGGTCTTACAAATATCGAAGTCACAAGTTTTGTGTCCCCAAAGTGGGTTCCACAGGTAAACCTTCTATTGTATAAATTGTTTTTTCTTATACATTGGATCCTCTTTATACTGGCATTTGTTACAATGGCACCCTCATTATACAGGCAGTATGCATTGGAGCAAAATTACTGTTAAGCTTTGCAACAACCACTGAATAAATAGATGCAATGCCAATAAAACAGGTGACTGCTTAATGCAGAACACAAGAAGTGCAAAAAGCGGTCACCTATTGGTACTAGTTTAAAACTGGCCATATGGTTCCTTTCATATTTAAACTCGTTATAACGGCAATGATCGGGCAATCTCATTATACCAGCAAAATGTCTGGAAACAAACACCTCCATAGTAACGAGGGTTCACTGTACTGTCACAAGGAAATGATCAATGAGATATTGCCAATAATGTAGACCAAGATCAAATACCACATTTGAATGTGGCTTCTTATAAGACTGAGCTCCAGATAAAAAAGCGTAATGTAGAGATCAATGATAAACACTTTTTTAATTCTCAGCCAAATATTATTTTGTTTGAACTCATGAGAACCACCTATTTGAGGCAAATAAGAAATATTTGGTTGACTCAATGTACCTCTTATCTGTGACTCTGCTAAGGGTAAGATCAGCTACTACATTGGAATGTTGCTTCTAATCAGGATTTGCTGTGGTACAATATTATTGAATATAACAGTTAAACTAAACTAAATTACTATTTAATTGAGAATTGAAAACTTGTTTACAAAAAGAGATAGCAAACATAAATTTACAAATTGCTTCAGTGGGATTGAATAATTTGGAACATAATGAGTATCCAAACCATTTTACACACGCAAAATAAAGGTGCATACTAAAATACTAAAGTCGTACTTTCTCCACCAAACCCTATGTTATGACCACTCTTTAGAATCATCTCTAAAGAGTGGTCATAACATAGGGTTTGGTGGAGAAATAGGGAAGTTATTCCTGAAAATATATTAATTTAGTAAATTTACGCATCTTATCTGGACCTCTGCTATTGGCAATTCTTCAACAGACAGAGGACTTAATGTTTAACAGTTTTTAGAAAACAGTTTGAAATAGATAGCATATAGATGTATAACAGTTTAACCCTTCACTTGATGAATATTCATGTAAGAAATAATGACATTATAATTATTAATCACCTGTTTTTTTTATAACAGTATACATGCATTTAACTTAGGATTGTTTTTAGCCTTGACAGAAATTGAAGTTCAATGCTATCTATATTTATTCCATAAGCAAGCAGGGCAGACCCTGATCAGTAAGCTCCAACAGGAACTGTCTGTCCTGCTTCTGCTCTGTTTGCAAGGGTGTTTAATGGCATCTCTATCAAGTAAAAGGTTAATGGTAGAACCCTACCTTTTTTACACATTTGCAAACCGAGTAGACCCAGATCAGACGGCTCCTGTAGGAGCCATCTGATCTGGGTCTGCTCTGTTTGCTTTAAAAAATATAGATTAGTAGATCAGACACCACAGTTTCTGCCAATATCAAAATTTCATGTGCCATTATAAAATTCAGCATAGGAATATTGATTACATCATTATTTCTTACTTGAATATTCAACAGGGAAAAGGGTTAACATGCTTCAAATTCGAACATTGCAGATGGCAGACCATACCGAGGTGTTAAAGGGCATCAAGAGACATCCAAATGTTGTATACTCAGCTCTAACTCCAAATATTAAGGGTTTTGAAGGAGCTGTAAGTATTTCATTCTGATTTATTATTTAGCCTGCTATGAACATCTTTTTTATTACTTTTGCATACTGTTTTGATCCAGATGAGACACCAAGTAACATTGCATCTCATCAGGATCTAGACTGTTTGCTCTGCAGGCTAATGTTTAGGTTTTTATGCCCATACGATCTTGATAATGTGAGATGGGGTGTTATTGGCCTCTGTGTGTGTGTGTGTGTGTGTGTGTGTGTGTGTGTGTGTGTGTGTGTGTGTGTGTGCGTGTGCGTGTGCGTGTGCGTGTGCGTGTGCGTGTGCGTGTGCGTGTGCGTGCGCGCGCGCGCGCGTGTGTGTGCGTGCCTGCATGGTGGGGTGTTATTGGCCTCTGTGTGTGTGTGTGTGTGTGTGTCTGCCTGTCTGTGTCTGTCTATATGTCTGTCTTTCTTTCACTTTTCAGCCTTGACAATTACTTTTTGAACTTCATGTGTATTAGAAAGAGAGACTTCATGTTTGACCTGCATACTCATCCTTTGAAGCTGCTACTGTCATAATGGTGCTGTTACGCTCAAGGTCACACTTCAAGGTCAAAAGTCAAAATTTATTGGTCGAACCACCTGTCCGAGGCAAATTGTTTTACAAACTCATCATTACATCATTTGATTGAAAAATGCTTTTTTTGTATGTTTTATTGAAATATTGCTTAGAAAGGTAGCATGCTATAGTTCAACTGTGTACTTCTTCATGAATATTATATATACATGTACATGACATGTATGAAATAATGACACAGAGCTACAGATAAGGGTGCATACCCAAATACTAAATTCGTCATTTCTCCGCCAAACCCTGTACTGTGACCACTCTTTAGAATCGTCTCGAAGAGACGATTCTAAAGAGTGGTCACAGTATAGGGTTTGGTGGAGAAATAAAGAAGCTATTGTTGACAATGTTTAAATTTACGCGTCTTATCTGGAGCTCTGATGACATCTTGAATATGAATTAAATAAATATTTTTAATGGCATATAAACACATAAAAATTTGGCGAATTTCTGTAGAAATGAAATCTATATTATACCATCAGCAAATTGGGCCAACCCTTATCAGAAGGCCCCTACAGGAGCTGTTTGAGCTGGGTCTGCTCTGCAAAAGCATTAAAAGGCGTCTCTATGGAGTAAAGAGTTAAGTGAAATACTGATGTGTTCTCATTGGAGTTTACCGACCAAGCAGTCACTGTATCTTTATTTGTTGTAATTAAAACTTATGCATTTCATAACCATTTTCAGGAATGCTTCTGCAAGAACTGTTCTTCCAATATGACATTTGGAAAATATACATTTTAAGCGAACAGAGCAGACTTTGATCAGACAGCTCCACAGTTAATGAACCCTTTACAACATGAATACGCCTTTCTATGCCTTTGCAAACAGAGTAGACCCAGATCAGACAGCTCCTGTAGGAGCTGTCTGATCAGGGTCTGCTCTGTTTGCTCACGAAATAATATATATATGATTCTACAGTTTCTATGATGGCCAAAAATTCCTGTGTTCATATGCCAGTATAAAAACTATCTAATTAATATTGAAGATGTCATTATTTCTTACAAGAAAACTCATGGAGTAATGGGTTAATGGATTGTTAAACATACTTGTTGTAAACCCTTTGTTTTATGAATATTCATGTAAGAAAGCATGACATTATGATTATAAATTAGATAAATTGTTATAATGGCATATATGAACACTTTACCTCATGAATAGTCATGTCTGATTTTAATGATATCATGAATATTAATTACATCTAGTTGAATTTTTATAACTGCATACATGACCAAAGGAACTTTCAGGTCTACATTATTTTACAAGCGAACAGAGCGGACAGTTTACATAATGGTCTTTATATGGTGAGATTTAGGAATATGATTTTTTTTGTTTTATTTTGATTTTTTTAGCTAGAGGCAGGGGCCAATGAAGTGGCAATCTTTGGTGCAGCATCCGAAAGTTTCAGCAAGTAAGTAATAGAAATATGAAATAATCTGTTCCATGAGAAAATCTGTCTTTGAGCATTGCAAACAATGTGTGGTAAATTCTCTGTAAAATGAACTTTTAGAAAAAGAATTTATAACTTTATGAGGTAGGTGGATGCTTAATGCAGGGTGACAGTCATACAGAAAGCTCCCAAATTTTGGGAGCTTTCTGCATGACTTTCATCTTGCATTAAGCTTCTACCTGTCATAAAGACCAATAACCCATTAACCTCATAGGCTATTTATAGATCCAACCTCTTTGAATAAATCTACTGAAAAGGAGCATAACTAGAGAAAATGAAAATTCTAGAAATGTGTACATGTAGTTTAGAAACAATTTTGATAAATAGAGCATTTGCTCCTATGGAGCAAATGCTCTATTTATCACAATGGTTTCAAAAAGTGGCCTTTACAGAGTCGTCAATATGAGGTCAAGGGTTTATCCCTTTCCTTTGTATAAACGTGTTTTCACGCATATGCAAACAGAGTAGACCCAGATCAGACGTCTCCTATAGGAGCTGTCTGATCAGGGTCTGCTCTGTTTGCTTATGGAATTTGATAGATCTGTTTCCTTGCTTTCTAAAATGACTACAATGTTCCACCTTCCATATTTCATTATAAGTATTTTGGCCATGAATATTCAGTAGATATTGAAATTTGGAATACACATAGAACAGGGAAAAGGTTAAATCTGACATAATCATCAGCCTTGTTTTTTTAAGGGAAGGACTGTATTCTGTTAATTGTACATTTCACTTGAACTGGATAACTATGAGAATGCCCACTGACGTTAGAGGTATAATTTGTTGTATTTCAGAAAGAACATCAACTGTAGCATAGAGGAAAGTCTGAACAGGTTTGCTGATGTGATGAAGGCAGCCAAGCAGTACAGGGTTCCTGTCCGAGGGTATGCTACAATAGCCCGGGTTTAACCTTTGTAGTGATTCATGAACACTACTTTCCCTATTTAACTTTTTAACCATTTACCACAAAGACACATTTTGACGCTTTCACACTCAGAGTAGACCCAGATCAGATTGATCCTGTAGGAGTTGTTTGATCAGGGTTGCTGTGTATGCTTATGGAATAATAAAGGTCTGATTCTAATTTCTGAAATGGCCAAAAATTCTCTTGTCCATTGTTTTTTTTAATAAAATTTTAGATATTGAATATTCACGAAGTAATGAATCATTGTATCAATATTCATGAGGAAATGGGTTAACTTGTTACATTTTGATCAATGGTTCTCTACAAAAACTGTCTTATGCTTCATCAGGGGTGTAAAATTCCACTCGCCCACTCGCCAATGCGAGTAGGTTTTGGAGTCGGTCGAGTGCTTTAAAACTTATGCTCGCCCTAAAGGGCGAGTGGAGTTTTGGTTCTGACATTTTCCCAATTGATAACCTTGAGTAAAATACCTTAAATTGCAAATTAAAACGCCCGAAAAGTCTTTGCAATTGTCATATTGAAGACAGAATTTCCACTCTGTCTCACACTTATTAATATCTACAAAGAATTCTGAGGCATTCCGATTGAAGCGCACCTGTTACCTAGCGAGTAATATTCGGCCCAAGTAGAAATGTTTCGCCCAAAGGAAGTTTATTTGTTTTAAATATTTCAAGTGGTCGTTCAAATACTCAATCGTGTTATGAAATTAAAATATACATAACAGCTTTATAACGTTTTTCAGTACAATAATTCGTTAAACTGTGAAAAATTATTGATTTAAACCTTCCGACGCTTTCGTACCTAATTAAAACGAGTAAAAAGTTTAGAGGCCGAAAAAAACCGGAAGCACCGTAAGATTTACCCGCAATATGTCAAAATATCTAAACAAACAAGCTTTCATTCGTTCTCCGGCGGGGAAGCATGAGTTGGAGATAATGACAAAAAGGAAAAAGAAAGAGAAAAGAAAGAAAGAACCACATAAATAGTATGATAAAGTACGAGATCAAGAAAAATGGTTCAATGAGTTTGAATGGGCTAAAGGGAGTATGGTGGTTTCGTCAAACTACCGGTTCGTCAAACTGGACTTTATGAAAAAAAATTGTTTCATCAAACTGGCAATTGTATAGTATAATAGGCTAGTGGAGGGTGTGTTAATTACAGTAATTAGGTTCATACCTGAAAGCAATTGATGTGTTTATGCCACGTTTTGATGACTGTATGATCGAAAATAGTTTGGAATCCAACCGTTTGCTGAACATTTCACTGATTTAATAGATCATACAAAGTTGCACTGATCTTGCATGACTTAGTGATTTGAAGCTTAAACAGGCTTATGTTTTTGCAATAAAAATATATGCCTTCAATTTTTATCTCCGTTCATAAATTCATAATCAACTTTATATGATGTAGATCACACTGGTTATTAGAGTACATATGTATGAAAAATCAAGGGCGAGTGAAAGTTGCATAAGGGCGAGTGGATTTCAGTGGTCACTAGTCCTGCAGGGCGAGTAGCTTTTGAAAAAAATTTACACCCCTGTGCTTCATTTCTCATAAGAAAAATTTATTTCAAACGTTTAAAAAAAATCTTATACTTTAGTTATCAATAACTTCATTTCTCTTTATGTGTCCAACATGTTATTTCCATGCATTTACAATAGTAGACCCAGGTCAGATGGCTCCTATAGGAACTGTCTGATCAGGGTCTGCTCTGTTTGCTTATGGTACAATATAGATCCGATTCTACAATTTCTGCCTGAACCAAAACATTCTGTGTACATAATTATGCCATCATAAAAATTCTACTAATAAATATTCATGGTGTCATTATTCCTTACACGAATATTCAACAGGGAAAAAGGTTGAGTAACTGCCTCTAACAGGGTATAAATGTGTTATGTGAACATTTATCTGTTGCAGATATGTCTCCTGTGTATTGGGATGTCCATATGAGGGCAGTGTTCAACCAGAAAAGGTTGCTGAGGTAATACATTGACTAGTTAACCCATTCCCTCATACTGACACCTTTTGACGTCTCTGTAAAAGTCACTTTCTGAAACCATTTTGATAAATAGAGCATTTGCTCCACAGGAGCAAATGTTCTATTTATCACAATGGTTTAAAAACTACAAATTGGGGGGTGGGGGCATATTGTTTTTGCTCTGTCTGTTGGTTGGTTGGTTTAGCCCCAATTGTGACATTGGCGATAATTTTGTCACTATTGCACATACATATTTCAAACTTGGCATGCAATTTATAGGGGCAAACATTTTAGGGGTGACTTATTAAGGACAAGGTCATACATCAAGGTCAAATCGGGGGCATAGTGTTTCACAAACACATCTTGTTAATGATATCATGTTCATAGAAATACATACAAAAGTTGTTTATACGTAAATGTTACTGAAGATAATGAAGATAATCTTTTGTTTACTTTAGTCATATTTAAAAGATCTCTTTAAATACTTACAGTTACTGTATTGTCTTTGAACCTTATGCTTGCTGTGGACAATATTGTGATGACCTTTGGATACAGTTGAAATACTGAGTAACTGAGCATCATGTGAAAACAGAGACAAAAAACGTTTGCTACTTAAAACGTTTGCTCAGCAGGCTTAACTCATTCCCTCATATAAACACATTTTCAAGCCTTTGCAAACAGAGAAGACCCATATCAGATGGCTTGTGTAGGAGCATTCTGGTCAGGGTCTGCTCAGTTTGCTTATGGTATAATATAGACCTGATTCTGAGTCAAAATGTCCTGTGTACATAGGGTATGATAAACATTAATCAAATATAAACATTAATCAAATAATTGTTATAATGATATTTTAATTTCTTACATGAATATTCAACTGTTAAAGGGTTTAACCCTTTCCTTCACATTTATAAACGTGTTTTCACGCATTTGCAAACAGAGTAGACCCAGATCAGACGGCTACTAGAGGAGCCGTCTGATCAGGGTCTGCTCTGTTTGCTAATGGAATTTGAAAGATCTGTTTCTTTACTTTCCACATTCCATATTTCATTATAACTATTTTGTCCATGAATATTCAGTAGGTACTGAAATTGGGAATAATATAGAACAGGGAAAGGGTTTAAGGATAAAGACCATCAGTGTATGATCTAGATTCATACTAGACTGTTATTTTTGCAGGTATCAAAGGCTCTGTATGATATGGGCTGTCACGAAATCTCACTGGGGGACACCATCGGGGTAGGGACTCCAGGAGCCATGAGGAACCTGATATCAGTGGTATCCAAGGCTGTACCAATAGATAAACTAGCTGTACATTGTCATGATACATATGGACAGGCTCTGGCTAATATATTTGCTGCTTTGCAGGTAAAGCTAGTAACCTATTTATACACCGAACCGCAAAAGAAACGCAACAGCTGGGGAAACACATATAAATCAAAACTAAACAGTTCAAATGATAAATAACGGTTTTATTTCATTTTATATGTATCTTACCTACATACTGTATACATTTCATTAAAATGTATCAACAAATACTCCCGATTTCATTATGTCAAAGTTTATTACCCACTAGTTCAATTTTCACACATTGTCAATACCTCGTGTATCCTCCAATGGCTATTGATAATGTGTGAAAATTGAACTCATGGGTAATGAACTATATATTTCTTTATTTCTGTCTCTTCTTTGTACAACAAAGTAGCATTACAATTCGTGTATATCACAGTTTTACATATTTGTACAAAGTCATTCATAACTGAATTATAAGAGACTATCACAGCTATTTATCTTAAATTGCACTATCAAAAGCATTATATACAGCAGGTAAAATGCACACAGCACCCTTTAATACCACACACCTAACCCTCAAAGATTAAGCGTCCAGTGTGTTTAAAACAAGGATAAAGGCAGTCCAGTAAGACTTGATGACAAAAAAAAAACGGCCAAAAAGCCACCCTACGAATCAATTCTAAAAGACCAAATATTATCTCAAGTCAGACTTGAAGTAAACTGATTAAAGGATGCTGCCTACAAGAATTAAAGGAAACAATTGAAACAGTCTAACATCACGACAACATTATATACAAAAAAAGTATTACTCCAACAATATAATAAAACATGCCTATACATAAAAACTGCACGGTGTCCTGTACATTGGGTACATATATCTAAGAGGTATACAAAAGGCTTGAGCGCCTTCTTAGAGTTAAAAAGCAGGATTTGGCAGCAATACGCACTATGACTGGACATGCAAATATGAACACGAGTTTATCAGCGCAACTTTTAGACTGGAAACCTGCATCGATCTCAGATGCTCTGCTATAAAGATTATCTCTAATATCCGTATATTTCGGACACTCGGTAATTACATGCAACTCACTTTCGACTTCAGTCTCACAGAATGGACAGAGTCTTCTATCAACACTTAAACGTTCATACCTCCCTGTCTCTAAACGCAAAGGCGCAACACCACACCGAAACTTTGCGAACGCACCCCGATGTCGAGAGGGAATAATCATTTTGACATAATCTTCGGTTTCAATTTCACTTTAACATTTCCCTTTAACATAATGAAATCGGAATTATTTGTTGATATATTTTAATGAAAATTACACGGTATGTAGATAATGTACCTATAAATTGAAATACAACCGTTATTTATCATTTGAACTGTTTAGTTTAGAATTATATGTGTTTCTCCAACTGCTGTGTTTCTTTTGCGGTTCGGTGTATTTACTACTGTAGATCCAAAATATAGGCCAATAACAAAATATAAACCACCTAACCATTTACTTCATACAACGTCTTTCACAAACAGAATAGATCCAGATCAGATGGCTCCTATAGCAGTCTTCTGATCAGGGTATGCTCTGTTTGCTTATTTGATAATGATCTGTTTCTATTGTTTCTGCCATGATAAAGTATTCTCTTGTTCAAAATGCCATTAAGTAAATTCAGCTCATTAATATACAGTCATGTTTTTTTCACTACATATTCATGAGGTGAAAGGTTAATTATCCTAAGTATTCTGACACTAGTCTCCCCTGTCCGTCAGTTTGTAAAACTAAATGATTTATATGCATTACCCCTTCTCTCCAACTGATGCCTTTAGGCGCCTCTGTAAAAGTGATTTTTATGAAATCATTGTTATGAATAGAGCATTTGCTCCTATTGAGCAAATGCTCTAATTACCACAATGGTTTCAAAACTACACAATTCTAAAAGTTTCCTTTTCTATAATTAATGTTCTTTTTCGGTAGATTAATTCAAAGAGTTTAGGTCTAAAAAATAGTCTAGGAAGGAATGAGTTTTCTGATGTATTCTGCTCATATATTTGCCAATTTTGCGTAACGAAATAATTTCAGACTTGGAATCTGTGTGACTTGAAACTAACTTAGTGCTAAAGCATATGGTAATGAATGATTTGTTTATATAAAAAATGAGAATTTTTTATAACCTCGGAACCAATGGAAACAAGTCTGGTATACACGGGATCAGTTGTAAAAAATCAATTTTTTGAACTGAGTGTACTCAATGTACATCTCAATAAAATTTTACAGTAGACATGCTTTTTTCCTGTTTTTACTCTTTGGACTGTCAGACACATATCGGTCATGTTGTGAAAACTCGATTGATCTCCATAATGTTATTCAGAAATTGGAGATTGACCAAACGTGTCCATTGATTTACATGTGATCGAAGAAGTTTTCCTTCTCCTAGAAAGTTGGTGTTTTTCGAAGGGTTTAGCAATATTCAGATACCGTTTATATTTATCTGAATGTATATAAACTGTTGGAAAGTGGGCTATAAGCATTATTTTAATGATATGAATATATGTACAAAGTTTAGTGTTGACTGATTTATATGAAAAATGGACAGAATATAACATAAACATGCACTTGTCTTCACTGATTACTCCATGGATATATATGTGAGACTTCACCCATTATGACTCTTAACCCATTCCCTCATATTGATGCCTTTTGACGCCTCTGCAAAAGTCACTTTTTGAAACCATTGTGATAAACAGAGCATTTGCTCCATAGGAGCAAATGCTCTGTTTATCAAAATGGTTTAAAAACAACATGATTCTAAAAGTTTCCTTTTCTGTAGTAAATGCTCCTTTTCATTAGATTTATTGAAAGAGGTTGGGATTCCCAATACCAATATGCCATATTATCGAGGTCTATTCTGTTTGCAAAGTTATAATAAGGTGGGATTGTCAAAAAAGAGTCATAGACCAACAATTAACCCTTTCCTTCATATAAACGTGTTTATATGAAGGAAAGGGTTACTCTGCTAACAGAGTTGACCGAGATCAGATGGCTCCTATAGGAGCTGTCTGATCAGGGTCTGCTCTGTTTGCCAATGGAATTTGATAGATCTGTTTCTTTACTTTCTAAAATGGCTATAATGTTCCACCTTCTATATTTCGTTATAACTATTTTGTCCATGAATATTCAGTAGGTATTGAAATCTTGAATAAATATAAAACAGGGAAAGGGTTAACTAAAATAGGCCAGAAAGAGTCATAGACCAACAATTAAGTCTTCCTTTGAGTGATCACCTAAGATAGAGTTAACTGTTATTGATTCATTCTTCAGATGGGTGTGAGCGTGGTGGACAGTTCTGTGGCAGGTCTAGGGGGCTGTCCATACGCCAAAGGAGCTAGTGGCAATGTATCAACAGAGGACGTTATCTACATGCTGCATGGACTACACATAAAAACAGTAACTATTCTGATATGCAGTAAAACCTCTCTAAACTGGACATTCAGTTTAGAATAAATATCAGTCTTGGAGACAGGTGGCAGCTTTATGCAGGGTGAAAGTCATGCAGAAAGCTCCTCTAGATCTCTGATTTTAACCCTTTACCCCATGAATATTCATGTTAGAAATAATGACATCATGAATATTAATTAAGTTTATTTTTAATATGGCATATTAACACAAGAATTTTTTACCGAAGCAGAAACTAGATTCATATTTACATTATACCATAAGCAAACAGAGCAGACCCTGATCAGACGGCTCCTATAGGAGCTGTCTGATCTGGGTCTACTCTGTTTGCAAAAGCGTAGAAAGGTGTATTTATGGAGGAAAGGGTTAAAATGTAGTTTTCTCTCTTCACAGGGTGTTGACATTCAGAAGCTTGTTGAAGCAGGACACTTTGTATCCAAGATACTGGGCCGACCAACCCACTCCAAGGTAGCACAGGCTACTAAATCATCCTTATAATAACAGAGAGATCTGGGACCAGGAGAGACTGTGATGTTAGGTCTTATTACCACTTGAGAGATTCACCAAATTCTCGATTAGAGACAATTTCTGGGTTTTAGCCTTCAGTTTCGATATTTTTAATAGCCTGTATTAGTTATGATACAATAATGATTAATGATACAATTTTTTCTAAGCTCACCTGAGCACAAAATGCTCACAGTGAACTGTTAGGATCATTGAATGACTGTGATCTATCAGTCATCCATTAATCTACAATTTATCTCAATCATGGATACTCTCTTAATACCCATTAGATCTCAGCCAAATTCAGTTATTGTCATAATCCAATCCCTAGATCAAGAGTTATATGCCCTTGATATCTCTAAAAGGGCACATTTAACCATGTTTATTTACAAATCCTTATCATGTTTAGAAATAAATAATTGCCATGAGATCTTGACCATATTTGATTATCTGCAAAATCAGATTTGTGGGTTCTGAGTTATTTGCCCTTAACTTATAAAAAAATTACATATTTCAAGATGTTTGCACCTTTGTTGCTTCATGGACTTTTATCATGTCTACAAGTAATGTGTATTGACATAAGATCTCGGTCAATTTCAATTCTTGGTTAAATCAGATCAGTAGGTCTAGAGTTATTTGTCCTCGATTTGTCAAAAAAAAATGACATCATTACTTTACCATGTTTACACTCTGGCACATTATGTCTGCATGGATCCTTATCATATTTAGAAACAATACAGTAAAACCTCTCTATAACGGACACTAAATTATGTTAATTACTTGGTATTTAGGGCAGGTGGTTGCTTAAAGCAAGGTGACAGTAAAACAGAACGCTCCTATAGGAGCGTTCTGTTTTACTGTCACCTTGCTTTAAGCAGCCACCTGTATTTAACACAATATACTTAATGTAATTTAGTGGCCGTTATAGAGAGGTTTTACTGTATTTATCTTGATAAGATCAAGTTTGATTAAAGGCACAATCAGGTGGGCCGGTGCAGATATGTTTGCCCTTAACCTTTTCCCTCATATAAACACCTTTTCATGCATTTGCAAATGTAGTAGACCCAGATAAGATGGCTCCTATAGGAGCTGTCTGATCAGGGTCTTCTCTGTTTGCTTTTGACATGATAAAGATCTGATTCTGCAGTTTTTGTCAAGGCGAAAAATTCCTTGCAAAGCTTATGTTATAAAAATTCTGCTAATAAATATTTATGATGTGATTATTTCTCACATGAATATTGGACAATGAAGGGGTTAATGCATAAAACTACAGATAATATTTTGTCATGTTTACACTGTAGGCACCTTTGTGTTTTATGGATCTGTAATAACAGTACTTTGATTGAGAGATTTTTAAGTGATAAGGGTAGAATAAGAAACAAGTATTTACAAATAATCATGACATATTTTTGTAAAAGTAACAATTTTTTAATGAAATTAAAAAAAAGACTTTTTGAAGAGTTTTAGATCTGTTCTGTCTAACTGAGGGCTGTTCCATTTAAATGTGTATTGGGGGGTCAGGAAGGCACTTTAAAAAACAGCTATGCATGGATGGGTTTCGCTGCAAAAATGGTACTACAGTAAAACCTCTCTATAACGGCCACTGGATTACATCAAGTATTTTGTGTTAAAGGCAGGTGGATGCTTAGAGCAAGGTGAAAGTAAAACAGAATGATCCTATAGGAGCATTCTGTTTTACTTCCATCTTGCTTTAAGCAACCACCTGCCCAAAATACCAACTAATTAACACAATTTAGTGGCCGTTATAGAGAGGTTTTACTGTAATTGGTTTGTCCATTAGTAAAAAAACTATGGGTGTGTGGCCGAATTATAAAATGCCTTCCTGCACCCCCATACACATTTAAATGGAACAGCCCTGATGTAAACAATGTGGAACTGCATTTATGCATATACTCAGTCAAATATAACATGCTACCTGTGTGTTAACCCTTTACTTCATTAGTATTCATGTAAGAAATAATGGCATTATGAATATTATTAGTTGGAAGTTTTATAATGGCAGAAAGTGCAGACACAGAATTTTATTATTTCATAAGCAAACAAAGCAGATCCTGATCAGACAGCTGCTATTGGAGCTGTCTGATCTGGGTCTACTCTATTTGCAAAATCATTAAAAGGCGTACTTATGGAGTAAAGTGTTAAAGTAACAGATAGGTAGTTTTGAATAGTCTGTCTTTCATTTATACCCATACATTGTATTTCAAAGGCAAAGTCAATATTGGATTGACTGACAGATATCAATGTTCCGCCATATCCTTTCTAACAATGACACCTTTACTCTCCATGTACAGTTATTGGCAATATTGGGGCTAGAGGTATATGGTCTTAATTTATTCGAAAATGGCATGTTTTACCCGGCTATAAAGAAAATGACATGTTTAGACATTGACCTCATAATTATACCCCCACAACGAAGTTTTTTAATATCTGGACAGATGATTTCAGGGCCATCATGGTCCTTTTGTACTTTGTACCTGAAACATTACCGGTAAACTGTTTCAATATTCAATTCTTTCATGTTTTCCCGTTTACCTGATAGAGATAACTATTCCCTGCCTTTGCAAACAGAGTAGTCACAGACCAGAGTATTCTTGTAGCAGCTTTCTAATCAAGGTCTGCTCTGTTTATTTATGGAACGGCAGTGAAACCTCTTTACAATAGCCAATAAATTACATCAAGTATTTTGTGTTAAAGGTAAGTGGATGCTTAAAGCAAGGTGAAAGTAAAACAGAACGCTCCTATAGATGCTTAAAGCAAGGTGAAAGTAAAACAGAACGCTCCTATAGGAGCGTTCTGTTTTACTTTCACCTTGCTTTAAGCAGCCACCAGTCCTAAATACCAGCTAATTAACTCCATTTAGTGGCCATTATAGAGAGGGTTCACTGTATATAGAACTGATTGTAAAGGTTCTATCAAGGCCAAGTAGATAGTGTCTGTTAGTAGCTGCAGATACAGTAGCTTGTGTTGTGAATTTGTGATCATTGTTAGGTATGTCTCTGCATAGCAGAACTACATCCTATAGATTAAGCTACAGTCATGTGATATATGCCTAGCTTTGTTTTTGAAATTTTGTCTGTGTCCAATATTTTTATGCTCACCAAAAACATTGGAGTGGGATGTGTGTGTGTGTGTTGGGTGTGTAGTATATAGTTGCTGATTCATCATACCATCCATCCATCCCACTTTTTTCCCAATCTGTTTCTCAAATATTACCAATCAAAATACAATGAATGATGGGAACTTGAAACTCACATTTGGAATTATTTTTCGTGGAGTTATGGTCCTTTATTGTCTTATCCTTCAGGAAGTATCTAATGGTTTTACCAATTTGTTCTATTAGATGAGATTAATACTTGTTAATATAGTGATAAAATATTGAATTATTGATTATTTTTAACAAATGACATGCAAAATAATGGTCATCTGAACCCATTCCCTCCTAGACTATTTTAAGACCCAACCTCTTTGAATAAGTCTAATGAAAAGGAGCATTTACTAGATGTTAGATGCCAAAATGTGGATAATTGTTTAGTTTTGAAACCAGTGATAAATAGAGCATTTGCTCCTGTTGAGCAAATGCTCTATTTATCACAATGTTTTCAAAACTTACTTTTACAGAGGACTGGTGTCCAAAGTCAAATAGGAGGGAATGGGTTAAAAAAATTATTGCCAAATATGCATTTAGGATGTCATACAGTTTGGATCCTGATGAGAGACTGGGTTACGCAGCTCATCTGGATCAAAGTCTGCAATTATGGTAGTCAATCACAAGTTTGCGCAGCTTGCATGAAAAGAGTAAAGGTGATTTGTATTTGAACCACTCTTTGGGAAACCAGGTCTTATTGCATTACAAGAGTCTAGATCCAGACCAACCACAGCATATCTGACAGTGAGTCTGGTCAGGGTCTGCACTGTTTGACATTAATCAGAATTTGCTGTAATTTGTTCTCTATATTCCCATACAGCATAACATTTTATCAGACACTTCATCATATATGTAATGTATGGTGTGTGCAATGTGATAAGATTCCTTTTCTCAGAGAGCAGCACAATTCCATTTGAAGTGTGTTTCTCTTTGTATTTTGCAAATGTGTCTATGGCCTAAGGTTATTAAACTTCTGAGTCTGAGATCATTCTCAAGTATCTGATTGGTCAGATGCTTGAGAATAATCTCAGACTCAAGGAAAAAGTTTTATAACCTCGGGATAAGGTCTTGTTTGGCTGGATAATGATTAATGATAGAGTGATGCTTTATTGATTTTCATGGTATAACCCTTTACTCCATAGATATGCCTGTTTACTCTTTCAGAGTGGAACAGCCCAACAGTGTTTAACCCTCTCCCTGTTCTATGTTTATCAGCTCACCAGAGCACAAAGTGCTCAGGGTGAGCTTTTGTGATCGCCTGATGTCTGTCGTCCTTCGGCGTGTGTCATGCGTTGTTCGTTGTCAACAATTTGAACCTTTAAAAATCTTCTCCTCTGAATCTACAGGGTTCTCAACTTTCATCTTTGGCACATATATGTAGCATCATATTCAGGTCCTCAACAAAAGTTATATAAATTATGCCCTTGGGGTAAAAATTCGCCCCGCACCAGGGGTGCCTTGTTTTCAATAGATACATATAGTAAAACTTTGAAAATCTTCTCCTCTGAAACTGGAAATTTCTCAGCTTTCATATTTGGTACATATCATCATGTTCAGGTCCTCCACAAAAGTTATATAAATTATGCCCCTAGGGTCAATATTGGCCCCGCCCCAGGGGTGGCTAGTTTTCAATAGAATCATATAGAGAAAACTGAAAATCTTCTCCCCTGAAACTGGAAGGCTCTCAGCTTTCATATTTGGCACATAGCATCATGTTTAGGTCCTATACATTTTTTTTTTATAAATTATGCCCCTGGGGTCAAAATTGGCCCCACCCCAGAGGTGGTCAGTTTTCAATAGAAACATATAGTGAAAACTTTGAAAATCTTCTCCACTGACACTGGAAGGTTCTCAGCTTTCATACATTGCTGTCTCATATATAATTTCTTATACAATTAATTGTATCATGTAACAAGAAACATGTCAATGTTTATGTTACTAATAAAGTGTTTTGAATCTTGAATCTTTCATATTTGGCACATAGCTTCATGTTCAGGTCCACTACAAAAGTTATGCCCCTGGGGTCAAAATTGGCACAGGGGTGTCCAGTTTTCTATAGAAACAAATAGTGAAAACTTTAAACATAAATACTTAAACTGCTCTGATCTTACTGATGGCAGAGTATCATCGTGGGCTACTGATGCATGTGAATAAGCAGTCATACAGACACTTGGTAGACGATGATATTGAAACTCATATCAGAAATCAGTTATTTACTGATGGCAGAGTATCATCGTGGGCTACTGTGAGATCAGAGCAGTTTAAGTATTTATGTATTATATTAATTCCCTATTTTGGAATATATTCTTCGTTGAAAACATTAAAATAATTCTGATTGTCTGGTGAGTGATATCAGGGCCATCATGGCCCTCTATTTTATAAGTTTTGTGTACATCTCTGCCATGAAAGGAATCTGACTGAATATTTAGTTTTATTCTGCATGATAGAATAATTTAAATCCTTTCACATACTCAGACATGGATGTTGTACATATATTCTAATTGTTATGAAAGTGATAGATTTTATCTTTTGTCAACAGTATAACTTTAAGTCTCTAATCCATATATACACCTTTTAACATCTTTGCAAATAGAGCAGACCCTGATCAGAAGGCTCCTGTAGGAGCCATCTGATCAGTGTCTGTCTTGTTTCTAGATAAAATTATATGGTTGTACATTTTTTCCAGTCAAAATTTTCTGTGACTATATGCTATTATAAAAATTTCAACTTATTAATATTCATGCTGTCATTATTTCTTACATTAATATTCATGGAGTAAAGGGTTAATGATGTCATTTATTATTTTGTTGATTTGAAATAAAAAATATTAAAACATTATCACATAACCCTTTCTTTTTCATATATTTTTCATATGACCAATATCCTACATGTCTATTGTATGTACAATAGTTCATTGACATGAAATGGTAGAAATTAGTATATGCCCACAAACAAAGTATTGGTTGCCATTGTTACCAACTGATGACTCTGATATAAATATTGTTCAATTTTGCTGAAATTTGGTATGTAATGGTATTTGGGTTCCGCAAGAATTACTTACTGGCAGGTTTTTCAAAAATGGTGGTTGCCATGGTAAGCCAGTTTTAGCATGTGATTGATGGAAATTTAGATATTGTTTGATCTTGTTCATCTTTACTTGTTGTCTGTTGCGTCTATGGGACATCCTGTAACAGAATCTGTTCCAGTTAGATCTGGTTTTGCCAGCATCAATAGATGACATAGGTTTGGAGAGGAGGAAGCTGTCTGCCATTTCAAACACTTAACGAGAATGTTAACATTAAACTTGCTGAGGAAATTCTTGTCGACAAAAAATATCCTCTACATCAATTTTAATTTTTTTTTCTTCATTCATAGGCATAAAAAAGAATTAATTGATCAATGTGTGTCAGATCAAGGTATCAAACAGTTTGGATCCTGATTAGATTCCAAGTTCCTTGGCTTCTCATCTTTATTCAAACTGCAAACACAGCTTTGCCTGTAGCATATTAAAGGTAAATGGCATCTCAGGTATCTGGTCACACAAATACTTAAAAATGTAGGGAGTTATTTGTTTCATTCTTTGAAAAGGCCTAGTAGGGTTCAAATATTACATTTAGAGGTGCAGTATAACACCCTTAGTGGGCATTCATTTATTGAACATGAATCTTAAGAAGCAGGTGGCTGCTTAAACCTTTACTTCATAAATACGCTTTTCTACGCCTAAAAGGAACCATCTGATCAGGGTCTGCTCAGTTTGCTTATGGTATGATATAGATATGATTCTACAGTTTCTTCCATTGCCAAAAGTTCCTGTGTCCATGTGCTGTTATAACAAATTAATTCATTTAATATTCATGATGTCATTCTTTCTTACATGAATATTGATGGAGGAAAGGGCTGAAAGCTTGATCAAATCATAGATCGGAGTTTAACCAGACAAAAGGGTTAAAGCCTGATGCATATTAATCACTTGTTGTTACCAAAATTTGACCTGTGACATAATTGGAGGGGAACTTTTGAGATTAAATTCACAATAGACTGGGAATTTCCCAAAATTGTCTTAACCCTTTACTTGACATAGGCCAGCTTTGAAGCTTTTGCAGAGTAGACACAAATTCTGCAGGAGCCATCTGATCAGGGTTTTCTCTGTTTGCATATACATGTATCACTGAATGATATAGATCGGATTCTATAGTTTCTGCTATGACCAAATAATTCTGGTGTTCATAATGCCATTATGAAAAAAATCTAATTAATATTCATGATATCACCATTTCTTATACATGTATAAATATTTAAACAGGGAAAGGGTAAATTTTGAATTCCCCCTATACTATCATTGACAATTAAAATATAGTGGGTGAATATGTGATAAAAATTTGAAAACAGTTTGGATCCAGATGGGATGCCAGATAACTCAGAAACTCATCTGCTGTTTGAATCACTTAACTCATTCTCTCCTAGGCTATTTTTAGACCCAACCTCTTTGAATGTATCTACCGAAAAGGAGCATTAACTAGAGGAAAGGAAAAAATAGAATTTTTAGTTTGAAACCATTGTGATAAATAGAGCATTTGCTCCTACAGGAGCAAATGCTCTTTTTATCACAATGGTTTCCTAAAGTGACTTTTATAGATGCGCAAAAATGAGTCACTAGGGGATAATGAGTTAATATGTGTTTTTGAAAAGAAAAAGATAAAGCAAATATCAGTTTTGCAGATCACAATTATTTCACGTCTTGAACATTTTTACAATAATTTATGATTTCACAAATATTAATAAGAAGTTTTACTCTGGCACATGAACACATGAATTTTTTATCAAGGCAAACCTTTATCATTCTATAAGCAAATGGAGCAGACTTTGAGAAAGCTCCTAGAGGAACTATTGATCTAGGTCTACTCTGTCTGCAAAGGGTGTTAATATGAACAAATAGAGCAGGCCCGAGAAAGCTCCTACAGGAACCATTTGATCTAGGTCTACTCTGTCTGCAAAAGGTGTTAAATGGTGTATCTATCAGGTAAAGGGTTAACCCATTCCCTCATAGGCTATTTTTAGATCCAACTTCTTTGAATAAATCTACCCAAAAGGAGTATTTACTAGAGAAAAGGAAATCTTTAGAATTGTATAGTATTGAAACCATTATGATAAATAGAGTATTTGCTCAATAGGAGAAAATGCTCTATTTATCACAATGGTTTCAAGATGTGATTTTTACAGAGGCGTCAAATGAAATGGTGTCAATATGAGGGAATGGGTTAAAGCTGTCCTTGGCCAGCTGGAAATTCCTTAGAACCTTGCAAACAGTTTGGATATAGACAAGAAGCAGAGTAACTCCATATTTCATCAGGATCCAATCTGTCTTACACTCTGTATCTTTGAGCAGATATGGCAGAAAACATTAATTTGAGGAAGTGTAGCAGACAGTAGTTTTTGCAGACAGAACTTGCTAAGCATAGAAAAGGATTAAGTATACTGTATTCAAAATAGATTTTAGATAGTCAAATTGGCAATTTGTCAGGGGAACTTTATTTTATAATACATGTACATACATGTAGTAATTGATACATTTGGACTATTAACCCATTCCCTCATATTGACTCTTTTTGATACCCTTTTGAAACCAATGTGATAAATAGAGCATTTGCTCATATGGAGCAAAATGAATGCTCTTTTTATTACAATGGTTTCTAAACTACATAATTCTAAACTTTTCCTCTTCTCTAGTAAATGCTCCTTTTCAGTATATTAATTCAAAGAGGTTGGATCTAAAAATAGCCTATGAGGGATGGGTTAAATCTTTCACCAGGTAACATTGGTCTGCAAAAATTGTCATCTATTGGGAGAATAACAAGCAAGAGAACCATGATGGCCCTATATTGCTCACCTGGGAATTGTAGCACTAGATAGAGATGAACTAGTCACAGCCATCTCCGAAAAATGAAGATATTTAAGAGGGCCATAGTAGCTTTACATTTTTCAACAAGATTATTCAATTTGTTCCCACATTATATAAATCTGATCCTACAGTTTTTTCAAATTTAAATACCAACTGAAAATTCATGGCGAAAATAGTTATAATAGAATGTGAAAGGTGCAACATTGTAGCCATTTTAGACAGTAAAGAAATAGATCTATCAAATTCCATAAGCAAACAGAGCAGACCCTGATCAGATGGCTACTATAGGAGCCGTCTGATCTGGGTCTACTCTGTTTGCAGATGCATGAAAACACATTAATATGAGGGAAAGGGTTAATGAATATGCATGAAGTGATCAATTCATGCATAAATGTTCATCAGGTAAAAGGTTTAACCGTTTACTCCATAAATACACATTTCTATGCCTTTGCAAACAGAGTACACCCAGATTAGATGGCTCCTAAAGGAGCTGTCTAATCTGGGTCTGCTCTATTTGCTTATGATATAATATAGAATTGATTCTACAGCTTCTGTCATAAAAAATGTTTTTGTTCATAGTGCCATTATAAAGATTCAGTTAATTAATATTTATGATGTCATCATTTCTTGCCTGAATATTCATGGAGTAAAGGGTTAACCCATTCCCTCATAGGCTATTTTTAGACCCAACCTCTTTGAATAAGTCTACCCAAAAAGGAGCATATATAGAAAAAAGGAAAATTTAAGAATTTTATAGTTTGAAACCATTATGATAAATTGAGCATTTGCTCCTACAGGTGACTTTTACAGAGGCGTAGAAAGGCATATTTATGGAGGAATGGATTAATTAATATTTATGATGTCATGATTTCTTGCCTGAATATTCATGGAGTAAAGGATTAAGAGGGGCTTTCCTGTATGGTCATAATTACTAGCACTTTCTGATAAAGGGAAAGAATGATACAAAGGCAGAACTTAATAATCCAACTTTAATGCAGAGAATTTCATGTATGATATGATACATATGTATACATAAAATTGTAAGAATTGAAATTGCCAATAAATAGAATCTTATCTATAGATAGATACAAGTGGACACTAAAATGCCATCACAAGATCAAAACGTGAAAAAGTTTTAACAAAATGCCTCTCGTATTAACTTGAGCTAATATTTTTATTTTAAGATATTGGTCTACATTTATGTATCTTTATATTGGATGTGTGCCTTCAGTCAAGACATTTTCATATAAATAGTTCTCTTAACATAAAGTAATTTGTTAAACAAAAAAATACATGTACATGTAAAATGAAGTTTTCAAACTCGTGTTATAGATCTATAATATTATGGAATGGACGGAATGCAATGAGTGTGAAAAAACATGTGAAATGTTTAGTGTTTGTTTAATATGTTTTGTTCTTTCTTAGGTCTTGTACAAATTGCTTGACATTTCATAAAAATCTTTACCTTTTTTAGATCTATTAATTTAAATATATTAGACTTTATTCATATGCTTTGATACAAAAATTGTTACAATTTGAGTTCAAACTTAATTTATGATGTTCTTATCTAGAAAATCTTAAAGCTTTCATGCCATAAGCAGCTAAGTATACAATTTCTCTGTCACAACTTCTTTAATACAAAAAGTTCGTAATACAAAAATGGTGTAAAGCATCAATGTCTAAGTGTATCAACAATGTTTGGCTTCACAATATCTCCACATATGGTCCCATAGGTATCACAGTGTCGGAAAACAACATCAACTGAACAAACGCTGCCTCTTATTTCTTGGGAGCAATAATTCCTTCAAGCTGGGTCTGAAACAGAAAAGTAGTGATCATTAACTACCTGTTAAGAAATTGTTCTCTTCAAAATATAGTTTGCCTACTTTTACTGTCTTCAAACTCTTTACCTGGTGAATAACCATGCAAAATATAATATCATCATGAACATTGATTATATGTACTTGTAGTTGAATTTTGAGTTATGGTATTATGAAGAAATTGTATAATAAGCTCTGTATTATTTCAAAAGCAAACAGAGCAAACCCTGATCAGACAGGGGCTGTCTGATCTGAGTCTACGCTGTTTGCTTTTAAGTTACAGATCAGATCATCTGCTATCATTTTCCTTGTTTAAAATGTTAATATAATGATTAAATTCATCAATATTCATAATGGGTGGAGTTTTGTAAGAATATTCATAAGGTAATTGGTTAATTGGCTTGGATCCTGAATAGAGTCACTTAGCCTCTCATCTGGCCCCGAGGTTATAAAACATTTTGCTTGAGTCTGAGATCATTCTCAAGAATCTGACCAATCAGATACTTGAGAATGGTCTCAGACTCAGAGCTTTACAACCTTGGACCCTGGATCTATATAATATATAAGGTCTAGAACAGGGTGACATGATAATACAGCAATGGAGTTTTTACGATGTATGCAAATTACAAAATCTGATGAAAGGAAAGAAGGCAAATGAGTTACAGGTATTACATGTATTCTATGATGTAAATTGAGGACTTTGTGCAAAACTGTTGTAACTGTATTCTTTAACCATTTCCCTGTTGAATATTCATACAAGAAATAATGACATCATGAATATTTATTATATTAATTTTTTTAACGGTATAATTATGAATAAAGGACATTTTGCCTCATGCGCAGCAACTGTAAAATCACACCTATACAATTCCATAAGCAAACAGAGCAGACCCATATCATACGGCTCCTATAGGAGCCATCTGATCTGGGTCTACTCTGTTTGCAAATGTGTGAAAGGCGTTCATATGAAGGAATATACAAAGGTTAAACCTTTCAACCCTGAATTTTTCGAGTGGAATAGCCCATCAGTGTTTGATGATACAATCCACTCACTATAAAAGACTTAAACATGCTAGAGCATACTGAATGACAAATACTGCAGACTCTGATCAGCGGGCTCCTATAGGAGCCCTATGAGCTGGGTCTACACTACTTGCAAATGACAGTGCAAGCATGTCCAGCATTCAAAGGGTTAATATCAATATTTTCTTCTATTTCTATCCAAATTCACCATCAGATTGTCAAACAGTTTGGATCCTGATGGGACTCCAAGTTATTTAGTGTCTCATCTACATATATACCCAAGCTGTTTGCAAAGGTCATTCCTGTTCTCCCTCCCCCCCCCCCTTCTCCCCCAATTTTGATTTTAGTTACAACAATAATTTAGCACTCAGCCCTTGACATCTTGCTGTTAATAGTATTTCCTCAGAAATGCAAGAAAATATTACAGGTCAAGGAATACAATTCATTTATTCTCTGCATTTTAAAAGTTTTAATTCATAAAAATAAACCCAAACATTATTTGTGTTCTCTGTAAAATGTCCTCTCTCTTATTCATATACTGAGTACTTAATGCAAAACTGCTGTAAGTACATTCTATAGTATAAAATCTTAATGATGTTTGCAAACAGCTTGCATCCAGATGAGATGTCTCATCAGGATCCAAACTGTTTGATATTCATTTGAAATGAAAGAAACAAATAACTTACAAAATTAAGGAAAACATTTTTTTTTTAATCCTTATGAATGTTTAAAAAATATATTACACCAGTTTTGGACTAAACCTTTGATTACACACACATTAGCAATTGGTATTGTTGTTTCTGTATAACATTATACATAATGTAAATCTATTTACCAGTAACAATCCAGGAAACAATTAAAGTAACTCTGTCATCATAATTATCCTAAATACTGGGGCAGACAAATGCAGGCAAATAGTTCAGGCTCCTTACGGAAGTTACATCAAGGCCTACATTATTTGCTACTCTATCAATTTGATTTAACCCTTTACTCCATGAATATTCACATTAGAAATAATATCATGAATATTAATTGGATTAGTTTTTAGAATGGCTTATTAGCTTATAAAAGTTCGCCAAAGCTGAAACTATAGAATCAAACCTATATTATTCATAAAACAAACAGAGCAGATCCTGATCAGGCAGCTCCTATAGGAGCTGCCTGATCTGGGTCTACTCTGTTTGCAAAGGCATAGAAAAGCGTATTTATGGAGTGAAGGTTTAAATTTATCAAAGCATAGGTATTCGACACTTGCTACTTTACTAAGGAAAGTAAAGTAGTGAGTGTCAAAGACCTGTGCTCAAAAACAGGTCATTTTTCTTTTCTTATTTTAACTCTTTCAGCATGGGGAACGAGTTGCTACTGTCCTTTGCAAACAGTTTAGTCCCAGATGAGAGGGCTTCTAAATGAACTCTCTCATCAGGGTCTGCACTATTTTGTCATGTTACACTTTTTGGAAAAACATAAAATTCCCTGAATATTCACAGTAAGCTCGACCTGTTTGAATTTTGGAATAGTCCATTTAAAGATTCAGTGCTGAAAGAGTTAAAAACCAGTGTTGAGGGAATTTTTTTAAAACTTTAGGGTAATCATGGTATATCAGTTTGGTTTACAACACAAGTGCTGGTACTGAAACATATACCAATTGTTCTGACAACACTGATGCCTATTCAGTGGATATCAATTCATATCTCAGTGATTGTCACAATATAGAGTAAAACCCCCTCTAAACCGGAATTCTAGTAAAGAAGAATTTGGATACTTTTAGGCAGGTGTCTGCTTAATGCAGGGTGAAAGTCATGCAGAGCTTTCTGCATGACTTTCACCCTGCATTAAGCTGCCACCTGTCTCCAAGATCGATATTTATACTACATTGAATGCCCGGTTTAAAAGGGTTTTACTGTATCACAACAATATCACAGGTGAAACAGGGTTAAAGTTTGTGACGTTGGTTGTTTAATGTCTATATGTACACATGTATTTTGCCATCTTGGGCTAAGGATATCAACTGGAGAAAATCAGATACAGGAGAATGACCCTCTTAGGGTTCCCAGGTTCTTTAACCCATTACTTCATGAATATTCATGAAAGACTGCCTATTAACCATTTACTCCGTGAATATTAATGTATGGAAAATGGTTATATGAATATTAATTACTTTAATTCTTATAATAGTATTATAAGTATATGAACAAAGGAAGTTTTAGCCATGGCAGAAACTAGAATCTGATCTATAAAATTCCATAAGCAAACACAGCAGACCCTGATCAGATGTCTCCTACAGGAGCAATATGATTTGGGTCTACTCTGTTTGAAAAGGCCTTAAAGGGTTAATATTATAAATCAATTCTCGTATTTAACCCATTCCCTCATAAGCTATTTTTAGATCGAACCACTTTGAATAAATCTTATACCGAAAAGGAGCAGTTACTAGAAAAAAGGAAACTTTTAGAATTTTTTACTTTGAAACCATTGTGATAAATAGGAGCAAATGCTCTATTTATCACAATGGTTTCAACATGTGTTTTTACAGAGGTGTAGAAAGGCATATTTATGGAGGAAAGGGTTAAAGTATATCGAATAAGGCAATAAAAAAAATAATATCTGCTACAAACAAACAAAGCAGGCCCTGATCAGACAGTTCCTGTATGAGTTGTCTGATCTGGGTTTACTCTGTTTACAAAACATAATAAGGTGAGATTATCCAGTACAGGATTAAAAGTCACATTATCCTGATACGAAGCCAACCACTGCTAGTACATCCTTCATTTGCAGAGGGTTGTGAGGGGGAGCTACTAATATCAATTTTTAAACTTCAGTGGGAGTTTTCATGAATCCAAGGGAAGTGTTCCAGCTTATTTTTCAGCCAAAATTTCAGCCAAACCAAGATAAACGGTCCTTCTGATGCATTGCAAACAGCCACTCTTTGAGAAAAGGGGTCTTATTTGATTGAAGACAGTGTAGACCAAGATCAAGACTGTTTATTAAAATATTTTACCAATGCAGATGGTCTGGTCTACACTATAATTATAACCCTTTCCTATATAAATATATAAATGCCTTTTCATGCATTTGCAAACAGAGTAGATCCAGATAGATGGCTCCTATAGGAGCCGTCTGATCAGGGTCTGCTCTATTTGCTAATGGAATTTCTTAGATCTATTTCTTTATTTTCTGAAATGGCTACAATGTTTCACCTTCCATATTTCATTGTAACTATGTTGTCCATGAATATTGAGTAGGTATTGAAAGTTGGAATAAATATAGAACTGGGAAAGGGTTAAAATGTCCCTTTTTCCTAATAAGACCCTTTTCCAGATGAAGCCTCAATTATGATGTCATAAAGCATTCTTCATTACCGGTAAGTATTTGGACAGACAAACTTTGTCAAATAGTGCAGACCTAGATCAAACGGCTCCTGAAGGAGCTGTTTGATCAGGGTCTACACTATTTGGCATATTTGCTACTATGTCAGTCTAAATATAAGTTGTGCCAACTTGAATTATTCAGCTTTACAAACTGTAGATATGGGAGATGGGGTGTCCAAATACTAAGAATAACCCATTACCTCATAAGCTATTTTTAGATCCAACCTCTTTGAATAAATGTACCAAAAAGGAGAATTAACTAGAGAAAAGGAAAATTTTTAGAATTTTGTAGTTTGAAACCATTGTGATAAATAGAGCATTTGCTCCTATAGGAGCAAATGCTCTATTTATCACAATGGTTTCAATGGGTGAATTTTACAGAGGCGTAGAAAGGCGTATTTATGGAGGAAAGGGATAATTAGGGTACTCCCATCATGTTGCATGACATACAAATATCGAAATCACTCTGTCTACCGTAAGTTATCAGACACCCAGCCTCCCTTCTCCTCCATTTTGTAAAGGTGAATGATTCAACTTTGCATTCATGTTGATAACTTTCAATTAGACTGACATAGTAGCAAATAGTATAGACCAAGATCAAATTGCTTCCTCAGGAGCAGTTTGAGATCTAGGTCGGCACTATCTGACAAAATTTGTCTGTCCGAATTCTTAGGGTAATTAAGCCACCAATGTAGGGTGTCCCCGATCTGACGATGTCACTACATGTATTCATATCTATTCTCTTACTGTGGCAGTTAAATTCATTGGAACTTCTCAAAACTTGGTCTGGAACTTTATAGGCAAATTATATAAACATTAACATTGCATCATTCTAGAAATATTTCCTTTGAACTAACAAACTTTGACAAATCTTTAATTATCAGCTGTCTAAATTTGTAAATTTGGACAATTTTTGTCAAACCTGATCAAAATATTTATAGTCATTATGAATAGACCAATGCTGACATCCAATAAAATTTCTCTTATTCTTCCTAAGTTGTAAGATTTCATTAATTTGTTGCCATAGGCAGTTCTGTGATAATCTTAACAAACAGGATCGAGATAAGATGCCAAGTAACTTGGCACCTCAACAGGAGCCATACTGTTTGACACCATAGTATTTGTAGTTCCTATATGATACCCTTCTGGGACCCTGCCTCTCTGGTAGCATTTTAGGCTGCAGTACATCAGCAGTTTTACCTGCACACACTCCTATTAAATACCATTTATAACCTTTTCAACCCCGAATAATCAGTGTGGATTAACCCATCAGTATTAACTATAAAATCCACTCAGTATGAAAGGCGTAAACTTGCTAGAGGATTTTGAATATCAAAAAGTGCAGACCCTGATCAACCCTCTGATCTGGGTCTACACTGTTTGCAAATGACAGTACATGTGTCTCTTGGGTTGAAAGATTTAATCCTTTGAATGCTGAATTTTCAATTTGGAATCTCCAATCTTTGTTTATTGTTACAGTCTTTACAGTATGAAAGGGTAAAAATTCGTGAGAGGATTTTGAATGACAAACTGTGCAGACCCTGATCAGAGGGCTCCTATATGAGCTCTCTGATCTCAGTATATACTGTTTGCCGATGCCAGTATGCATGTGTTCTGCATTCAAAGAGTTTTATACCCTCCCATCCCTAATATACAGACACTGTCTCAACTCTGTACTTGTTTGTAAAGCTGAACAATCAATTTCGCAAAAAAAATTTTTTGGTAACATTAAATTAGGCAAACACGGTAGCAAATAGTGTAGATCCTGATCAAACACCTCCTTTAGGCACCATTAGATCTGGGTCTGCACTATTTTATCTGTCCAATTACATAGGGTAATAAGGGTACATGTATTTTAGTAATAAAATATGAGCAAAATCAAAATCCATCTTTCTTTCATACTCCACATATAAGATACAAATAAGATACAACACGCTCTGATTATAATTTTGAAATGAAATTGTAGAAAATTCTGTCTTAAAACCTGGAAAAGATGTCCCAGCAAACAAAGTTTATTTTGCTGCAAAAGCGTTAAAAAAAAAAGGGCACCGCATGCGGATGCCAACTCAATTTTAAAATAAGTGATATGGCACATTATCAAATAGTACCGATAGCCATTATGATGATGATCAAGTGTGAGAAATTTGATAGAAACATCATACTGATGTCCAAAAAGTGATACATGTACAAGTTTTTGCACAACTAATACGATGCCACCCACGACAATGACATCAAGACTATGGCTGTACCTTAAATATTTCATTGATAAACAGACAAGCTCAATATCAAAGTAAAAGATAAAGGCGCATACTCAAATACTATAATTGTCCTTTCTCTACCAAACCCTATGCTGTGACCACTCTTTAGGACGTCTCAAAGAGTCACATCACAAATTAGGGTTTGGTGGAGAAATAAAGAAGTTACTACTCTTGAAAATGTTTTAATTTTCGCGTCTTATCTGGACCTCTGAAAAATCATCCAAAAGATGGTTGCAACGTTACATCTCTGCAAAGTTTGATAACCAGCCATATTACATAGCTCTGGAGTTATGGCACTTGTAAACAGTAGTTATACAGTTAAACCTTGCTAATCCAAAACAATCAAGTAAGTATCATGAAAGATGGCAGCTTAACCCTTTCCCTGTTCCGTGTTTATTCCAAATTTCAATACCTATTGAATATTCATAGGAAAAATAGTTGCCACAAAATATTGAAGGTGGAACTTTGTAGATATTTTAGAAAGCAAAGAAACAGATCTATCAACTTCTATTAGCAAACAGAGTAGACCCTGATCAGACGGCTCCTCTAGGAGTCGTCTGATCTGGGTCTACTCTGTTTGCAAATGCGTGAAAACACGTTTATATGAGGGAAAGGGTTAATACAGGGTGAAAGGCATGCAGAAAGTTCCTGCATGATGTTCACCCTGCACTAATCGACCAGCTGCCTAAAATGTTCTCAATTCTTCTTCGCTAAAAGTTCGGATTAGCGAGGTTTTCTGGATTTCCAAATTTGTGAGACCTGTGATATTGTTTTAAAAGCTGGCATTTTTATGCGACAACTTTTATCTTTTATCTTGTGTGCAATGTGATACAAGTTTTGCGCAGATGATTTTGTTTCCTTTGATAGTGACACAAAGTGTCAAAGCTTCATGCTAAAGCATTTTTCCCACAATGTCAGAGCCACATTATGTCAAAATGTACTGGTCTTTATGAGTTCATGTATTTGGAATGCAGCAATGTATATAAAATATTATTAAACCTAATGCTTTGAAAGGAGTGTTTTCTCTTAACTTGAAGACTAATGATGGAGTATTAACAGGTATCTTCAACCTAGTAATATTAGACAATATTCTAAACAAAAGTATCCTTAATACCTAGTATTAGATGGACAAACTTAGGCATATACTGCAGACCCAGATCAAACAACTCCTGAAGAAGCCATTGATTAGGGTCAACACTATTTGCAAATATGTCAGTCGTATTCAAAATTATCAAAATGGTACCAAATTGAATCATTCAGCTTTACATACAGGCAGTGAGGGGAGATTGGACTCCAAATGTTTTAAAATGTAATTAGAGAAGTAACTGTGTAATTTCTTTGTTCTAAATACTCTATTTCTTTGTCCTAATCTCAATATACACATACTTTTAGCACTAACATTAAGAAATTTCTTTACTTATTACTGAAATTAAAACAAGGTGCGTTTGTGAAACACTATGCCCCTGACATGTCCTTTGACCTTGATGTATGACCTTGACCTTAATAAGTCACCTATAAAAATGTTCGCCTCCATAAGTTGCATATGCATGCCAACTTTGAATTATGTATGTGCAATGGCGACAAATTTATCGCCAATGTCAAAGTTGGGGACCAACCAACAGACAGAGCAACAACAAAATGTCCCCCTCCCAGGCATAAAAAAGTACAAAAAATATTTTAATGTGGACTTATAGTACAGAATTAAAAGGTTATACTCATAACAGGTAATGCTACAATGAAAGCCCACCAATTCATTTCAAGTACAGATTGTCCGGTGCCTGGAATATTGCTGAAGTGTTTTACACAGCAAGCCCTTTGTCCTAGTACATTTTCATCAGAATGTGGCATTACTAGTACCTACTTCTGGATTCTCTTCACCCTCCTTTACTTCAGTTTCTACAACTTCCTCCACGGGTGAAGGTGGTTTTTCCATCGTAAAAACTCTTTTCTTTACGCAGAAAAATGGTAAGTTTTGATATACATGTACAAATATTCTTCGTAATCACTGGTACAAAGTACATGTAGTTTTTATATTCCATTAAAATCAGAAGAAAACTAATCATGTTACAATGTAACTTTAAATGCATATACATGTACTGATTTCTGCAAGCTGATTTCTTTATTTCTATGCAAAATTCATCCAAGCGTGAACTGAGGACGAGAAGAATGAGCACATGACGCTATGGTTACGTATGTACTCACCATTGAAACTCATCGTAAGTTGCGGTTATGTGAGTCTGAATCGCAAATTATGGTGAAAAACATCATTTCAATTAACAACAAAACATATCTCATGAAATACAGGTTTGGCAGTTATCTTTTCAATGGAAATGCCACAAGACATCAGGTCTACAAACATATCTTGCTGACCTTGACCTGTTTAACTACATGTAGAGCTCAGCATCTACAGTAAAACCTCTCTATAACGGCCATTCAAGAGCGGTAAAATTCTAGGTCCTTTACCCATTACCCAATGAATATACATTAAGAAATAATTAACTTATTCCCTCCTAGTGACACATTTAAGTGCCTCTATAAAAGTCACATTTTGAAACCATTGCGATAAATAGAGCATAGGAGCAAATGCTCTATTTATCACAAAGGTTTCAAAACTACACAATTCTAAAATATCCCCCCTTTCTATAGTTAATGCTCCATTTCGGTAGATTTAGTCAAAGAGGTTGGGTCTGAAAACAGCCTAGGAGGGAATGAGTTTATGCATGACTATTAAGTTCATGAAATTGCATAATATTATCATGAAAAGGGAACTTTTGACCATGGCACAAACTAAAGAAACAGACAGATCTATATTATTTCATAAGCAAACAGAGGAGACTCTGAACAGACAGCTCCTATAGGATCCATCTGATCTGGGTCTACTCTGTTTGCAAAGGTTTTAAAAGGTGTATGTATGACATAAAGGTAGGTAATTGGTAGTTTAGTGCAAAATGAAAGTTACCAATTGTAACTGCTCCTGGGTTTCAAGCTAGATCGGAAACATACCTTGTAAATATTAGTTTGTGAAAATTTGTTTATGTTGAGACAAATTATAAATTTTAAGTTTCAAAATACCTAATTGGTTTCTCAAAATTACATTAAACCCTAGCTCCATTAATACACCTTTTCCGCCTTTGTAAACAGAGTAGACCCAAATCCAATTGCTCCTGTAGGAGCCATCTGATCAAGGTCTGCTCTTTTGTTTATGAAATGATAAAGATATATTTCTGTCTTGGCTAAAAATCAGGTATTCATGTGCCAATATGAAACATTCAGGTAACTAATATTCTATTTTTAGACCCAACCTCTTTGAATAAATCTACTGAAAAGAAGCATTACTTTCCAAAATGGCTTCAATGTTACACCTTCCATATTTCATTAAACTATTTTGTTTATGAATATTCAGTAGGTATTGAAAATTGAACAGGGAAAGGGTTAAAGACATTCATGCTTATTCAAGAGGTGGCCGTACTAGAGAGGTTCCACTTTTCGTTTTCCATTTTCATTTTGCAGCAAGACAGAACAGGATGACTGTGTCTTTCACTCCTGGCATGCTATTGGAATCTTTTTTGTAAATACAGTAAAACCTCGATTATTCGAATTTTCGGTATAGAAGAATTTGCTTAATGCATGGTGAAAGTCATGGAGCTTTCTGCATGACTTTCACCATGCATTAAGCTGCCACCTGTCTTAAAGATCGATAATAATACGTATTTTAGTGTTCGGATAATCGAAGTTTTACTGTATTAGCAAACAGCGTGCATCGAGATGAGACAATCTCATCAGGGTTAACACACTTTGAAACTCTGATAAACTTTTAAAGAAATGACAAATAATTTGAAGAAGGCAGATTTCTATGCTTGATGATATGTGCAGCATGCCAAGAGTCGATATCTCATGTCTCAATGAGCTGTGAGTCCGACATACCCTAACTATCCCAAGTATCGGACAGACAAACATAGACAAATAATGCAAACTCAACTCAAATCAAACTGCTCCTTCAGGATCAGTTTGATCAGGGTCTACACTACTTGCTACTAGGTCAATTTAATTTAACCCTTTACTCCATGAATATTCATGTGAAAAATAATGATATAATGAATATTAAATAGATTAATTGTTATAATGGCATATGGTCAGAGAAAGTTTTGGCCATGGCAGAAACTGTAGAATCATATCTACCGGTATATCTTATCATAAGCAAACAGAGCAGACCCTGATCAGACAGCTCTTACAGGAGCTGTCTGACCTGGGTCTACACTGTTTGCAATGGTGTAGAAAGGCATATTTATGGAGTAAAGATTTAAACTGGTGTGGGAGACTGGGTGTCCGAAAATAAAGGATAAATAGGGTATGATATGAACTTGGTGTTTTCTGCTCTGTACACAAAAACAATTTACGGAAATGGAGTTATAATATTGACCACAAATGTGTTACAATAAAACTGGTTCTGTCAGAGGAATGAAAAAACATTTTTAAGATTTGTGCGATAAAATGTCTGACATTTCTACATTGACTACCAGGTTTTCCGTCAGGCCATGCTAAGCCAGTGATTGGCATGCTGGGAACCATTCCACCATGCAGTCTCCATGTTGACACCAAAATATCAAAGACTTACATCCACTATAGCCCAACACTCTTCCTGATGCCCATATTAAGGTGAGAACTTTAACTCAATGTTAAGACATGGGGCAAATAACGGAGAGTAGAACAATTTCATATTTCAAGAATTAAAGTAAGACTATAAAGATCTTGATTCAAGTGATTCATTTTCTGTTCACATATCGAGGAATGAATGCAAGACTGTAGTAACTGCATTATTTAACCCTTCGCTTGCTGAATTTTAAAATACATTTCTCCTTCTTTACCCATGCCCTGTTGTATAATTACACATATCTTCACTGTGTACAAGTATTTCGCTGTGCAATCACTGCTTTGGAGTGCACTGGTTGCACAATCAACTTGTAAATAGTGCAGACCCTTATGAGACAGCTCCTGCAGGAGCTGTCTCATCTGGGTCTTCACTATTTACAGGTAGGTATATTGACGCGAATAGCAAGCGAAGAGTTAACTTTTATAAGCGTATTAACCTTTTACTCCATGAACCCTCATGTAAGAAATAATGACATAATGAATATTAATCAGATAAATTGTTATAGTTAGCACATAGACACATAAATATTTGGTCATGGCAAGAACAGTAGAATCAGATCTACAGAGCAGACCCTGATCAGATGGCTCCTACTGGTATCTGATCTGGGTCTACTCTGTTTGCAAAAAGTAAAAAGGTGTATTTATGGAGTAACGGGTTAAATAATATTTTTTCTAATATTGTCAAAACTGGTTTTTCTTTCATTTTTACTGAAAATCACCATCAGAGTGTCAAACAGTTTGGATCCAGATATGATGCCAAGCTACTAAGCATCTCATCTAGATCCAAACTAAGGTTATCGCAAGTTCGTTTCGTAGACTGTAGTTATTACAGTTTTGCACTCAACTGTCGATACATGTCTTTCATTTACATTTTAAAATTTCTATAGAATTTTATAATGAAACTGCTTAATGTGAATAATCATCAAATACTTAATTGTGGACATTATTAAATTTATTTATCAACAAATGTTATGAAATTGGACCATTTAACACATGATTTGAGCAACTTTAATTAGATGTATGAACAGTGTCAAAGAAAACTGGCATTTGGACAGAAAAGTGTAGATCCAAATCAGCCAAAAAGTTAAAGGCTACCGTTTATCGTGGATGAAATAATGACACTACTATTAACTCATTCCTTTCAAGATTATTTTTGACTCAACCGCTTTGAAATCTACCAAAAAGGAGCAATTACTAGAGAAAAGGATTTGTTTAGAAGTTTTGAAACCATTGTGATAAATAGAGCATTTGCTACTCTGGAGCAAATGCTCTATTTGTCACAATGGTTTAAAAATGTGACTCTTACAGAAGTGCCAAAATGCGTCACTAAGAGGGAATGTGTAAAACAATTATTAACCATTCCACTTTGATAAAATCAGAATTGAAAGGATTAAGACTTTATAAATGGTGTGAATCTGATCACATCCTACATTTTCTTCCAAGCTATGTGTTGCCGTTTTCCATGTGACACTGCTCATATTAACAATCCCTCACATGATTACCGTATTTATCCTAAATATTCGGACACCTGATCTCCCTCATAGGCTATTTTAAGACCCAACCTCTTTGAATAAATCTACCGAAAAGGAGCATTTACTAGAGAAAAGGAAAATGTTAGAATCATGTAGTTTTGAAACTTTTGTGATAAAAAGAGCATTTGCTCCATTGGAGCAAATGCTCTTTTTATCAAAATGGTTTCAAGAAGTGACTTTTACAGAGGCGTAGAAAGGCAAATTTATGGAGGAAAGGGTTAATAAGTCAGCTCAGTACTATTTTGATATCTTTAACTTCAGACTGATATAGTAGCAAATAGCGTACATCCTGATCAAATGGCTCATTCAGGAACAGTTTGATCAGGGTCTGCACTATTTGCTTAACCCTTTCCTCCATAAATACGCCTTTCTACGCCTCTGTAATAAGCACTTCTTGAAACCATTGTGATAAATAGAGCATTTCGAGGGCTTGGTGCAAAACTATTCTAACTCCTTCACTAAAGTGAAGGAGTTAGAATAGTTTTCCACCAAGCCCTCGATTTGCTCCTATAGGAGCAAATGCTCTATTTATCACAATGGCTTCAAACTACAAAATTCTAAAATTTTACTTTTCTCTAGTAAATGCTCCTTTTGGGTAGATTCATTCAAAGAAGTTGGGTCTAAAAAATAGCCTATGGAGGAATGGGTTAAGTTTGTCTGTCCGAATACTTAGGGTAATTAAGGTATGGAAACAATAAGACAAATACATGCATGAGGCTGGGGAAGACTTCATTTTCCACAGACACAGACACAGACGAGGCATGCAGACAAGATAGTGACAACATAATGTTAGTCTACAATAAGATTGCAGATATATGTTGTATAAGTTTGAAAGTCATTGATAGTCTTCTCATCTTTCACATCTGTTTAAAGTCCATTTCAGTGTTACATTATAAGGCAAAAAAACTCAATAATATTTTCAAACCAGTTTTCTTGACTCCCAGCGTTTACCAAAATGGCAGAAACTGAGAACTAGGCAAACAGGTTTGAGAGCATTCTTGAGTTTCAAGCCATAGAGAATGTGTTTGGAAAGCCGTAGACCATTTTCAAACACAACAATGCTACCTAATATATTCAAGAAATGGATTTGTTGAATCATTTACCTTCAGTTGCTGATTGGTTCTCTTCAAGAACTGGATTTCCTCTGTGTGTTTCTTCTCCTCCACCTGTCTCTGTTCTTGGGCGCGCTTCTCAATTTGCTCGCATTTTGCTTTCAACTCGTTCACCTGCTTCTCAAGGTCACGCTTCTCGTCCTCCAGTTCAGCTATCTGCACACAAGAAATTAATATATTTCATTATTAAGTAAAGAATTGCCTTTGAAAGATGGTTAAATTGTGGCAAATTTGCTGATTGAATTCAGTCCATAAAAGTAGGTAGCTGCTAAAGGCAGGATGAATGTAATGCAGAAAGTCCTAATGGGAGCTGTCTGAAATACTTTCATCCTGCATTGAGCTTTCACCTGTTTTAGAAACCCTGAAAAAGGCATCTTTCAGGTAGTCTTGAAATACGTGTTAACCCTTCGAATATGGGAAATGTGTATACCATCATTTGCTAACAGTGTAGACCCAGATCAGAGGGCTCCTAGAAGAGCAATCTGATCAGGGTCTGTATTGTTTGTCATTCAAAATCCTCCAGTAAATTTAAGCCTTTCATATTGTATGGATTCTACCATTATACATTGATGGGCCATTCCATGATTCCACTACATCAATGTATTGTCTATAGTTAAGAACTAAAGCATTATAAAGTTAAATATGCATTATAGTTGTATTCTCCATATTAGGCAATGCATCCAAGAAAATTGTCTTCTGGGGCATGCAAGCAAGGGTTATTCAAATTTTTATTGAATATTGGTTCATATCACTCGCTAATTCACAGACAAGCATAATCAGGACTCTAGATCAGGTGTAAGTGTGACTTATTAGGATCATCCCAAAAAGACAATTCTATAAGTACATGTAGTTGCAACTATGTGCTTCCAAGAGAAAGACAGATGCACAAAAATTACTCTAAATATTCGGTCAAAGTTTGGCAAATAGTGCAGACCCTGATCAAACTGCTCCTAAAAGAGAAATTTGATCAAGGTTTCACTGTGTCAACTTAACCCTTTCCCTGTTTAATATTTATTCAAGCTTTCTTCACCTCGTGAATATTCATGAAAGAAACAATAAAATGGAACATGGGAACAGGAATTTTTGTTGTGGAAACTGCATAATCATATCTATTAATTCTCATAAGTAAACAGTGCAGACCTTGATCAGATGGCTCCTATAGGAACCATCTGATATGGGTCTGTTCTGTATGCAAATATGTGAAAAGGCATTTATATTAAGGAAAGTGTCCATTGATTAAGCTTTGCAAACCGTTAGGAAGGAGAGGTTGGGAGTCCAAATATTTAGGGCACATACAGTATGCATTATGATATTCTCCTTATATCCTGACCTATGAAAATACATGTAGTTTGATGCAGATGTGTGCAAAATTGTGTAATTTCTTTATCATAAGCAGTCTTTGCAATGCTTCAGTTGTCTGAGCTGGATTTACACTACTTGCATAGCCCAAAGAACACATTTTCCTGTTGACAGTTCATTATCTTAGCCTCCGCAGTTCAGTTATTTTTCCTGAAAATGAAATACATGCTTGGAAATAAAAAGAATGATTCACAAAACTGGTCATAATCTACACAGCACTTAATACATTGAAATAAGAATAACTGGAAGAAGTATTAGTTCAGATAAGCTATTATTAATATAGTGTATGACTGTATAACGTTGGTAATGTTCTACACAATGAAATAAAATTTAAAGTAATTAGCCAGAGCTATAGATAAAGGGGCATATTTCAAATAATAAAATTGTCATTTCTCCACCAAACCGTTTGCTGCAATGGTCACAACATAGGGTTTAGTGGAGAAATAAAGAAGATAAAGGGGCATATTTTAAATACTTCAATCATAATTTCTCTAACAAACCCTATGCTGTGACCACTCAAAAAGACGATTCTAAAGAGTGGTCACAAAAAAGGGTTTGGTGGAGAAATAAAGGAGACAGTTCAGAAAATGTTTATTTTATGTTTCTTATCTATGCATCTGAATTAGTTTCAGCTTAAATAATGATTATCTGAGAGACTTTCCTGAATGTTCGATTAAGCAAAGACTGGAATTTGCGAAAACCTGTTTTTTATTGTTTCCATTTAGTTAAAGTTCTGCTATGAATCTTTTATGAGCACAACATTATTGTCACAACAGACTGTCGACGACATTAGGCCATTAAAGCAAACTTATATTGCTGGGTGATACTCTCACAGACAGCATACGTAATACAAGTGTTTGAAGAACAAGAACTATTTCTAAACAACCCAATAACATCACCCTTTACTCTTACAATGCAAAGCATGTTTAATATGAGCTTTGTTAAATAGTCTGGATCCAAATACAATTCCAAGAAACTGATGTCTCATCAGGATCCAAACTCTTTGACACTCCAATAATTGTTTTTAAAAGAAATGAAGAAAAAAAACTTAAAGCAAGACTTAATTCTGTAGTCTACAATAGCCTTACTGGCAAAGAACTGAGCATAAATAATAAATGTGAATTTATTCTTGCGGGTTTGTGGGTCTGTTGACCTAACAGTTCTAAAAACAATCTGCTCAGAATGTCACAGCCTAGATGAAGTACAGTTAAACCTCTGTTGGCCCTTAACCTCAAGAGTATTCTTGCAAGAAAAAAATGACACCATGAATATTAATGAGCTGAATTTTTATAATGACATATGAACACAGGATTATTTCAAAAACTGCACAATCAGATCTAAATAATTTTTAAAACAAAACAGAGAAGACACTGTTCAGGCAGTTTTAGAAATTTCTGTCAGGTAAAGAATCCCTTTACTCCATAAATATATGTTTTCGAACAGAGAAGATCTAGATCAGTCACCTCTGAAATTATCATAATCTGACCAAAACATCCTGTGTACATATGACATTATTAAACATTCAGCAAATAAATAATGATCATGTCATTTGTCTTACATGTCTATTCATGAGGGGAAGGGTTAACCCTTTCCTCCATAAATACGCCTTTCTACGCCTCTGTAAAAGAAACTATTGTGATAAATAGAGTATTTGTTCCTATAGGAGGCAACTTCCGAGCAAACGCTCTATTTATCACAATGGTTTCAAACTACAAAATTTTAAAAAAAATTCTTTTCTCTAGTTAATGCTCCTTTTCGGTAGATTTATTCAAAGTGGCTGGATCTAAAAATAGCCTATGGAGGAATGGGTTAATGCCGGATAAAAGTAATGCTTCTGAAATTAGCGGCAAATTGAAGGAAGGCATGATAAAATGCATGTTAAACCTCATTAACTTGTACCATATAGGTTTTTTTTTTCTATCTTGAGATTTAAAACTACAGATTCAAAGATATACATATGCAGGTAGAATAAAGTTAAGAATTTCAAAATGATCCAATGTTACAGGTAGAGATGTTTAAACATCTGAAAGATGATATGATTATAGTTTCATATAGTTCTTGCCCCAATGGAAGGGTTCATAAACTAACAGGTATGTGATACAATATAAAAGTTCCTGTGAAATGACAAAGTCTGGATGAAACTCACATAGGTATATGTAAAATATTTTTGGCAACTTTTTTGGGCACAAACTGAGAAAAGTAACATCATATATGTATATTGCACAACAAATTGAGGCAGTGATTTCAGATGACATATGGTGTTGCATGGTGTTGCATAATACTTTTACAAGTGTTTCATTCCACATAACTAAGTGCACAATAACTTTTGCAGGAACTGACAAAATGTATAAAAGTATTGTGCTGTGATCAAAAACATGTTCTTATGCAAATGGCATACATATTTGTACAATCATTTTACAGTATAAACGAACAATAAAGAAGTGAATCTAGTAAAAAAATAAATAAAAGTGGCTCCTACTACTGATCATTTGACCATAAGAGGGATTAACCTTTTCCCTGATCTATGTTTAGTCCAAAGTTCGATAACTATCAAAATAGTTATTATGAAATATGGAAGGTGGAACATTGTAGCCATTTTAGAAAGTAAAGAAATGGATTTATCAAATTCTATCAGCAAACAGAGTAGACCCTGATCAGACGGCTCCTAGAGGAGCCGTCTGATCTGGATCTGCTCTGTTTGCAATTGCGTGAAAAGGCATTTATATGAGGGAAAGGGTTATTGTGATTGTCTATGTTATCAAAACAACTCTCTTATAAATCCAGTGTGCATTTTATCTAACAAAGAGACAAAACTTGCATATATGTGTTGACTGAGATGAGCCATTTGGTCTCCACTGTCTGCAAATACACTTATAACCCTACATAGCTGGACACCCAGTCTCCCCTTTCTTTCATTCATAAAGCTGAATAAGTCAATTTGGCACCATCTTTATAACTTTAAATTAGACTCACACAGTAGCAAATAGTATAGACCCTGATCAAAGGGCTCCTTCAAGAATCAGGTCTACATTATTTCCCTCTCAGTAAATACCTACATTATGAAAATGACTGGCATTATATAATTCTGATCAGATTACATGTTAATTACCTAAGTCAAAATGCTTGATTTTATTATTGACTTTTTGACTAATGAAAAGAAAATTAGTCAAATTATAACTTGCAGTCCTAGGAGCTAGTGATGTTTTAAGTGTTAACCAAGCAACAACAATAATTTAATCTTTCGATACCAAGAATTGTAGATGATCTTCAAAATTTAATTTCTACTTCAAATTAATTTTTGTCATTTTTATTGCTTTTTTATTCAAAAACCATAATCACAGCATCAAACAGTTTGGATTCTGATGAGGAACCAATTTTAAAGTTACCTGGCATCTCATCTGGATCCAAACCATTTTCAAAGGTGATCACAGATAATTATGCAATTGGCAGTGAAAGTGTTAACTGTGCACTACATGTAAATGAAACAAAAAAACTATTCCAAAGGAAAAAATCAGTTTACAAGAACAAATGGAATTCCAATAGACCATAAATAAAGCACTTTCTAAGCCTGGTAGAAGACAAAGAGTACATCAGGGTTTAACCCTTAATGTGTGGGAACCCAGGATATACGACCTTTGCAAACAGTGCATACCAAGATGAATGAGCTCCTGAGGCCTTTGACCTAGCAGCTTTGTTTTTGCATATACTGATCATTTGCGACAAATGATTTTGAAATCTCACCACGCATAACATAGTTAAAACATACCGGTACCCGTTTGATCAAAGTTTGGTCTTTTGTCGGCAGACAAGTCTGGTAATTAGTTTGATGAGGTTGGATGCAAAGATTTAACAAACAGCCGAGGCTGTAAGTTTGATATGACAGTAACATGTGTATTGACACCATGTTTATCACACTACCATATAGACCCCAAATATTCAGACACCAATATCTCCCCTTACCACTAGATTGTAAATGGAATAATTCAATTTGGTATTTTAACCCATTCCATCATATTGACGGCTTTTGATGCCTCTGAATTTAAAGTCAGTTTTTGAAACCATTGTGATAAAAAGAGCATTTGCTCCATAGGAACAAATGCTCTATTCATCACAATGGTTTCAAAACTACACAATTCTATGATTTTCCTTTTTTTCTAGTAAATGCTCCTTTTCAGTAGATTTATTGAAAGAGGTTGGGTCTAAAATAGCCTATGAGGGAATGGGTTAATAGCTTTAAATCTGACATATAGATAGTAGCAAATAGTGTAGACCCTTAACAGTTCCTTCAGGAGCAGTTTGATCTGGATCTGCACCATTTGCCAATGGTTTTCCTTTTGAATACTTAGAGTAGTTAGGGAAGTGTTGTGATGTTGTTGAAGCTGTGAATGCATTTTTTTTCAGAAACGGTCATGTTTCAATCGTCTTATTACTAGTGAAAGATATTTAATATGGTGGAAGCAAGATAACAATCTGATTTAACATTGTGTATAGCAATAAATGTACAAATAGTTTGAATTGTCTGCATGAATGAAGAAAACAATACAAAGTGACAATACTTGAAGGTTCATTCCGGACTGTGCGGGATCCTGTCAATAAACACGGGTACATTAGACTTATATGCAGCACAATTTTCACATTCTCATAATCAGAACACCATCGATGTTTACCTTGTTAAGTATAACTTGCTGAAGATTATATTTGACAAAACAGAAATGCATAGGTGAGTAACACAGATTTTACTATTGGTTTCGGTACTGATGTACCAATGACATGAATTCTGTTAACTCATTCTCTCCTACTGACGCCTTATTGCGCCCGTGTAAAAGTCACTTCTTGAAACCATTGTGATGAATAGAGCATAAAATTTTGCTCAATAGGAGCAAATGCTCTATTTATGACAATGGTTTCAATATGTACTGCACATTTCAAAACTTTTCCTTTTCTCTAGTAAATGCTCCTTTTCAGTAGATTTATTCAAAGAGGTTGGGTCTAAAAATAGTCTAGGAGAGAATGAGTTAAAAAAAATGCATTAAAATCATACACAGAGGAACAGATAAATGTGTGTACTCGAGATACTGAAATCGTCAGTTCTCCACCAAACACTAAGTTGTGACCACTCTTTAGAATTGTCTCGAAGAGACAATTCTAAAGAGTGGTTACATTTTACATTGGGTGTGGTGGAGAAATAAAGGAGTTATTCTTGAAAATGTTTTAATTTATGGATCTTATCAGGACCTCTGTATACATATCTAAGACTGCTGTAAGTACAACCAATGGGGTGAACTTGAGATGACCTGCCATTGCAAATGATTTGGATCAAGATGAAACACCAAGCAATTTGGCGTCTCATTAAAATCCAAACTCTTTGACCTCTAGTACCATATTCAAAAGAATATAGAAAAATTAACTTAATTTTTTTCAAGAAAACAATTACAGTGAAACCCCTCCAAACTGGACATTCAATTGGCATCAGTACTGGTCTGTAAGACAAATGGCAGCTTAAAGCATGGTGAAAAGTCATGCAAAAAGCTCCCAAAGTAGCTTTCTGCATGAATTTCATCCTGCATTAAGCAGTCACTGCCTATAAAGATCCAAATTCTTCTTTACTAAAATTTTGGTTTAGAGGGGTTTTACTGTATTTTAGAGCTTTCACTTATAGTAGTTAGATAATGTAGTCTTGCATTCATCTCTCAATATTATATTATTATGTAATTCATACCTTGAGCAAGACTTACAGTTAAAGATAAAGGTACATATATTCAAACACTATAATTGTCATTTCTCCTCCATACCCTAAGCTGTGACCACTCTTAAGAATCATCTTGAAGAGACGTTCTAAACTGTAGTCACAATGTAAGGTTTGGTGGACAGTTAAAGGAGCTGTTCTTTAAAATGTTTTTAATTATACCCATCTTATTAGGGCTTCGGTATTAAGCCATTGCAGCTAAATCTAGTACATTTACAACAGTTCAAGAGCAGAAGAGTATTTAGGACATCAATGGTTAAATTTATTTTTACATTTCTCTGCCAAACCAAAGTCTATTGGTATTCTCCTAGGCAATGCTATGAAGTACCAAAAAGATAGGGTTTGGTTGAATAAACAAATCCAACAAAATTTAAATAGGCCTGTACTCCTCTTATGTACTGCTCTGCAGCTTATGTTATTGATGTGGCTTTTCACCATATATTAAACTTTTACCTAATGAATATCTCTATCGTATTTACAATTCATTGACAAAACAGCTTACACTGCTTCTATATACACAATAAGAACATAAAACAGCCTGGTGACATTCATAAAATGTCCTTTGTCAATATTGTGAACTAATTTCCACATTTATTATTCAAATGCAGTCAAATTTAGATAACTGTAACAACATATTAAAGCAAACTACTGAAATGTATTTGGCAATTAATCCAATCCCTAATATTGATGCCTTTAGATACCTCTATAAAAGTCATTTGTTGAAACCATTGTGATAAATAGAGCATTTGCTCCATCGGAGCAAATGCTCTATTTATCACAATGGTTTCAAAACTACACAATTCTAAAATTGTTCCTTTTTTCTAGTAAATGCTCCTTTTCATTAAACTTACTCAAAGAGGTCAGATCTAAGAACAGCCTATGTGGGCATGCCTTAATGCAGACTACTGAAATGTATTTTGCTATTAACAATGAAATGGTAGTGTTTACTTACTTTAACCCTCATCCATCTACCCACAACCTGACTTGCATTTGCAAACAGCTTGGATCCAGATCAAATACTGAGTAACAGGACTTCTCATCAGGATCCAAGCTGTTTGACTCTTGGACAGGAATTTCTGAAAAGCTTGTTTGAATTGAAGTACCATAGTCCAAAATTGTGCAGACATTATTTTTTCCACACCAGATCAGGCAGATAGACCAGAAAATATACTTAGGGCAATGAAACCCTTTTTTGTACATTTTCAGGAATGTCACAAGGCCAAGCTATCTCATAATCTAACATCATCAGCCACAATAGTTTAGTCTATCATGATAAATCACAAAAGTTAGTAGCATACAGGCCTGCGCTCTGATAATGACAGCAGTTTTCTAACCTTGATTACCTTATCCAGTTTACCCTGAACAGATGCATTTGTAAGACACAGCAAATTACAGTAATTAATCTTACCAAAATACTCTCTTTCCTTTAGCTCTTTACCTGATCAATATTTATGTAAGCCAAAATGTCTGTATGAATACTAATAGATTTACATAATAGCATATGGACAAGAGAAGTTTTGACCATGGCAGAAACTGCAGAATCAAATCTATATTATTCCATAAGCAAATAGAACAGACCCTGATCGGACAGCTTTTGTATGAGTTGTCTGATCAAGGTCCCATCTGTTTGTTTATGTGTAACCAATCTGATTCTCTACTGTTTTCTGTGGCAATAAATTTGCTTACTTTGTATTTTTAATTAACCCATTCTCTCATAGGCTATTTTTAGATCAAACCACTTTGAATTAATCTAACAGAAAGGAGCATTCACTAGAAAAGGAAATTTTTAGAATTTTGTAGTTTAAAACCATTGTGATAAATAGAGCATTTGCTCCTATAGGAGTAAATGCTCTTTTTATCACAATGGTTTCATAAAGTGACTGTTACAGCGACGTAGAATGGCCTATTTATGGAGGAAAGGGTTAAATAATTAATCAATCTTCATAATGTCAGTGATGTCATACACGAATATTCATCAAGTAAAGAGTTAAAACTTTTATCATACAGCTGTGAAGATTGGTCTAGATTGTCATCACATCATGTTTATTTATATGCAACTTACCCATCATTCTTTTTTGCATTTAAGAATATGAACACAAATCAAATGTGAATAATTTTTAACTAAATTTGTGAGGAAACATTATATGCATGGTAAAATGGGAACAGTGTTGGGCAAAAAAAAATAACCATGATTCTGGGCAAGAACTAAATGATATTCCATAATGGAATACCTGAACACAGAATCTACGTTACTCACTCGTACAAAAACTTTCAGCTGTAGTTAGTAATGGATTAAAAATTCATATCTGTGATAATTGTGGAATGGCAAACGCTACTCCCACAGATGTTTATGTTAAGTTTCTGGTCAGATCTAAATAGCTTATCACATGAAAATCTTTACACAATTAATATAGTAGTTTTCTTTTTCATTTATGAAACCTTGTAATCTTACCACTCTTAAAACATTTAATATAAAACTGATGTCTGTAACACATGTAAAAAAACCTCCCCCATTTCCATGCAGAGAATGATAAATGTATCAACAAAGATGTTTTCTTTGATGGAATAACCATAACTTGATTAATTTTTTAGGGCTACATTTGTACGGACCAAGACTTCCTTAACCCTTTCCTCCATAAATACGCCTTTCTACGCCTCTGTAATAAGTCACTTTTTGAAACCTTTGTGATAAATAGAGCATTTGCTCATAAGGAGCAATTGCTCTATTTATCACAATGGTTTCAGAATTACAGAATTCTGAAATATTCCTTTTCTCTAGTTAATGCTCCTTTTGGGTAGTTTTATTCAAAGAGGTTGGGTCTAAAAATAGCCTATGGAGGAATGGGTTAAACAGAGAAACCTCTCTAAAGGGACCATCTTAAGAGACATAAATCTGGCTTTTAAAGCCATGCAGTAGCTTAATGCAGGACAAAAGTTATGCAGAAAGCTCTTACAGGAGCTTTCTGCATTACTATCATCCTGCATTAAGCAACAATTTGTTTTTACAGACATTAATGTCTACTAATTAAGTGGTCACTTTCGAGGAGTTTTGCTGTACCAAATCATTCATTCACACACTAAAACTACCAACAAATTCCAACTTATTGTACATACTAGAAAGAAATCCCCCCCCCCCCTCCATGAAAAGAAATTCATGGAAATATATTTATATGTTCAATGAAAACTTAATCTTCAATAGGCAATGCTACAGGCATAAAAATGATGATGTTTCTGTGATCATGATAAATTACTATTTCTTAAAGATAAATCTCATAAAATTCATAATTAACAAGAGCTGTCACAGGACAGCGCGCTCGACTATTCTCAGAATTGTTAGTGTAAAAATGCTTGATAGTGGACTAAAATAGTGTCCAATGATACTAGAAGCAAGTAATCAGTCTCAGTAAAATATCTTTAATAGCTTCAGGATGTAGGATCTCTTTGAACTCTTTAATGAAAGAGAAAAACTTAAGTGAAAAAGGGCAATAATTTATGTTAAAATGCTTGACAGAGTAATGTACTCTTGACTACATATGAAGCTTGAGGTGGTGAACAAGTGTTCCAAGTTTCAAAGCTTTATCGCAAAGGGTTATGTAAATATGTGGACTTTAACAAAAACCTTAACCAAAAGTTCTAAGTTAAAAAGGGCCATAATTCTGTCATAATGCTTGACAGAGTTATGTACTGATGCAGATTGTGGTGGTGCATAAGTTTTCCAAGTTTTAAAGCTTTACCTCAAAGGGTTAAGTTAAAAAGGGCCATAATTCTGTCAATTGCTTGACAGAGTTATGTACTCTTGCCTACAGATGAAGATTGTGGTGGTGAATATGTGTTCCAAGTTTCAAAGCTTTATTCCAAAGGTAAGAGGCAAAAAGTGGACTTTAACAAAAACCTTAACCAAAAGTTCTAAGTTAAAAAGGGCCATAATTCTGTCAAAATGCTTGACAGAGTTACGTACTCTAACCTACAGATAAAATTCTTGATGGTGTACAAGTGTTCCAAGTTTCAAAGCTTTATCTCAAAGGGTTATGTAAGTAAGTGGACTGTAACAAAAACCTTAACCAAAAGTTCTAAGTCAAAAAGGGCCATAATTCTGTCAAAATGCTTGACAGAGTTATGTACTCTTGTCTACAGATAAAGATTGTGGTGGCAAACAAGTGTTCCAAGTTTCAAAGCTTTATTCCAAAGGTAAGAGGCAAAAAGTGGACTTTAACAAAAACCTTAACCAAAAATTCTAAGTTAAAAAGGGCCATAATTCTGTCAAAATGCTTGACAGAGTTATGTACTCTTACCTACAGATGATGTTTGTGGTGGTGAACAAGTGTTCCAAGTTTCAAAGCTTTATTCCAAAGGTTAGAGGCAAAAAGTGGACTTTAACAAAAACCTTAACCAAACATTCTAAGTTAAAAAGGGCCATAATTCTGTCAAAATGCTTGACAGAGTTATGTACTCTTACCTACAGATGATGTTTGTGGTGGTGAACAAGTGTTCCAAGTTTGAAAGCTTTATTCCAAAGGTTAGAGGCAAAAAGTGGACTTTAACAAAAACCTTAACCAAAGTGTGACGCGGACGCGGACGCCGACGCCGGGGCGAGTAGGATAGCTCCACTATTCTTCGAATAGTCGAGCTAAAAATGAATGATGAAGAAAAAGAAGAAAATATCTATTTATAATTAGTAATATATATTAGTATCTTTGATTATTATAAATAATACTTTAATATATATAAATAATAAAACTGCCATATTTCATTATTCAACACATTTGGATTCTGTACTTACTCTCTTTTCCATATCGGCTTTGCCTTGCTCTGCCTGTAATGCTTTGCGCATGCCAAATGCTACACTGCTCTCGTACAGTGTCTGGTAAGCAGCAATGGTCATCCTGATCTCGTCTCTAACTCGCAACAGCAGAAGACCTCGCTCTGCGCAGTTTATGGTTACTTGTCTGATTAGCTCATCTGAAGAAAAATATTGCATCATTCACCTGTATGTAGATATAATCTTATATTCTGCCACCTCATCTGGGACTACTCTGTTTACAATGGTGATAAAATGTGTATGTATGGAGGAAAGGGTTAAGTGATAAAGTAGTTTCTGCACAATGCTCATTTATATTTGTATTCATGAATAAATATTCATATTTGTTACCCTGTATTGTGATGTGTGTATTCCTATTCCCTGCTAGTTGTATTCTTTACAGCCCCACTGATCAGACAGCTCCTGCATCTGATCTGATCAGGGTATACTCTGTTTGCAATGGCATGAAAAAGTGTTTGTATGAGGTAATGAGTGAAAAACTTTGCAATCAACTGAGCAATGTTGCATTTCTTCAGGATCCATATTGTTCGACACTCTGATAGAGTTTTCTGCAACATACTAACAGAAACATCTTGCTTTGGATAAAAGTACAGTAAAACCTCTCTAAACCGGTTGTTAAATTTTGTACAAATATTGGTCTTGGAGACAGGTAGCAGCTTAATGTAGTGTGAAAGTCATGCAGAAAGCTCCTAGAGGAGCTTTCTGCATGACTTTCACCCTGCATTAAGCTGCTACCTGCCTGAAAGTATCTAAATTCTTTTTTAATAGAATTCTGGTTTAGAGAGGGTTTTATTGAATGTTTTTTTAATATGTCAGAAAAAAATTACCAAAACATTGTGAGTATAGTTCTCTGCGGACAGGACAGATTCCGGTCTCTCTAGCTTGACGCTGCTGAAGTCTTCTATCCAACTCCTCCTGAAGATTCACAACATCCAGTCTTGTAGCAGGTGTGCTGGAGACTTGCTGAACCCACAACTGGCCACTCTCTGTCCATTCCCTGAAAATGCATAAACAATTTGGTTACTAAATGGTTCCAATATCTAGTTCAAATGAAGACATGTAATGTAAAATGTGTGTGCAGCAGTAAATATTTCATGCTTTATTAACTATGTACCCTAGGCCCTGTAATGGTGATGTTTCACATCAGTGCAATAGATACATGTGTGTATTAAAATCATCATTTCTCCACCAAATCCTATGTCATGAACACTCTTTAAAATCATCTCAAAGAGATGATTCTAAGGAGTGGCCACAAGTTCACAAAATAGGTTTTGGTGTAGACAGAAAGGAGCTATTCTTGAAAAGGCTTTGATTTACACATCTTATCTGGGCTTCTGATAAATACTTTCAAACGTCATCAAAGATATATATACCGGTAGATACATGTATGTACCTTGGTGGGAGTATAGAATTAAGAATCTCATCTGTTTGTTGTGCAGCCTTAGGGTCGGCAGAGCCCTGCTTCTGTTTGGTTGGTGGATTTGGCACAGGGCCTGTAGCTTGTGGTGGAGCAGGACTGGCCTTCAGGGCTCTGGCCTGAAAATAGAAATAAAATATACAAATGTGACCAGGTTACATCTGAGGAAAAATACCAATCAGAAGAAGGGATGGAATCCACAATCCCTAGATTCCTAGTCAAGCTAATCTCCATATATATAACAGACATGTGCAGCAAGACTGTACAAGTGTTGATAAACTACACATCATGGCATACTCCCCCATCCAGCTGAAATTATTCCTGAACTTCTATGGAAAAAGAGAACAATTTGCAATGATGTCGGAGCTAAAGTATTTGGCGGTTATATTCTAATAAGCAGTGACCCTACCTTCAATATGGCCTGAATGCCATTGGCCCTGAAACTGTTCATGGTATAGATCTTACTGTGTGACTTTGCACATTTATATCAAATTTTAGATGTTCTAGTATTTGTATTACTTGGTAACTACAATGCATCCCAGGTTATCAATTAGCACTACAATGCCATGTATACAGGCTATTATAAAGTTGGACCTCGAAGTAAAAGTTTAGTCCTTCTAAATTTACAATACAGAACTGGTCTAAACTGTATCACTACGCTTATCTAGAATAGCACATGTGACAGCTTAATGAAGGTCAAAAGAAATGCTTAATGCTCCTATATTAAGCTGTGAACTTGAGAAAGTGATCAGATTATAGATATCGGATGACTTCAACTTCTCTTATCTTGAAGCAATTTGTATGGTTCCTTGAAGTTGGAGACATCAAAGTTCCAACTGCATATTTACAAAGTGCAGCTATACAATCATATTTCATGATGTTCAACACCAACACCCCCTCAAAAACTCCAACATAGGGTCTAAAAATTGTTTTTAATGACTATACTAGCCCATACCCAAACCTGTTAAATAGAGTGGATCTACCAACACTGCATTTAGGGAGGCTTCGTACCATTGATACAGAAACATTCAAATGTATCAATGATATGTCACCTATCTATATCAGAGATTTAGTTAAACATAAAAAATCTTCTTATACTTTCAGGTATGAATATACAGTTCAGGTACCGACAGTTCAGACTACCACATATGGTCAGAGATCCTTCCGCTTCGAGTCAGCACGGGTGTGGAACAGTCTCCCGAATCCCCTCAGAACAACATTTGACTTTAGAGAGTTCAGGAGGATGATCCGCACCTGGACTGGACCTAGCTGTGGCTGTGCCATATGCCGTGGTTAGTCTGTCTTATATAAATGTTTCTTTTATATGCTACTGCCAAGTGTTTGCATGCTTTTATTATTTCTGTAAATGTGCTGTGTTTTTCATAGTTTCACTGAGGCCTGCCTTACCTCTCTCTACAAATGATTTATCTCTCTAAGGTTAACAGGATTTTTGTATCTACTTTCTCTGTCTTAAGATGTCATTAACATATGGTGCCACAGTGGGATTTGAGAAAAATTCAAATTATTTTTTTACCTTGATTTTACCTTGATCCTTGATGACCATGTGTGAGCTGTGTTTGTTGCAGTCCAATTTCAATCATTTTTTCTTAAATTTAATTTATATGTTCTTTTCTTATTTTTTGCTTGTGTATGTTGAATGCTGCTTCTCGTCTCTGTCAAGTGCTTGTTTGCTTTTTAAGTTGTAATTTTGCTGTGGTCTTCCCCACATATCTTAATCTATTATTTATATGCCAACCCCTTCTTTTTTACAGCCTGTTTTACTCTTGTTTAAATTATACTTATGTTTGTCGGAAAATAGCTGTTGCAGCTAATGTTTATTGCTATATGGTATCCGACGTAAAATAAATATTCTTTTATCATGTAGCTTGTATGTCTACACTTTAAAAATGAAGGTCAAGACCATGTGGGAGATAATAAGTAACCATCTCATGATCTGGTAAAGCTGATCGATACATGCATGTACATAAATACTTGAATTGCTCTGATCGGAACACATCTAGTATAGCGGACCCAATTTTTTACCGCAAAATATAATACAATTATGTTAGTTGCTGTAAACATACGATGACGTAACCAATGACGTCAGAATATTTGCAAATGGCAGGATGTTGCTGTTCTGCCGGGGCTATCGCCCCCTTACCCCCTTCTTTATTAACTTTTTTCCCCATACAGAAAATCAAAGCAACTTAAAGAAATGATATGATGAAACATTTCCCTGCTTGAAATCCGTTTCTTCAAATAATTATAACTGCCAGTTATTGTACAAGTGTCGCGACAGTGACCCTAGGTAAACATAGAGCAATGAAACAAAATGGCGTCGCGTTTAGCAACATTATTGGCTCAAAAAGGCTCACGCTGTACTTTGCTATGATTCGTGATTTCCGGGGTCCGCTATACTAGATTCTTCTCCTCTGATCTAATATTTCGACCACTATAAGGGTGCCAATTAACGTACTGTAACAGGACCAGTGAAAAACATGCACCCAGACCGGGGCTCGCACCTGGGACCCTCGCTTAAAGGGTGAGTGCTCTAACGACTGAGCAATCGAGATCGCTAAACTGTTATTCACACAGTACCTGTACCCGGCCTGGTTCATCATATCACATATTGTGATAATCACGTTCTGTAGGCCAAGCGCACCCAAGTCTCCTATGTGTGAAATTTAACTGAAATTGTACAGGGCGTTCTCTACTTTTCGTAAAACTAACTTGCACAGCATTTGTTTTTGCAATCACAAAATGAAAATTTGCGTCAAAAATCGAATCATGAAATTCTAGACTTTTGCATCATAAAACAACTTTTTTATGTAGAAAACAATATTTTACTTACCCTTGGTGTTTTCTTATCATTATTCCTACTGACAAGAACTGGGTTGTCGTATTTCACGAGTGAAACGTTTGGTGGAATCATGATTAACCGTAGGAGTTTACTACCAACGAACTGCGACTAAAACTTTCTTAATAATTTACATTGGTGTCCTTGGTGATGTTGCACTGCGCATGCTCTAATCTAAATCTCGCTCTCGTAAGAATCTTCTACTTCCGGCGATATTTCGGCAACAAAATGTCACGACAAATGGGCTGGGAAGGTAATATAACGATTTATTCATAAAGTTTGCTGCATTATCAGCTTTCGATACATTAATCAGAAGCATAAATGATGGCCGGAAAAGGGCTTATTGAAATTCAGTGTTTTAGATAAGAGATACATACAAAAAATTATCTTAAATGAGAGCGTCAATTTTCCAAGGGAGGTCACTCTGATGGAAACGCATTTTGACGTTTTGCGTGTGCGTCGGTAAATGACTTTATCACTTACTTACTGACTTACCCAGCGTAATTTACCCTTTCTACTGTACGAGCCGTCTGCTCTCTTTGCTTGAATGTTATAATATAGATATGATTCTATAGTTTCGGCCATGGCCAAAACTTGCTGTGTCCTGGACTCCATTTGCTAGCCTATTACGGTCACGGGTCAACTCGGCCCCTGGGTCAATTCGGCCGGGTCAGGTCGACCTGGGATAACTTGGCCCGCAAATATTATTTCATAATTACATTTTTGGGGGTATATTCTTTATATTGAAGTACTTTAATATTTTGTTTCCTAGAGATACCCGATACTACAGATGCATACCATGATCTGTTTCATACATGAATTAAAAGAAATTTTGAAAAATAGTTTCATCACTGTATTTTTATCAGGACTAGGCAACTTTAATAAATAACAATAATCAGAAAAAGAAGCACTTTAATATAGATACACGATACAAATACAATGCCAAAAAGGTAACACAGATATGCCCCATCATAATTATGGTGATATCTTTGCAAACAGTTTGGATCCTGGTGAAATTCCTAGTAACTCGGTCTCACAAGTGGATCTAAAGTAACATTTTATAATATTCATCCACTCTCATTAATTGTTCTGATTTACAGACAATTAATGAAACAGATAAGCAATTAATTATACTTTAAAAATGTTGATGCTGCTCATTTTCACACCTATTTGTTTGACTTCTCAGTTTGATCTAATTAACCTGATTACTGTCATCTCTGTTATTCTTAATCTCATGCAACAGACTTATCACCTTTATTACTTTGTTCTAGTCCACTAAATTTAATGGGTTATTACTGCCAAAAAGATGTGCAATTTTTTTCTTAATTCTTCACCGATCAGGATCTTCAAATTTTGCTGCAGTTTATAACCTTTAATTGACAGTCGTCTCCAGAAAGGGCCGAGTTGACCCATCCCAAAACAGGCCGACTTGACCCGGATTCGCCTATTACAACACTCTAATTTATATTTGTCATTATTTCTTATATGAATACTAATGGAATAAAGGGTTTAATACCCACAGCATTTTACTTTTTCTTTGCACAAAAATATCTGCATGCACTCCTTCGTTGTTTTTCAACTTTAAGTAGGGCTGTCATCGTAACTTGGGATATAGGTGAATCGTCGATTTCAAAGTTTCGATGATATATCAATACAGAATTTCCAAGTATCGATACATTTTTAATGGAAAAAAACTAGAAAAACCCTGATTAAATGTGTTTGAGTCGTACCAATCTGCTTGTTTATCATTACTCCAGTTCACTTTTCATTTATGGTGTATTACCAGGGCCTCAGATTTACAGTGCAGGGCTCAAGCAAGAGGGCGATTTGGGAGAAATAGTCTCCCGAACCCTGCTGACTTCTGCCTGATTTGAGCTGAGGGAGAAGTTTTATTATATATATAGAACATATAGGGAGATACTCAATCAGGAACAAACTTCTCCCTCAATTTCACTAAACTCTCACTAATTAAGAATTCCAGCTTGAGTCCTGCAGTGCGCCCGTGCCTTTTTCACATAACTTCAAAATATAGTGCACGATTTTTCAGGCACATCCTTTTTCAGTTGTGAAAAAATCTTACTTTATTTAATAAAAAATACACATCACACTGCGAGTTCTTGAAGACAATTTACGAGCTCCACAAATCAGAAAGTAGGTTGTCAGCTTTATTTCATTCGATATGCTCGGCTCTTATTGCTATGCAGATAAAGTTCGAAATATCCGAATGACGAAAAGCCTGTGTATACACTAGCAAGGTATGAACCCAGCATTTTATTCTTGCTGAGGAAAATTTATCACTTTTTTCCTCAAATTCACAAGTAATCAAGCAAACAGATTTGTCTTTTGCTAGTTACAGCAGTTAATTCTTGTTTGAGTTTTGAATTGTTAACGTTCTGTTATGAAATTATTAAATACTAGAATTGGGTTTGCACTAAATCCGGGTCAAGTTCGTGAGATGATTACAGTACGCAACCCAGGTAAAACATCCTGTGTTACTCGGTGTGATCTTTAGAAAACCTTGTATTTACTTAAATAAAGTCGGAAGAAAGTAATGTTACATGAACATTAATTATCGTAGAACCTGCAGTTTACACCGTGCCGCAAACATGCGTCAGCGAATTTAGCCTTCCCCATTCCCAAAAACAACAACAATGGCAACAAACATTCCTGAGTTTGAGGAGTTAGCTCAAAATACTAAAAAAGGGGAGAAATTTGAACAAACTTCTGCTTTCTGAAGGTCAATTGTGAATTTCATAAATCAATAGTCATATGCAAACTCTGCAGAGTTGTCTTACCGTACAGAGTCGTTAAAGTTGGTACTAGTAGCTCCCTTGTCTACGCTCGACATTAAAGGTGTAGTTCTAGGACTGGTCGGCCAGGTGTCAGGATAATGTGACTAGGTAGGGTGCCCTTGCCATGTACCAGCGGCAGGGGTATTCCAGTGAGGCAGCACTATAACTTGTCTCATGCGGGTGCCGTCTGCAAATAACTGAAATACTCTTGGTCGGACCTAAAAACCCAACTCTCTCTCTCTCCTGTCTTACAGCGGTAATACAAATCTTCAAACGCATGTCAACAGAAACCAGTGAGTATAGTAACTGTTGAGTGCTTGAGTAATTGTTTACAATACCCTTACGGCTTACGCAGCTCTTTTCCTTTTGGAAAACAATTCCGGAATATTTGATATAATCTATGCAGAGTTGACTCAATGTGAACTACCTGACCAATCTTGGTATACTCTGTTTGACATGGCATTGCAATTAATCTCTATAAAGGAAAGGGTTAATACTGTTCTGTTATTTCCACATTACCTTGGTATTTTGTTACAAGAATCAGTTATTTTTTAACAACCTCAGGAAGAACTTGTCTTTTAATTTTAGTAGATCTCATTGGGGGGAGTTACGACCCTTTATTGTTTTCTTTTTTTTATGGCGTTCGCAACGCCATATACTAGTCGGTCTCTTTACGGCAAAGAGTTCACTTGTCTAGTGAACATGCGCAAGACAAAATAGTTTTCTTCAAGTCTGCACTAGATCTAGTTTGGTTGTAAAATGTTCATGTATTTGTTTACTCTTCATGTATTTAATAATAATTCGCTGTGTGAGATAATTACTACTAATCTACACAAAGATAAACTTTTTAAAAGTCTTGAATTTTAATAAACTCCAAGTACGTCGATGCTCCAGAGTGGGCCCTGTACTTTAATCGGAAGAAGAAGAAGAAGAAGCGAACGAATATTTTGCCATTGTTTTCGCAACACCTTGGCATTCTAAAGCAAAAGGAATATAGCTGAGGTTTCCGATTGTATTTACACATTCGTAACTGATTAGCGTATAGACCTACATCTTCAGCCAATCAAACTGCCTTTTGCATCGCATTCGGTCATTTCCGTGTGACCCGTACTCAAAATTAGAAATAGGAAGTTTCATAAAGGACAAGGTCAAAGAAATCCCATATACACATTTATCACGCATCGAACAGCGTGTTTTGACTATGGCACCCAACCTCAACACAAGTCTAAGTCTTACAAGAAGTAAAACCGTAAAAACACGGGGTTCTATCGGCTTATCAAAGTAAGTATTATCCATAGAAGGTTTTCAACACATATTCGATCAAATTATATTCCAGTGTCAATAACAACTGTCTCTTCTATGTATCGTGTAACCGCCGAGTCTGCTCAAGACGTTTGTGTCGTGTAAAAGCGAAAGTAGGTAGCAATTTGTTGAAATGTCTTTCCCAGCTTACAACTCTACTTCTGACTGTAGTTCTGAATTTGAGTTTCATCAGGTTCCAAACAACTACCGTAATTGTATGTACATGTATGGATCTACTTAGTAATTAAAAATAAAAACAGTCTACCTTCAACTTTGTAAGCAAACTACATTTATTCAAAATAAACGAGTGCTGAACATGGAAAAATAAATGTTATGTGTAAGAATAAGTTGAACAAAAAATGTAGGATTATAGGTAGCCTTTGTATCATTTTGATGTTGTGCTTCAGTTTTTGCATCAGCTTAGGACATGAAAGCATTAATTGACCCTTTACTTCATGAATATTCATATAAGAAATAATGACATCATGAATATAATTAAGATATTCTTTTGCCATAGTAGAAACTAGAAGCATGTCAATATATAAACAGCAGATCATGAGATGGCTCCTTTTGTTTCAGTCTGTCATATTTTTATGCCCCCAATCAAGAATCAAGGGGGTGGGGCTGACTTTGTTGGTTTGTTGGCTTGGCTCAAACTTTAATGTTGGCAATAACGTTGTAGCCATTGCACATACATACTTCAAACCTGGCATGTCTATGCAACTTACAGAGGCGAACATTTTTTTTTTTTTTTTATTTATTTATTATTATTTTTTTTTTTGGGGGGGGGGGGGGGGGGGCTTATTAAATTCAAGGTTATATTACAGTTAAATGTCACATTATGGGTCAAATTTATATTTGTCACAACCAGGGGCATAGTGTTGCACAAAAATGTGTTGTTATTAATACTGTTATCAATTCCAAGACGTTATTGTTATTAACGTGTACATCAATCCCCCCCCCCCCCCCCCCCCCCCCCCCCCACACACACACACATAACAGCCATATCAAACCTGAACGCCATTATGGCCATTCAGGCCTTTGATTTTAATTTAGCTGGACAAGCACCTAGTCAGACAAGCATTTGTGTCGCACACAGTTCTTGTTCTAATGGCATTTGCTAGGTGAAGCAGATAGTTATAGATGTTTTACTTGAGAAATTGTAGTGTTATTGAATTTATTCCCTTAAGTAGTAAATCCAGTTGATATCGTTGATAGTTGAGTCATCAATGTATTGATACAGCGAGGCCAATCAATGACAGCACTGAGTCTTTAAGGGATATGGTTGCGAGTTCCATAAAGAATCGTGTTGTAGCAAATGGTGAAAAAATTATTGTGGAATTTTAATGGAAAATTATTATTTCCAATTCATCTTCAGTTATCCATGTCATGATGAAATCGACACTCTTCAAACCATTCGTAAAAAGCTTTTTCTGCTTGGCAGTAACACTCAAAAGATGAGAAAAGTCATCACAAGGGCAACAGAGAGCACATCGTTATACCAATCCATTTAATTTTTTTCTGTTTATTGTATATGTGACAGATGTTTAAGTTTTCATTGTAAGAGTTCCATCTTAAATTGGATATAAAATGGAGGCACAGATATCAACCCTTTTCCTCATGATTATAAATGCCTTTTCACCCATTTGCAAACAGTAAATCCAGATCAGATGGTATCTATGGGAGCACTATTTGCTTATGACATGATATAGATCTGATTCTACAGTTTTGTCATAGCAAAGAATTCCCTTAACCCTTTCCCTCATATAAACATGTTTTCACGCATTTGCAAACAGAGTAGACCCAGATCAGACGGCTCCTAGTGGAGCCGTCTGATCAGGGTCTGCTCTGTTTGTTAATAGAATTTGATATAGATCTGTTTCTTTGCTTTCTAAAATGTCTACATTGTTCCACCTTCAATATTTCATTATAACTTTGGTTAATGAATGTTCAGTAGGTAATGAAATTAAGCTTAAATGTAGAACAGGGAAAGGGTTAAAACTTTTACAGTATAAAAATTCAGCTAATAAATATTCATGATATCATTAATTCTTATATGAATATTGAACAGGGAAATGGTTATGCAGAAGTGACCCAATTCTTAATTCTACATTTGTATTTTGTTTCACAGAAACTCAAAATAATTTTCCTATTTTAATTCAAATGTTATGAATTACTTATTGCACATTTACTATTTACTTACAGAGGCTCGAGATGTTCTTCGTAAAATGCGAGAGGAGCAAGTTAGAGATGGACAAAAAGTGATACGTTTATGGAAGCAAATTCTTGCTAATTATGTCCACAAACTTGGTGATGAAGGTAAAAGTTAAAACTCAAATTACAAAATATTTTATTCTGAATACATGTATATTAATATGTTACTAGTTTCATTCAGTTACACTGAATAAGAGAAAAAGTAAGACTTAAAAATTATGTTCTACCTGCATATATTTGATCGATAAAAACTGACAGCTTATATGGACTAACCCATATCTGGCCTCAAGAATTATGTGAAGTTCAAGTAGCTGTGCGTTTATCCATTTTACTCCATGAATGTGCCTTTCTGCATCTATGCAAGCAAAGTAGACCCTACAGGAGCTTCTGATCAGGATCTACTGTCTTTATGAAATTATATAGATTATGATGTGTTCATGTACCATTATACAAGTCAGTCTAATTAATTTTCATTATAAATCATTAAATCATTCTTACGCTGAAAATATATTGTCTATCCAGTATCCAATGAGTGGTCACAGTATAGGATTTGGTGGAGAAATAACGGAGAACTTTAACCCCTTTCCTTGTTCTATATTGAGTCCAAATTTCAATACCTACTGAATATTCATGGCCAATATAGTTACAATGAACTATAGAAGGTGGAACATTGTAGCCATTTTAGAAAGTAAAGAAACATATCTATTCAATTCCATTAACAAACAGAGCAGACCCTGATCAGACGGGTCCTACAGGAGCCGTCTGATCTGGGTCTACTCTGTTTGCAAATGCGTGAAAACGCGTTTATATGAGGGAAAGGGTTAATCTTGAAAATGTTTAAATTTACGCATCTTATCTGGACCTCTGACTATTGAATAAGTGTCAAATGGCATGGATCATGATTAGATGCTGAGTTACTCCACATCTCATTTGGATCCCAGTTGTTTGCAAATGCCAGCCAGGATGTGCTTAATGTAAAACTTTCATGGGGATTTAACACTGTTGGATCAGCTCTTTATAGTTTCATAAGCAAACAGAGCAGACCCTGATCAGTTGGCTCCTCCAGGATCTGGGTCTACTCTGTTTGCAAATGCATCAAAAGGGAAAGTGTTAAATGCACAGACTTTGTAAAAATGAAATGTGCAGCTCTTATATATACTATAAAGTGTTGATTTATTTCCAGTTTGGACAATCCAGGAACAGGTTACAGTAGCAGCATTTGATTGCCAAGACTTTGACCTGGCATATGTGAGTAGTTCTTTCATTTCAAATTGGTGAAAAATTCTGAAAGGGGGTGCTCCCCCGAGAGCAAAAAACCCCTCCAAACAGCTGTGGCACCGAGTTACTCGGCTTCTCATCTGGTTTTAACCCTTTTCCCTGTTGAATATTCATGTAAGAAATAATGATGTCATGAACATTTCTTAGCTGAATTTTTATACTGGTTTGTGTAAGTTATGTACACATGATTCTTTGGTATTGTAGGGTCAGATCTATAAAACATTATAGCCAATAGCCAATAAAAGTTTGTACAACAAAGCTGAGATCGTTCGTTCTACTCAACAGCAACCTCCCTTTATTAAAATTCATAAAATAACAGAGCAGACCCTACATGAGCCATCTGATCTGGAGCTACTATCTTTATAAAGGCGTGAAAGAGTGTTTATATTAGGGAAAGGGTTAACCCTTTTCTCCATAAATATGCCATAGTAGACCCAGATCAGAAGGCTCCTTTAACCCTTTTCCTGTTCTTTGTTTATTCCAAGTTTCAATTCATGGAAAAAATAGTTGGAATGAAATATGGAAGGTGGAACATTGTAGCCATTTTAGAAAGTAAAGAAGCATATCTTTCAAATTCCATTAGCAAACAGAGCAGACCCTGATCAGACAGCTCCTATAGGAGCTGTCTGATCTGGGTCTACTCTGTTTGCAAATGCGTGAAAACATGTTTATACTAAGGAAAGGGTTAAGAGTCTGCTCTGTTTGCTTGTAACATAGATATGATTCTACAGTTTCTGGCAAGGCCAAAACTTCCTGTATCCGTGGGCTATTATAACAATTAATCTAATTAATACTCATGATGTCATTATTTCATACATGAATATTTCTGGAGTAAAGGGTTAAGCTGTTTGTAAATGCTTATCAAGTCACACATAGCAGGAAAATCATCTGATGACAGAAGACATTTTTCGGTCAGTATTTGTTGAAGGTTAAAAACATGTTTTGAAAAAGAAATTCACCCGATATTTCATCATAAATTTTAAGAAGTTACAAGTCTACCTACAGGTCAAGAAATTTAAAAGCATATATGTTGGGAGATTTCTGTATTACTTTCCTCCTTCATTAAGTTACCATCTGTCCAAACTCTTTACTCTCGGACAAACCCCAGTCATTAGGAACATTAAGTTATTTATATTGTTATATTTTATACAAGTCAATTCATAGCTATGCCAAATAGTTTAGAGTCAGAACTAAGAAATTCTAAAAACTCTTTGATCTTGGCCAACTTTGTTTGCAAAGGTATCAAAAGGCATCTCTATGGGGGTTTTCTGTATCAGCTGTTGGTAATACACCTCAGTAATAGTCACTTCTTGAAACCATTGTGAAAAATAGAGCAAATGCTCTACTTATCACAATGGTTTCAGTACTGCACAATTCTAAAATTGTCCTTTTCTCTAGTAAATGCTTCTTTTTGGTAGATTTATTTAAAGAGGTTGGGTCTAAAAATAGCCTGTGAGGGATTAGGTTATTGTATTTCTAATGAGTACCAACAAGATAGGGATTAGCACAAAATTGTAGAACATATACCAAGATATGCTTCTTGTCATGCCACTTGTCTTCAGCTCTTTCTATATTTTTTTTCCACATAGGAATGTATTCGTTCCCTGGATCTGAAGTTCCCAGGTTCTATGCGGGTGAAAAGACTGACTGGGATGTACTATGAGGCCGAGGGAAAGTAAGTACCTGGCTATGTTGCAGTAACTATGAACAAAGAATATGAATATAGGATAATTATTTCTGGGTTTTGTTGTGGATCTTAGCCTATGACCAGAGGTTGCTATGGTTGCTCTTTGAGACGGCACATGGTATGGTGGATAAATAAAGGAGCTATTTTTGAAAATGTTTTAATTTATGCATCTTATCTGGACCTCTGGTCATGGGTTTGATTCCCACTAGCCGTAAAAATGTTTAAAGCTTGCAATGCAAGTGTCATAAGATGGAGACTTGTCTTGAATCCGAATATGTCTGAAAATGGACTTGCCAGCCAAAAAAACCCTTTACATCATCATAAATGATGGTTTCTTTGTCAAGTGATGGAGCACTCCTATCTTCGAGTATGCACAGCATTTAGTATAAGGCAATGTCTTGCAACATGGGTTTGTGAATCAATTTGTTAGTTCAGGGGTTACATCATTTGCTTTTCACCAGGGAGACCTGGCTTTATTTCTAATTAGCAGTGGAAATATTTATATTTACAGCTATGTCTTGTTGAGAGCAAGTGACATAAGAATCTTTAACCCTTTCCTTCATATAAGTGTCTATTCACAGATTTGCAAACAGAGTAGAACCAGATCAGACGGCTCCTATAGGAGCCGTCTGATCTGGATCTGCTCTGTTTGTTGATCAAACTTTGTTCATAGAATTTGATAGATCTGTTTTTCAGTTTTTCTGTTTTTTAGTTTTTTTTAAATAGCTACAGCAGTGAGTCAATCTGATTTTGTGTTAGTTGCAGTTGTCCAGGTAGACATACTAACTGACTTATACATTTGTTACAGGTATGAGCAGGCAGCTGAAGTCTATCAACAAATCCAAGACAAAGATCCCACTAATATGGTAATCCTTATACATGTATATTAACTACATGTATTTGCTATTCTATGTGGATATTCAGGGGCTTCCTTTGCACAGCGGTTAATGTCTTTCACCGGCTATCACAGAATGTTTTCTTTTTAACCCTGTTAATGCTGAATATTCAAAGTGGAATAGCCCATCAGCTAGGGCCGTCATCGTAACTTGCGATATCGGTGAATCGTCGATTTCAAAGTTCCGATGATATATCGATACAGAATTTCCAAGTATCGATACATTTTTAATGAAAAAACTAGAATAAACCCTGACAAAATGTGTTTTGTGTCATACCCATCTGTTTGTTTATCATTGCTCCAGTTCATTTTTCATTTACGGTGTTTGACGACATTAAAAACTAAGACTTGGGTTTGCACTAAATCCAGGTCAGTTTCGTGAGATGAATACAGTATGCAACAGATATAAAAACTCATATATTACTCAGAGTGATCTTAAGTAAACCATGTATTCACTTAAATAAAGTCAAATGGATCAAAACTTGATGAAAGTAATGCTACATGAACATCAATTATCGTAGAACCTGCAGTTTACACAGCACCTCGAACCTGCGTCAGTGAATTTACCCTTCCCCATTCAAAGCAACAACAACAACAACAATGGCGACCAACGTTCTTGAGTTTGAGGAGTTCAGCTCAAAAACCTCGAAAAACGGAGTAACCTTTGAACAAATGTCAATTTTCTGAAGTTCAATGATGAATTTCATAAATCCAAAGTCATATGCAAACTCTGCAGAGTAGCCCTACTGTACAGCGGTAATAACACACATTCATTCGCATGTCAACAGAAATCATTGGTCAGTGAGTACGGTAACTGTTGAGTGCTTGAGGCTGTAAAGTAATTGTTTGCAATACCCTTATGGCTTATGCGGTTTTCATTCAAGGCAACAGCTAATAGATAAACTCCTCAAACTCCGGAATGTTTGATATAATCCATGCAGAGTAGACTCAATGTGAACTACTTGACCAATCTTGGAATTCTCTGTTTGACATGGCATTGAAATTAGTCTCTCTAAAGGAAAGGGCTTAATATTGTGCTGTTATTTCCGAATTAGTGATTTCCTTGTTATTTTTGTAAAAAGATTGTCAGCTATTTATAACAAACTCAGGAAGAACTTATCTTTTTATTTTATTCTAATGGCATTTGCTAGGTAAAGCAGTTAATTATAGACGTTTTTCTTGAGAATTTGTAGTGGTTTTGAGTTAATTCCCGTAAATATTAAATCCAACCGATATATCGATATATCGTCGATATTTGAGTCATCGATGTATCGATACAGCAAGGCCAATCAATGACAGCCCTACCATCAGCTTCTAGTAGGATTGGCTTAAATTAAATCGGTGGGCTCCTCTAGGAGGTCTCTAATCTACATCTACGCCATTTTCAAATAATGGATAACTTGTTTCCTGTATTCATTTAGTTTACCGGTAAATGATTATGAAGGTTTTTATGCCCTCACATAGTGGTGGCATATAGGGTTGCCCTTGTCCGTACGTACGTTCGTCCGTACGTACGCACATCTAGAAGAATTTGTCCGGACTTCTTTTTGGAAAGAATTTGTCCAATCCACACCAAACTTTACACACGTTTGTGGCCATTATATCTTGGTCAAGTTCTATAGCCATGTAAATCGCTTCAGTTGTTTAGGAGTTGTGGCCCTTTATTTGCAAATATGACTTTAAAAATGGCCTTTTCTGTGACAAAAAGTCTGAAGTGGGGGCATCAGTGTCCTATGGACACATTTCTAGTTATAGCTTGAAATTATAGTAAAAAATAAAGGCTTGAGTCTTAATTACTTGTGATAATGCCTGTTTAACATCGATATGGAAATTTTATTAAAAACAAAACAAAATTTATTTCTGTATTCGAATTTCAGTTTGCCAGAAAACGAGAGGTTGCCATGTACAAAGAGCAGAACAAGTTACCGGAGGCTATAGAAGCTCTGAACAAATATCTAGACATGTAAGTTGGAATTAACCCAGTACAGTTGAACTTTGATTCTCAAACGTCAAGGGACCATACAAATTACTTTGAGATAACAGAAGAGTTTTATCTGATTTCTTATCTGAACAATTTCTCAAGTTCACAGCTTAAATCAGGTCTACAGTATTGCTGAAAGCTTCTGTAGGAATTTGTCTTAACACTTTCCCTGATATAACACATTTTCACACATTTGCAAAATGAGTAGACCCAAATCAAGGTCTGCACTGTTTACTACTGGAATTATATAGATCTGATTTTTGAGTTTCTGCCATGGTCCAAAATTTCCTGTGATCATGTACCTGTAGGAACGATTATCTAATTTATATTCATAATGTCATTATTTCTTGCATAAATATTCATATGCAGTATATGGTTAAATGTTATTCTGCTAAGAATGACCTTACTGGCACTTGGCAGATGTTGCTCCATGTCTGATCAAGATCCCAGCTGGTCAGTACTTTCTCAAAAGCTTCAGATCAGAGTTTGAGCCATATTGTTTTCACTGCTGGAAAAGCATTTAATGGTATAGATCTCATAACCCTTTCATACACTGTTGCAAACAAGAGTAGACCCAGACCAGACAGATCCTGCAGGAACTGTGATCAGGGTCTGCTCCATTTTGCTTTTGTATTACCATACCTAAAAATTTATGTCTTTGGAATATCATTATAGAATGTCAGCTAATTAATATTCATTATGTCAATATTTCTGATATGAATACCAATTATGTAAAGGGTTGAAGTATGTCTGTTCTCCTGTTGGACTGTGTTGAGATGTAAATTTTTTTGTGTTGCAGGTTCATGACGGACTTTGATGCATGGATGGAGCTGTGTGACCTCTACTTGGCCCTACAGGACTACAGCAAGGCTTGCTTCTGTATGGAGGAACTCATCATGTCTAACCCACACAATCACCTGTTCCATCAGAAATATGCAGAGGTACATTAGTATAAGCCGATTAACACTTTACTCCATGAATATTAAGCCCTGTTCAATATTTAAATATGGAATTGTGACATCATGATTATTTATTTTTATAATGTAAACTTTTCAAGGGAATTTTTTGCTTTGACAAAAACTGTAAAATCATCTATATCTAACAGAGCAGAACCCTGATCAGACGGCTACTATAGAGCCGTCTGATCTGGATCTACTCTGCAGATGCATGAAAAGGCGTTTATGTGAAGGAATGTGTTACTGTTAGAAATAATGATGTCAAGAATATACATTAGCTGAAATTTTATAATCTCGCGAGTTTTTTGCCATGGAAGAAGCAGTAGAATCGCGTCTTATTTCATAAACAAACATTGCAGACCCTGATCAGGAACCGTGTGATATGGGACCACTCTTTTTGGTATGAAAAGTTAACTAGTGTGCTGAGTAATTTGTATAAAAGTATGTCACAGCTATTAACTTGTTACCTGGTAGGAGCCATCTGATCAGGGTCTTCTCTGTTTGCTTAATATGAAATTACATAGATCTTTTTCGACAGTATCTGCTATTAAAGTAAAACTTCCCTTGTTTTTCATGCACCATTTTAAAAATTCAGCTAATTAATATTTATACAGTTATTGCATCTGACATGACTATTCATAGAGTAAAAGTTCCAAAGACTGTTTTTGGGCCTTTCTACTGTAGATTGTCATGTTATTATAATGGCATTATGGACAGGAGAATGTTTTACCATTTCAGAAACTGTAGAATCAGATCTATATAGTGTTGAAGCAGACTGTGATCAGACAACTACTGTAGGAGTTGTCTGGTCTGGGTCTACTCTATTCTCAAAGGTGTCAAAAAGCATACGTCGGTTGATGGATTAACCCTTTCCTCCATAAATACGCCTTTCTACCCCTCTGTAATAACCACTTCTTGAAACCATTGTGATAAATAATGGTTTCAAACTGCGAAATTCTAAAATTTTACTTTTCTCTGGTAAATGCTCCTTTTGGGTAGATTCATTCGAAGGGGTTGGGTCTAAAAATAGCATATGGAGGAAAGGATTAATCTAATTTTATGTGATGCCAACTTCTGGAATGTTTCTTCGCAAACACAAAAATGCTTTCTTCTTCATTACATGGAGTACATGTGTGGATACCCTCTCTATTTTAGTTCTAAAACACACTCAGACTGTCCGAACAGTTTGGATCCTGATGCGTCCTCTCATTTGAATCCAAATATTTTGTAAAGACATGCTATGTATTTGTAATAGCACCTCAAACTACTTTCAGTGTACTGTTTTGTTGTTTTCAGATCAAATATACTCAGGGAGGGGCAGACAATCTGGAGAGTGCTCGGGCCTACTACTCTCAGGCTTGTAAGCTTAACCCTAACAACATGAGGGCCCAGTTTGGATTGTTGTTGGTAGGTTGCATCATTTTCCTAATGAATATATTTACAAGAATTCATCCGTCATAAATGTTCATTTTTAAAATGAATTTTATACTGTTCAATGAACAGGTAAAGTTTTGCCAATTCAGAAACGGTAGAATCAGACTTATTTTATTCTGTAAGCAAACATAGCGGCTCTTGATCAGATGGCTCCTACAGGAGCTGTCTGATCTGGTCTACTCTGTTTATAAAGGCATTTATATTGTTACGGTTCTTATCGGTAGCTGTACCCTTATCGCTTCATGTTGGTAGCATGGTTCATTACGGTCATTGCACTTAACGCTTCGAAGTTTGCAGGAGGTATCTAGATTGAATAACAACACAACACAGTATTCGTCAGTTGATTGTCTTTATGTAGGCTCTTTCAATAAATGATCTATCGTAAATCTACAACATAATAACTAAATAAATGTATTATTTGGCCAATGGTACGAGGGTATTATTATACGCCGAAAGCAGAGAAACGACTAAAATTCTCTCGTCCGTGATTCATCGAGTGGCATCATCAGTTCCAGGCATCAATTGATCTATGTAATATTATAAATTCGTAATTAAAGTTAATCCCAAAAATTATCAGTCTAAATTGGTCAGCTCTCATATAAATTGGATAAATTTAGGTAGATCTATGGATCTTGATTGTTTACTGCTTCCTTACATCGAAAGTATTCATGTTGTTTGGTTTTCGACTTTGACAGAGGATGGCTTCTCTGATATTAATTCTAAACTGACTGACCTCGAGACTCTGATCTCGGGGGTTTATATAAGAAAATAGGGGTGGGTGAAAGTTTTGGGTAAGATCTATGGGTGATGGGCGAAATATTGGGCGATCCGCCCAGGCTAAGGGTGACGTGACGTCACCGCCCAAGGAAATCAACCAAAAATCGCCCAAACTATTGGACGTTAGCCAAGACGTAACCTCAAACCTATACTCTGTTCGAGAAAATATATCAAAGCATATTTAAGGCACATTGTAAACTAACCAATGTAAAATTATAGAAGGAAGACATAATTATCTCTTCTTTATCAACTTCTGTAGTATTTATGTATAATTTAAGCGTCTATAGCAACAATCCCATAATGCATTTAGATAAGATGGCTGCCATAAACAAAATGATGCTGGATTAATGCTGCTCGATGATAACTCGTTCTGTTGGCTCAGATCATCAAAACTGTGATAAAACATGGATTTACAACTCAGTTCCCTGTTGTTTAACAAATACATGTAGAGACAACAATGAATACGATCTACAGTCAAACTTGTATTAAGAGACCACCCAAGGGACGGTCAAAAAGTGGTCTCTTAATAAAACGGTCTCTTAATACAAAACCCCATCAAGTGTAGTAAAGAAAACATGTACATGTACATGTGTACTTAAACATGCAAATGTTTTCTTTTCAGTTTGCAATGTTAATTTATATACATGTATATGTGCCTGCAGATGTATGTAATAAAGCATAAAAATATTTCATGTTTGTTATTTCTGAGATTAAAGAGATACCATTTTATTGTTTGATTTGGTTTATTCATCAAAAATATGTACAGCATATCTCCCTACCTTTAACCAAATTAGCAGTTTAAATGTCTGAATTTGACTCCCAGCTCCTTCCAGCTGGGAACCAAATAAAGGCCTTAAATGTTACGGGTTAACACTTTCCCTATCTTATTTCTGAATGAAATTAAAACAAATTAACCAAAAATCAGTCACTTCTTTCATACAAATTACTGTGTAGAAATCACTGATTTTGGTTTGTTTGTTTTCAAACTCTGCCCTGCTGCTTGTAAACATGCTTTCCAAGCTCATTATACTCTCTAACCAATGGCCTTTTCCCTTATGCAATGCAAATCTTATGTGTGAAAACTGACAACTATTAAATTGTATATATGCCGCCATGAATGTAATACACACAGCTGATTACCGGCTCGTATCATGCGCATGATGCCCTAATAGCAAGGGAACCAGTAAAACTGCATAACTTTCATTACAAATTAATTGTGTGTATAATTGAGATGCGCGTGCACTGAATTTTTTCACTGTCAAAGCCACCGAAGTTTGCACTTTAATTATGAAAAACAAACATCATTAGAAATCTAAACCCCTAACTCAGTGTGGGGTTGGAGGTTATATGCTAATGCAGAAAAAGGTGTGCACTCTTTGACCAATCAAATGAAATTTAAAACCCCAATAAATCACACACGACATCACATGTGACCTTTCATTTTCTGAAAACAGTGACAGCCATATTTATTGTTTTACACAGCAGGTTTAATCGGATTAGGGGTTTGACAGGCCCAGAGGCAATTACATCCTGTCAACAAACTTGTTTTATGAAATATATACTTGGTTGTTTGAAATTATTTGCTAAAAGAACCTTTAACTTCGGACATTGTTCGACCTTACTCGCTAAGAAATGTTAAGCTAACGGAGTTTACCGACTGGAACACGTACATGTTTTGTGTTGAGAACATGTCAAATTTAGGCGTGACAGGTAATTTTCTCGAACAGTCAGTCGTTTAAAGGTGTGAATGCGATTGCTTGTCATGATGCAACAACGACAATATATAATTGGCCGCTTAACAAAACAGAGCAATTATCGTAGGGACAGGTATTTGGCGGTCGCTGGTCGTGTTAGACAAAGGTCGCTTAGTACAAGTTAAATATAGAGCAAAACTTCACGGGAGGACCTGAAAGTGGTCGCTTAGGACAACTGGTCGCTTAATACACGTGGTCGCTCATGCAAGTTTGACTGTACTTAGAGTAGATAAATGGCTATTCGTCCATGGATCTGCACGAACTGGATCTTGCAGCCAGCGTAACAAACAGATTGCATGAATTGTACTAGAGATTCATCAATCTGTAAACTTGCGCTGGTGTGCTGCAACAGCAATAATATAACAGAAACGGCAAGGAATTATACTGAAAATTATCAAATATAACTCAGGTAAGATGTTATACAAAGTTGCAAAGTTACTGTTTGACTTCTCTCGTTATGCTATTACTCCAAGTACCTAGTCAGTGCAAAACCATGGGGAAAATACCAGGGCATATCAATATGAAGTAAAGGGTCATGACTGGATGATACTTCCTGGGGAGCGAAAGTAAGGCAGAAAGCTCCGAAACAAAGGCATAGGTGTGATGTGTAAATTGAATTGTAAGGCTCCTATATTTAATGAGTAAGTGTTCATGTAGTACAACTTTCACAGTATATGTGTGTTATATGTCATTGCAGACTGCTAGTAATCTTGTGACGGGGTTCTCCAAAACTCAGAAGGACAGACAGTGCAATAGTAAATATGCGGCCTGGGCAGCCCAGCAAATAACAGACAAGTATCAGGTATGACATGGTGAAATCATTCCTGATGTGAAATAGAGTTTACTGTTATTGTTCTTATGTTTCATTCAAACTTCTGCAGTTAGTGTTTACCTGGATTAATATTTTCCTTCATTTATCCCATTCCCTCATATTGATGACTTTTGACGCCTCTGTAAAAGTCATTTTCTGGAACCATTGTGATAAACAGAGCATTTGCTCCATAGGAGCAAATGCTTTATTTATCACAATGGTTTCAAAACTACACAATTCTAAAAAATTTCCTTTTCTCTAGTAAATGCTCCTTTTCGGTAGATTTAGTCAAAGAGGTAGGATCTAAAAATAGCCTATGAGGTAATGGGTTAAACACATTTTCAGACATTTGCAAACGGAGTAGAATTTGACTACATCTGATTCAATCAAGCTTTGGAAAAAAACTTATTAACCTTTAGCCTGCTATTGGCGGATGAGTGAATACCTATGCAAACAGTTTGGATCCAGATGAGACACCGAGTAACTTGGCGTCTCATCCAAACTGTTTGACATCCTTGTAGACAAGTTGCATATAGGTTAAATTTTGGAAATGTAGCAGGTGAAAAATTCTGTAAAAATAATTTGCTCAGCAGGCTAAAGGTTAACTGAGCATCAGACAGCCTGGATCATGATGAGATATAGAGGATCTGTTGCGAGTTGTCTTTTGAGATCACATGTTCCTAAACGAGCCTTAGAAAATGTTATTAAGCGAGCCTTTGGCGAGCTTAATAACATTTTCTTGGTGAGTTTAGGAACATGTGATCTCAAAAGACAACAAGCACCAAATTCTTTTTCTCACATAACCAAGCAGTGTAGATCTAGATCTATTTTCACCCTTTTAATGACATGTAAACATCGGTGTTCCCCCAGTTTGACGTCATATATGACGTCTGACATCATATATATTCTAAAGTGATCTTACACTTGTTACTGATAAGAGAATCTTAACCCGTTGTTCTAACTCTAAGGGAAGTTATGTGAGAAACTGGGTTATTCAATGTCTCATCTGTTGGCAAATGTCACACTTTGTAGGTTAAACTTGTCTGTTCAAAAAGAAAAATCCCCAATTCTCATTCTCTGTAGTGTTCAAGTGGAAACACTTGATTTTTTGTTTTATAGTATTTTCAGTATACATCTAGTTAGATTTTAAGAGTCCACAGTGGAAAACATGTCTAACTCATCATTATTTACAGAAGGCCAATGCTTAAGTATCAGGCAGCATTTTATAATGTTCCATTGTGATTTTACAGTTTATCTGTTATGATCCATGTGAGAATTTTACAGAATTAGCACAGCAATAGATAGTTACCGGTACTGATGGCCTAGCTGAGATAGTATAAAAGCGTGACACTGATGATTGATATGTTTTTTTCTGCTCACAGACCACATTGAGTAAGGAACAGCTACAGGAAACCAAAGTATTGGACTCAATAGAGAAAATACTTGAATCTCTGTCCACATCCACGTGATACTGTGACTTGGAATAGTGGCTACAAATGTGTTCAGATATTCTCACAAAGGTCCCCTGTAGTACCTTAAGATTGATACTGGGGAAATGGTGACAACGCCTGCAAACAGTTTGGATCCCAATGAGATGCCCAGTAACTGTTTAACTTATTTAGATCCAAACTGTTCGTTTAATTATAGAGACTTTGTAAACTCTGTATTCAAACCTTTTCCCTAATGAGCGTTTATGCAAGAATTGATCATTTCATGAATATTCATTACTTAACCCTTTTGCTGCCAAACTCTGTCGTCTGCTAACTTTGTCGTCTGCTACAAATTTTCATTCTTTCGATTTTCTTCATTTTTATTTCAAAAACATAGTAACAGTAACAAACAGTTTGGATCCTGATGAGACGCCGAGTTACTCGGCGTCTCATCTGGATCCAAACTGTTTGCATAGGTAATCACAGATCCAGCATTGGCAGCGAAAGGGTTAATTTAAAAATTTAAAAGGGAATTGTCCGCTTAGACAAGAACTGTAGGATCAAATCTATATAATTTCAATCAGACCCTGATTAGATGGCCTGGACAGCTCATACAGGGGCTGTTTACATAACATGAAAAGGCGTTTATATGAAGGAAAGGGTTAAAAAACTAAAACTAAATTTAAGTAGAAAACAATTTGTTGTGTGTGCTAAAGGTGAAAATAACCTTGGCCTGATGTGATGGATATGTTGCCATAGGCTGTTATAGTACAGTTAATGCATGCTACCCATGTTTGGTGCAAAAAGCAGAGCAACAGATTTGGGTGCATACTCAAATACTAAAGTCTTCATTTCTTCACCAAACCCTATGTTGTGGCCTCTCTTTAGAATCGTCTTGAAGAGACGGTTCTAAAGAGTGGTCACATTATAGAGTTTGGTGAAGAAATAAACAAGTTATTCTTGAAAATGTTTGAATTCACGCATCATATCTGGACCTCTGTGTACGGATAATATCTAAGGATGAATTCATTGTTAGCATAGATAAGATATGTGTAAATTAAAACTTTTTGTGCTGCCTCCTTTGGTAGGGTAAAACTTTGGGATCACTTTTCCATCGTTTCTTTGTCAGTCCTTCAGTCATGCTGTTTTCATTACACTTATTTTGGTCACACCTTTTGCATTTATATGAAGGAAAGAGTTAAAAAAAAGTTTAATTTGCACATCTTGTGTATGCTGCAGCTTGGCTTAGGCCTTGCATGCTGGTTTGTGTAGAAGGTTTTGCTTTTGCTGGTGATTATAGAAACACTGGTGGTTATCCCTTTAATTCATGCATATTCATATAAGAATGTATGACATCATAATTACTATTTAAAGTGAATATGGCAGACAGTGTAGTGTCAGTGACATTTAAGCAAACAGGTGCTGTCTCATCTGGGTCTACTCCGGTTGCAGATGTGTAATATGAGTATGTATGAATTTAAAGGTTATAGGAATACCAAGTAGACACAGGAAGTTTGTATTAATCAAATACAGTAAAACCTCTCTAAACTGGACATTCAGTTTTGTTGAAATACCGGTATCGGTCTTTGGGACAGGTGGCAGCTTAATGCAGGGTGAAAGTCCTGCAGAAAGCTCCTTTAGGAGCTTTCTGCAAGACTTTTACCCTGCATTATGCAGCCATCTGCCTAAAAGTATCTTAAATTCTTCTCTCCTAGAATTCCAGTTTTGAGGGTTTTTACTGTAAGAAAAAAAAACATCAGGTAAAAAACAGAGAATCAGTTATAAACCTGACACAAACTTGAAGAAATTGATGTGAAAGTGTGAGAGATAAATAGGATTCAGTGCAAGCCTAGATTGTGCAAGCCTGTTTATTGTTATGAAAATGTTTTTGTGATGTATGTGAGGTTTTAATTGTCGTAAATGTAATGTTGCATATTTATATTAAGCAGTTAAATATTTTATTCCCTTTGACTTTGAAGCACATAGCTGCCAGGAGCAAGTTTTCAATATGTGGCTATAGTGTAAAATCAAAAACTGCCTCAGAAGTCACATGGATGAAAGGGGTGTATACTGGAATTGGCTTGTCTGTCTGTAGACACGCTCTCTTGCATGCAATATCTCCAAGACTTCTTGCTTGAATTGGATTAAACTTCATAGGATTGTCAAGCCTAGGTGACAGGTTTTTCACAAATGTTTTCTCTTTTCATTTTTTTTACAACTTTAGATTTTTGTATGTATATAGTGCACATAGAAACAATATTGACATACTACAGTGGCCACTTCATTCTTGGCATTGCAGTGCCATTGAAAGCTATCTGTCAATTAAAGATTATAACCCTTTCCCTGTATTCATGTAAGAAACTATACCATCATGAATATTTATCAGTTGAAATTGTTATAATGTAAACTTTTAAAGGGAATTTTTGCTCTGACAAAAACTGTAGAACCAAACTAGAACCAATCTATATCATTTCATAAGCAAACAGCGCAGATCCTGATCTGGGTCTATTCTCTTTGCAAATGCACGAAAAGGTGTTTATAATATATGAGGGAAAGGGGTAATCAGGATATTAGCAGTAGTATTATACAATTAATCTTACAATAATACAATCTCAGAAACCTCTAGCTGGAACTAGATGCAGCTTCTCAAGGCTAGTTGTGTATGCTGTTGGCAAGTATTGTCAAGACTTCACAGAGGCAAGGGTTAAATATTGAAGAAATATGGCGATTTGTCCAAAAGATGGAAAGAGTTGAGGATAGATGGAAGGAGTTGAGGATACAGTAAAACCTCTCTATAACGGCCACTAAATTGTGTTAATTGGTTGGTATTTAGGGCAGGTGACTGCTTTAAGTAAGGTGAAAGTAAAACAGAACGCTCCTATAGGAGCGTTCTGTTTTACTTTCACCTTGCTTTAGGCAGCCACCTGTCTTTAACACAAAATACTTGATGTAATTTAGTGGCCGTTATAGAGAGGTTTTACTGTATAATGTATTGAGTTTGACCCATTTAACTCTTTGGATATTGGCAAATGGTGTAGATCCAGATCAGAAGGCTCCTAAAGGAGCCCCCCTGATCAGGGTCTACACCGTTTGGTGAACCAGTTAATGTTGGTTGTTTATATGAGTAAATATTTTGTTTGCTTTTCCCCCCTCAACATGAAAATAGATGGGTTCCAAATGTCACTTTGAATTAGTTTGTCTTAACCCTTTCCCTGTTCTATGTTTATTCCAAATTTCAATACCTACTGAATATTCATGGACAATATAGTTATAATGAAATATGGAAGGTAGAACATTGTAGACATTTTAGAAAGTAAAGAAGCAGATCTATCCAATTCCATTAGCAAACAGAGTAGATCCAGATCAGACGGCTCATATAGGAGCTGTCTGATCTGGGTCTACCCTGTTTGCAAATGTGTGAAAAAGCATTTATATGAGGGAAAGGGTTGAATGATATGGAAGTAAATGGGTTAAAACGTACATTAGAACCTCTCTATAGTGTTCACTTGACCCTTTACTCCATAAATACTCATGTAAGAAGTTGTGACATCAGGAATATTAATTAGATTAGTTATTATAATGGCACATAGACACAGGAATTTTTTGCCATGGCAGAAACTATAGAATCATAACTATATCATAAGCAAACGGAGCAGACCCTGTTCAGAACTTTACCTCCTGTAGGAGCCATCTGATCAGGGTCTGCTCTGTTTTGCTTATTATTAGGGATGTTAACGGTTACTGAAACTGTAACCGGTTAATCGTAAGTAAAAACCGGTTAACCGAACCGGTTAACCTGACATAAAATACCATTGCCATGTCGACAAGAATGTGTATATCCGATGTTTGTTCAAAACGTGAATGAAAGGCATCAGTTCTTTGAAGAATCTCATGACCAGTGTTGAATACCTTGAATTCGGATCAGACTGCGTCCGTTCTGGATCCAGTCTATGGATCCAGACTACTTTGAAAATCATTAAAATTATGTATACTGACATCGATTACACATAAGTGTACAAAATATTGGGAGGTGTTCTATTAGGCTTTACATTGTATATCTGACTCAATACTGAATTTTAAGGAACGTGTTCCAGTTCTGAAGTTCTACATTTTCCACATGCACGCTGAAATTCGTGTGTTAAAGATTGACAAAGAATATGCATACATCATAGATTTGATAATCACCAGGTCCGAATAAAGCCAGACAGACGAAGTTCAAGAAGATTTTTTCAGCACATGACATTTTCGCCACGCTAGCAGGTGCAGAATGTAGCAGACGACAATTCGGAACGTTAGTTATGTAACCTGCTTGTGAATGGTACAATACGGAAATTAATCAAATTGACAATCGAATCGGAACCACACCGAATTAAACTTTGTTATTCATTTTGCAAGTGATTTGGATCGAGATGATACCCCGAGTTGGCATTAGCGTCTCATCTGGATCCAAACCGTTTCGCTGCTGAACCGATAAAATTGTCAATATATTAATTTCAGGTACTGTATCCATATGGATCCATATGATTCATCGTCAAGAGAAAAAAATGCTTCTACAAACACTGCATCAAAGATGAAAAATGACACAGTATACACCCTGACCAGATTCTTTTCAGTGTGTACACCGTGGTTTTTTTTTTAATTTTCATGTGTGAACCTCGATCTCTGTTATATTACTATATGTTACTATAGGCCTAACTGATATGGAACAACACTGATTTCTAAACAAGATCGTCTTGATTACAAAAGCGTTAACACATCGTTACGAGTTTTGTTTTCAACACATTTTTCACATGTAATTGATAAAACGCTTTTAAAATTAATTGATCGGAGTGTGTGAAGTTACAACTAAATTACCCAAACTCCCCTAACAATATGGTACTTATCATCACAACAATAACACCATTTAATTGGCGACCTAGTCAATTGTCCCAATCACTGTCACGGTTCCATGGCAAACACAGCAGACGAGGTATACACGCCCGAGGCGTGTTAATTCGACCATATGTCAAGGCAGTAAATCGAGCGGTGTCGTCCGCTACTACCGGAGCAAATGCAGCGAACATTATGACCCAACTTTTTTTCTCCAGGTTAACCTTTTGAAGGAAAAGTGTAACCGGTTATTCGTGGTTATAACGGTTAACCGGTTAACCGATTAACCGTTAACATCCCTACTTATTATATTACAATGGATCTGACTAGTTATTACTTATACCAAAAACTCCTGTTTACATATGCCTTTATAAAACTTAAGGTGAAAAATATTCATAATGTCATTATTCCTTACATGAATAATCAACAAAGAAAAGGTTACGGCTTACATCTGCCTGGAGTACCTAGAATTTGACCATTTCAAGTGACCATTGGAGGGCGTATTTCTGCAGTGAATACATGTATTATCAATTTTCATATGTGCAGTAGATGAAGAAATTTTGCAAGCTTTTCAGAATTTTGGTACGAGATGAAATCAAACCCAACTTTTTAACAAATAATGATTGTCTATCTTTGTAAGTTTCTTTTAACCCTTTACCTGATAGAGTTACCTTTGCAAACAGAGAAGACACAGATCAGATTGCTCTAGTAGAAGCCATCTTTCAGGTTCTGCTCTTTTTGCTGATTATGGAGTTACATATATTTGCATCTAATCTACAGTTTTTGCCAAGGCTGAAAATTCTATTGTTCATATTCCATTATAAAATCAGCTAATTACAATTCAAAAAGTCAATATTTCTTACTGCAGTAGAACCTGTCTTATGTGGCCATCAAAAAGGTCTAATTATGGGTATGTAAGGCAGGTGATAGCTTAATGCAGGTCTAGGAGCTTTCTTCATTACTTTTACCCTGCATTAAGCAACAACCTGCTTTTTAAGACTCCTATGTTCAATAAATGAGTGGTCGCTTAAGACAGATGTATAAATATTCATCAGGTAAAGGGTTAGGCACTTCACTTCTGTACTACTAGCTGTTGAAAACTACTGTTGTTATGTGTATACATTCAGATGTTTGTACTAAATGATGATATTTTAAATAAAACAGAATAAACATATTTGTTCATTTGTTATGGTCTCACAAGACAAAGCATTGAAGAATGTTAACAGAGTACATGCAGTTATAGCTAGGCATAAGCATTGTCACCAGGAACACAGATAATATGAAAAGTAAACTTTTTTTTCCAAAATAACTATTTATCCAGCAAACTGTGTTTTGACCACCCTTTAGAATAATCTCGAGATGATTCTTAAGAGTGGTCAAAACATAAGGTTTTCTGAGGAAATGGCAATGTTAACTAGTACATTACTTAAAATATGCCCCTTTATCAATGGATCTGATTGTGAGTGAAGAGCTGATTGGCTGAATGCAGGATTGAGCTGAACCAGTATATTTAGAAATCTGAAAAAATATCCACATGCCCATTTCATAAAACTATATGAAGGAAAATATGGGAATATTTGTGACAGGAAAACCACCTTTGTATAATCTTTTAACCCTTTCCCTGTTCTATGTTTATTCCAAATTCCAATACCTACTGAATATTCATGGACAAAATAGTTATAATGAAATATGGAAGGTGGAGCATTGCATCCTTTATAGAAAATAAAGGAACACCTCTTTCAAATCCCATTAGCAAACAGAACACTCTGATAGACAGCTCCTCTAGGAGCCATAAAATACATTTATATGAGGGAAGGGGTTAAATCTATACTTGATAAAGATGCTTATTTACTCATGTGCAAACAGTAGACCAATAGCAGTAGCTGTATCTCCTGAAGGCTTATGAAATTATAAAAGATCTGACTACAGTTTGTACCGATACCAAAACTTTAGATTAGCAACAATATATTATGATACATGGGCAGACCGACTGACAAGTCAAAAACTATATACCCCGAGCAACTTTATTGCATGGGGTATAAATATCACAGACAGAGGTGACAAAATTGTGTGACAGATGGATGGGCAGACAATGGAGCAGTGATCCCTAGGTGTCATCCAGCTTACACCAGATGGCACAAAAACAATGGTAGATGCCAGGAGTAGAGTATCTGATAAAAGGCGAAAAACTATTTTCATTATTTTTTTATTCCATTTGTTTACAAGTAATCAGAGGAAATAAAGCATTTATAAAACAGCATGAAACATAAATATTGTTAATTATTTTAGCATGGTAAGAAAGAGAAAACTTTATTTTGAAACATGATAGATTATAAAGTGGAACAAAAGAACTATTTCACAGATACAAAATACATTTGTAAATAAATTTTCAAAGAACTTGAGCTGACTAAAACAATAAATTACATGTACATGTATAATGATCTAGAGTTAGGGGAATAAACAATCACAAGATGGTCTAAAACAAAACAACAAAAACAAACTAGAATCTTGTCCATAGACACAAATGCCCCATTCCAACAATCTTCACCAACTTACTATATAGAATGCGTTGCTTCTAACTCAAGAACCACAACTCTGGTTTTTCTTTTATGATAGAAAAAACTAACCCCCCCACCCCTTCAAAACCAAAGTGCACAACTGGACGTGAACTGGTCACCCCAATAAACATTTGTACCAACTATGGTGACTCAATTATTAACACTTTTCCTGTTTCCATGTTTGTTCAAAATTTCAATACCTACTGAATTTTCATGGACAAAATATGGAAGGTGGAAAATTGTAGCAAATTTTGAAAGTAAAGAAACAGATCTTTCAAATTCCACTAGCAGACAGAGCAGACCCTGATCAGAAGGCTCCTATAAGAGCCTTCTAATCTGGGTCTACTCTGCAAATGCATGAAAACATGTTTATATGAAGGAAAGGGTTAAAAGAGTGGTGTGTGCCACAAGAATTTGAGAAAGTCTGTATGAACAGACCGACATGGGAAAATCTATATGCTTTCTCAAATAGATTAAGTAAAAGAACACTTTTCAGATGGGGCAACAAAGCCTTCCCCTAAGGTTCATAGTATACATGATTTGAAAAGAACACTCTTAAAACTCAGATACCTAGGGGGACAGTAAACAATCAAATACAAAAGAAAACTGCAGGAACATGTACATTATCCTTTTACTTAATTAATATTCATGCAAAATATATAAAACCCGCCCATTATGAATATCAATAAATTCTTACATCAACCCTTTCCCTGTTCAATATTCATGTAAGAAATAATGGTATCACGAATATTTATTAGCTGAATTCTTGTAATGTCAACTTTTTTATGGGAACTTTTTGCTTTGAAAAAAAACCCAAAACAATCAGATCAAAGCAATCAGAGCAGACCCAGATCAGACGGCTCCTATAGGAGCCGTCTGATCTGGGTCTACTCTGTTTGCAAATGCGTGAATTGGCGTTTATATGAGTGAAAGGGTTAACCCATAGTCTGTTGACAAAATGACATTTGCTTTAACTCGGACCTAGCACAATTTTCACTTCCGATTTGTTAAGCTTTTGAGAAACTGTTTGCCGCGAGTTTCGCACAGTTTCTGGATCAAAGCTGTTGTGTCATCCTTAGCCCATTACCTCATAGGCTATTTTAGATACAACCTCTTTGAATAAATCTACCGCAAAGGAGTATTAACTAGAGAAAAGGAAAATTTTAGAATTTTGTAGTTTGAAATCATTGTGATAAATAGAGCATTTGCTCTCTATTTATCACAATGGTTTCAACAGGTGACTTTTGAAGAGGCGTCAAAAGGCATCAATATGAGGGAATGGGTTAAGCCAGCTCAAGTGTTAAATTAAGCCTTTACTCCATGAACTAATGTATGTATGGATAGTAATTACCGTAATATCTATTATAGCAAAAGAACAAGAAAAGTTTTGAATCCTGGTAAATTTTTTGAATTAAATCTATATCATTCCATAGGCAAACAGAGCACAGACCCTGATCAGACGGCTCCTATAGGAGCTGTCTGATCTGGGTCAACTCTGTTTGCAAAGGCGTATTTATGGAGTAATGGATTAATGAAATAAGGGAATTAATTAACAGAGCAAATAGTAGAAAATTAGATCTGCTACATATAAGCAAACAGAGCAGACCTTGATCAATCCGGGGCTGTCATATCTTGGTCTACGGAAGAAAAGGATAATGTAACATAAAACAATTGAGATTCATTCTTAATATAATAATGGTTGAGTTGATATGGCTTTATATTTTATTTTTTTGGAACTTGAAAAATACATACATGTATATGTGACCCCTTTATGGCTACATGGTGGCCTTGAATTTTACAGGAACTCACAATAGTGACTAAGATATGATATCCTAATCCAGTAAAATACAGGAATAAAACGTTTTTTATTTTTTTGGCATTTTTTAATTTATAACAAGATGTGCATGTGAAGCACTATGCCCCCTATATGACCTATGACCTTAACCCATTACCTCATAAGTTATTTTTAGGTCCTATCTCTTTGAATAAATCTACCGAAAAGGAGCGGTAACTAGAGAAAAGGATTTTTTTTAGAATTTTGTAGTTCTGAAACCACTGTGATAAATATAGCATTTGCTCCATAGGAGCAAATGCTCTATTTATTACAATGGTTTCAAAAAAGTGACTTTTACAGAGGCGTAGAAAAGCGTATTTATGGAGCAAAGGTTTAATAAGTGAGCCCTAAAAATGTTTACCTACATAAGTTGAACAGGCATGCCAAATTTGAAGTATGCATGTGCAATGGCGACAAAATTATCACCAACGTTAAAGTTGAGGACAAACCAACCAACCAACAGACAGACTGGGCAAAAACAATATGCCCCCGGGGTGGGGGCATAAAAATATTTTAAAGTTGTTAACCCTTTACCCGAAATGTAAGAAATAAAGACATGAATGCAGGAAGTTTTAGCCATGATAGAAGAGCAGAAGCCATCTCATCTGTGTCCACATCGTGTCCAAATGAGCTAAAAGAATATCAAAATGATTAAATATTGAATGCTCTGTCAATATACATGATACACAGATGCCCATGGCCTACACATTGAAAGAGATTTTGGAGTTGTTCATCTTTTAGTGGGCTTTACTGATGAATATGAAATGTTAGGCATATGATTGTATGAATATATATGTACATGTATATGAATAAAAAAGTACATGTACACTCTGCACTGAAAAATCCTTGCCACATCCTGTCATCTGCAAAAGTAGTTAGCTGCTTGAATTTCCTTCATCTGCTTTCATCATCTTTATCCCTTTCCTTCATATAAACTTATCTGCAAACAGAATAGACCAAGATAAGATGGCTCCTATAGGAGCTGTCTGATCAGGGTCTGCTCTGTTTGCTAACGGAATCTGATAGATATGTTTCTTAACTTTCTAAAATGGCTACATTTTAGAAAGTTAAGAAACATATCTATCAGATTCCATGTTCCACCTTCCACATTTCATAATAACTATTTTGGCCATGAATATTCATCAGGTACTGAAATTTGGAATAATCGTAGAACAGGGAAAGGGTTAAAATACATAAAGTATCAAACAAATTGGATCCTAAATATACACAGAGTTACTCTGCTTCACATCTGGATCCAAACTGTTTGCATAGGTGTACAAGGATTTGCTGTTGGCAGAAAAAAGAGTAAATTCTTCATTGATATACATTTATTCTAAACTTTACATGTTAATCCATTACCTCATAGGCTATTTTAGATACAATCTCTTGGAATAAATCTATCTATAAAAGGAGCATTAACTAGAGAAAAGGATTTTTTTAGAGTGTTGTAGTTTGAAACCATTGTGATAAATAGAGCATTTGCTCCTAAGTGACTTTTACAGAGTCATCAAAGGCTGTCAATATGCGGGAATGGGTTAACCATTTCCCCGTTTTATATTTGTGGAAGGAATAATGACATCATGAATACTTATTAGCTGAATTTCGTGATGTACACAGGATGTTTTGGCTTAGACAGAAACTAAAATGAGATTTATATTATACCAGCTCCTTTGCATGTTAACCCTTTCCCCGTTTTATATTTGTGAAAGGAATATTTATTAGCTGAATTTCGTGATGGTACATGTATATGTACACAGGATGTTTGGCTTAGACAGAAACTGTAACATCAGATCTATATTATACCATAAGCAAACAGAGTAGACCCTGATCAAACAGCTCCTAAAGGAACCATCTGATTTGGGTTTACTCTCTTTGCTAGAAAAGGTGTTAACATAAAGGAAATATTAATCCCTTTGTCTGATAGAGATGCATTTTGACCCCTTTGCAAACAGAGAAGATCCAGATCAGGCAGAACCTGTTTGAGCCATCTGAACAGGGTTTGCTCCGTTTGCTCACCGAATTATATCAATCTGATTCTACAATTTCTGTTATCATCAAAATATTCTGTGCTAATATACCATTACGAAAATTATAATCATCAAATATTCATGAAGTCAGTATTTCTTACATGAATATTCTTGAGGTAAAGGGTTAACTATAACAAAATTTCTTAACCCTTTACTCCATGAATATTTATGTAAGAAATAATGACATCATGAATATTAATCAGATTAGTTTTTATAATGACACACGGACACAGGACATTTTTTGGCCACAGTAGAAACTGTAGAATCAGATCTATATTATTTCACATGCAAACAGAGCAGACCCTGATCAGACGGCTCCTACAGGAGCCATCTGATCTGGGTCTACTCTGTTTGCAAAGGTGTAGAAAGGCGCATATTTATGGAGTAAACGGTTAAATCACACACTTTCACTTTCTAGCAACCAATTTATTAAGCATGCATCAAGTTTTAGATAATACAACCCATACCGATACATGTCCAACATGTTCAGTAAATGCCACAAGCCCCTGTAGAGGCTACCACCAGTTTAACCCTCTATCCGAAGAATATACAGTAGAACCCCTCTAATGCGACCACTTAAAGAAAATAACCATAGCTGCCTTTATAAGCAGGTGGTTGCTTAATGCAGGATAAAAGTAATGCAGAAAGCTCCTAGAGCTTTCTGCATTACTTTTGTCCTGCATTAAGCTTCCACCTGCATCTAGCACCCATAATTGTACCTCTTTTAGGAGGTCGCATTAGCGGGGTTTTACTGCACTTGCAAGAAATAATGTGACTGTATGAAAATTTATGAGCTGATGTAAAGCAAGATCAACAAGGGTAGTTTTTACCAGAACACAAACTGTGTAGGCGAATAACAGCAGAACCTGGTCAAACAGCTCCTATAGCAGCCGTCTGATCTGGGTCTACGCTATTTGCACAGGCAGTAAAAGGCGTATCTATAAGGTAAAAGGTTAAACATACAAAAAATATACATAACCTCATACGCAAATTCTTCATATTTGGAGTATGCAACCAATACCAGATCTACACACTGTTACTATTAGCTACATACTCTCAATAGCACATGTCAAATCTGAACACCAAATTCAATCCCTGATACAGGAAGGAACAGAAAACCAACTACAAGTACAGTAAAACCTCTCTATAACGGCCACTAAATTACATCAAATATTTTGTGTTAAAGGCAGGTGGCTGCTTAATGCAATATGAAAGTAAAACAGAACGCTCCTATAGGAGCCCTACATACCAACTAATTAACATAATTTAGTGTCAGTTATAGAGAGGTTTTCCTGTACTAAAGATTGTACAACTGCAATAATCATTGTGATCGTCATATGTCAGAACTTTCAATAATTTCAGATGTTCAAAGTTAGATTAACCCTTTCCCTCATATAAACACATTTTACTATAGGAGCCGTCTGATCAGAGTCTGCTCTGTTTGCTAATGAAATTTGAAAGATCTGTTTCTTTACTTTCTAAAATGTCAACAATGTTCCACCTGCCATATTTCTCATTATAATTATTTTGTCCATGAATATTCAGTAGGTATTGAAATTTGAAAAAAAACCCACCATAGAACTGGGAAAGGGTTAAAATGCCGAACACTAGAATTTTGTGTAATAGTGATTGTTATAAATTAGGACTTATGACAATATTGCTTGTACGATCTTTAGTAAGACTTACCCGTGTCTTATTACCTTATTTACTCAACACTACCCAGGGTTCAAAATATCCAACCACCCTTACGTCCACGTTCCCCTCTTAATGGATAAGTCAATTTGATAACATTTTGATCTTTTATTTTGACAGACATATTAGCAAATATAACCTAGTCCCTGATCAAACTATAACTAAAGGTGATGGAATACCCCTGCACAGCAGCCTTGATTGCAAATCCAAATACCCATGTTTCAAGCCAAAATGACAAAAAATACTCAAAAGTTCATGGGGAGATAATTCTGCAATACTCAGCAGCAAACACAAGCAAATTACGTCTTGCACTTCTACTATTTGTAGTTATTATGTATAACAAATATAAATTTGATAACTTTAAAACTGAAAGAGAAGTTCCTGAAACCAACTACCCATGTTCATGTGAGGATGGACTGGCGAACGGACCGCCCCACAGACCCCGGACAGGATGATACCAGTATACCCCCCTTAAACAATTTTGTGAGCTATAATGACTCCTTTAGGATCAGTTTGATCTGGATTGGAAAAAATATTGTTTGTTAAAAATTAGGGTAAGTGACATAAGGTAAAGTAGAAAAGCTATGGTCTTCTCTGCCAATTCATATCTTAACCTTTTCCTCCATTAATATTCATTAAAGAAATTATGACATCATGAATATTAATTAGATTAAATTTAACAGCACATGGTTTGGTTTGGTTTTTATAGGGTTTTACATCGGTTACATTGTATTTCAGTCAAATCACGACGTCCAGCTAATTACAGGTGGAGGACGATCCCAGCAGGTTCTTCTATGCACGAAACAAATTGAATTGTTTCGTGCAAAGAACATCCGGGTAGAACCACCGACCTACCACAAGCCAGCTGGTAGGCTTCCTCACATGAAAAATCCAAATGCCCAGACTGGAATTCCAACCATGGCTGTGAGGGACGAAGCGACTGTCAGTCGAAGACCATAACCACTCGGCCACGGAGGCCCCTAACAGCACATGGACAAAGGAATTTTTAGTCATAACAGAAACTGTAGAAACCAATCTGTATTATATCATAAGCAAACAGAGCAGACCCTGATCAGACGGCTCCTATAGGAGCCGTCTGATCTGGGTCTACTCTGTTTGCAAAGGCGTAGAAAGGAGTATTTATGGAGTAAAGGGTTAAGGCAAACTCATAAGAATCAACTCAAATATATGATTCTAATGAGTATCAACAAAATTATTACAATAAGGTTCTTTATAAGCCAATACCTACTATTACATTCCATAACCCTCTACCTGACAGAGATGCCTTTTGACACCATTGCAAACTCAGTAGACATAGATCAGATCCTGTACGAGTCATCTGATATAGGCCTGCTGTATTTGCTTTATATGGGATTAGTTTCAAAGAGACCAAAAGATCCAGTATTCATATGCCATTATAAATATGCAGCTTACAAATTTATATGCATGGTATCAATATTTCTTAACATGAATGTTCATCAGGTAATGAGTTAAAACAGATCTTACTGTACTGGTAAGCCTCTGTCACATGCAATCTATCAGTCTTTTTCAGTTTTATAAGTAAACAGATCAAAGTACAATTCTACAACAGATCAACCCTCAATTACAATACCCCTACTGTACAGTCTCCCTTCACAGCGCCTGTACTAGGAACAGCAGTCTGTTCCTCCCATACATTTTACTCTCAGTATCTGTACACACTTTCAGATGGTACGATAATCCATAAACCATTTTGACATCTCTGATGGAATGGCCCAGTGTTTCCGGATACTCTCTAGACGTGTCTTATGTATGTACAGCATGTCAAGAGAGCTTCATGGTGGAGAGCTGTCCCTGAGTATGACTCTTGTGTTGCCGCTGCTTTTCTCGTTCCTGTTTTTTCTTCTGTTGCTCCTGGTGACGCTGTTCTCGCTCTGCTCGACGTTTTTCTTTTATTATATTTTCGGCTTCCCAGGATAAATCTTCAGCTCCCTCATCATCCCAGGCATTGTGTTGCTCCTCCCAGGAGCCAAGCTCAGCTGACTGAAAAAGGGTCAGAAGCACATTATTGTAACAAAGTTTCTAATTTCTCAGCCAAATTCCTCCGTTGCTACTCATTAGAAAATCTTCAGATTCAGAAAGCTGACTGTTCAAAAAATATAAAGACCAATTTGTGTTACATGTTTGTATTTCATTACATATCTTTGCACACTTCAGTAAATTTTCGTCTGCAACAATAATGTTCATTTGCTTGAATTTTCCAAATAATTTTTTTTCTTAATTCCTTTGCAAAACTATGGTCAACTGTTTGGATCCTTTTGAGACACGGCATTATGCAACATCTAATCTTGATCCAAACTGTTTGCATGATTTCACTTGTATTATGCAAGGAGTTAACTGTGTACAGCATAGATATACAGTAAAACCTCTCTATAACGACCACTAAATTGTGTTAATTAGTTGGTACATGTATTTAGGGCAGGTGGCTGCTTAATAAAGCAAGGTGAAAGTAAAACAGAACACTCCTATAGGATAGTTTTAATACAGAGTAGACCCAGTTCAGAGGGTTCCTGTAGTAGTAGTCTTCTGATCAAGGTTTGCTCTGTTCGTTTAGAAAACTAATTAATATTCATACAGTCACTATTCCTACATGAATATTTAAAAGGTAACGGGTGCACAATTATCATTCACACGCAATTCTAAGAATGACAGCTGAAAAAAGGTCAGCTGTACCTCTGACCCAGAGGCCTTGATAAGCTGCTGGGTGAATTTAAATAAGACATTTTCAAGGAGATTTGTTTTATTTCTCCATCAAACCCTATGAGACAATTCTAAAGACAGAGCAACAGATAAATGTGCGTACTCAGATACTAATATCATCATTTCTCCACCAATACTAAAGAGTGGTCACGAAATAGGGTTTAGAGGTGACATAAAGGAGTTATTCTTGATTATTTTTTTAATTTATACATCTTATCTAGAGCTCTGCTAAAGAGTTGTCACAACATAGGGTAGGGGTGGAGAAATGGCTATTTTTGCATTTTAATACACATTTATCTGTTGCTCTGCTCTGGTCTGTTTTTATTTTTTATCTACCTCCCATTCATTCAAGCTTTTGAGAAAATTATTGAATGAATGTTAAACAGCTGGAAAACTGATGTGATTCCAAACTACTGGGAATATCATATAGATTTTAGCAGTTTGTTAATGCCAGTCAGCTTCCACTTAGGCAAAAGGCTTGAATTGCACTCTTACAAATTGTGTAGACTCTGATCACACACCTAAACAGACAATAGTCAGCTGGTTTATCTACCTCAAAGCGAGAGCTGTAGACAACGCTTTACCTCATAATTATTCATGCAGGAAACCAGAACTATCACTAAAGATGATGAATGTCCGCCCGCCCCGCCCTGTAGGAGCCATCTAATCATGTTCTGCTCAGTTTATGAAATAATATAGATCTATTCTACAGTTTCTGCACTGGCAAACATATTTTGTGTTTGTATGCCATTATAATTTTTTTGCATTATTATTCATGACGTCTATAAGAGAAAAAGCATTAAAGAGATGACTATACAAGCTTACCTGTACCACAGGAATATCACTGGAAACTGCTAATTTACTTGATATGGCCATAGCATTTATGTCATCACCATCATTTTTACGGACTAAAACCTGAAAAGAAATACAAATGTAATTAGGTATTCTGTTTAACCCTTTCCCTCATGTAAACGCCTTTTCATTCATTTGCAAACAGAGTAGACACAGATCAGATGGCTCCTATAGGAGCTGTCTGATCAGGGTCTGCTCTGTATGCTTTATGGAATTTGATAGATCTGGGTTTTTATGTTCTAAAATGGCTACAGTGTTCCTCCTTCCATATTTCATTATAACTATTTTGTCTATGAATATTCAGTCGGTATTGAAAACACAGAACAGGGAAAATGGTTAACCCTTTCCCTCATATAAATGTGTTTTCATGCATTTGCAAACAGAGTATACCCAGATCAGACGGCTCCAAGAGGAGCCGTCTGATCAGGGTCTACTCTGTTTGCTAATTGAATTTGATAAATTTGTTTCGTTACTTTCTGAAATGGCTACAATGTTCCACCTTCCATATTTCATTGTAACTATTTGCCCATGAATATTCAGTAGGTGTTGAAATTTGAAATAAACACAGAACAGGGAAAATGGTTAATATGTTAACCCTTTGCACTCATAATCCTTTCTTTCATATAAATGTCTTTTGCAAACAGAGTAGACCCAGTAATATTTGTATGGTTATTATTTCTTACATAAATATTCAACCAAAAAAAGGTAAAGTCATCTGCAAAAATTAGTTGTCTGATACCAATAAATATCAGTGTATTTTTTCCATTGTTTTTTAAAAACCATGATCACACAGTCAAGCAGTTTGGATCCTGATGAGACAGTAAGTTTGACGTTTACTCAGATTCTCATATGGATACAAAATGTTTGCATGCATAAGTCATCAAGAATTAAGTACAGTAGAACCTGTCTTAAACAAGAGGGCCAGAATGGCCCTGAAGCGCTCACCAGACAATCAGAGTAGAAGATTTTCAAAGTTTTCACTATATGTTCCATTGAAAACTGCCCACCCCTGGGACAGGGCCAATTTTGACCCCAGGCCCATAATTTATAAAAATTGTGTAGAGGACCTGAACATGGTGGTCTGTGCCAAATATGAAAGCTGTGAACCTTCCAGTTTCAGAGGAGAAGATTTTCAAAGATTTCACTATTTGTTTCTATTCAAAACTACCCACCCCTGGGGCGGGGCCAATTTTGACCCCAGGGCCATAATTTATATAACTTTTGTAGAGGACCTGAACATGATGCTCTGTGCCAAATATGAAAGCTGTGACCCTTCCAGTTTCAGAGGAGAAGATTTTCAAAGATTTCAATATTTGTTTCCATTGAAAACTGCCCACCCCTAAAGTGGGGCCAATTTTAACCTCAGGGCCATAATTTATATAACTTTTGTAGAGGACCTGAACATGATGCTATATGCCAAATATGAAAGCTGAGAACCTTCCAGTTTCAGAGAAGAAGATTTTCAAAGTTTTCACTATTTGTTTCTATTGAAAACTGCCCAGCCCTGGGGCGGGGCCAATTTTGACCCAAGGGCCATTATTTATACAAATTTTGTAGAGGAACTGAACATGATGCTCTGTGCCAAATATGAAAGCTGTGAGCCTTTCAGTTTCAGAGGAGAAGATTTTCAAAGATTTCACTATATGTTTCTATTGAAAACTGCCCAACCCTGGGGCGGGGCCAATTTTTACCCCAGGGGCATAATTTATATAACTTTAGTAGAAGACCTGAACATAATGCTCTGTGCCAAATATGAAAGCTATGAGCCTTCCAGTTTCAGAGGAGAAGATTTTCAAAGATTTCACTATTGGTTTCTATTGAAAACTGCCCACCCCTGGGGCGGGGCCAATTTTAACCCCAGGGCCATTATTTATACAAATTTTGTAGAGGAACTGAACATGATGCTCTGTGCCAAATATGAAAGCTGTGAGCCTTCCAGTTTCAGAGGAGAAGATTTTCAAAGATTTCACTATATGTTTCTATTGAAAACTGCCCAACCCTGGGGCGGGGCCAATTTTTACCCCAGGGGCATAATTTATATAACTTTAGTAGAGGACCTGAACATGATGCTCTGTGCCAAATATGAAAGCTGAGAGCCTTCCAGTTTCAGAGAAGAAGATTTTCAAAGATTTCACTATTTGTTTCTACTGAAAACTGCCCACCCCTGGGGCGGGGCAAATTTTAACCCCAGGGCCATAATTTATAAAATTTTGTAGAGGACCTGATCATGATGCTATATGCCAAATATGAAAGCTGAGAACCTTCTAGTTTCAGAGAAGAAGATTTTCAAAGTTTTCACTATTTGTTTCTATTGAAAACTGCCCACACCTGGGGCGGGGCCAATTTTGACCCCAGGGCCATAATTTATATAACTTTTGTAGAGGACCTGAACATGATGCTATGTGCCAAATATGAAAGCTGAGAGCCTTCCAGTTTCAGAGGAGAAGATTTTCAAAGTATTACTATATGTTTCTATTGAAAACTTCCCACCCCTGGGGCGGGGCCAATTTTGTAGAGGACCTAAGGGTGAAGCTATGTGCCAAAGATGAAAGCTGAGAACCCTGTAGATTCAGAGGAGAAGATTTTTAAAGGTTCAAATTGTTGACGACGAACAACGCACGACGCACGCCGACGGACATCAGGCGATCACAAAAGCTCACCCTGAGCACTTTGTGCTCTGGTGAGCTAAAAAGAGGGATAAATATGGGTCTGTAGAGCCGTTGATTTTTCCTAAATCTGGGCTCTCTAGATCTTGAAATTTCATTTTCAAGAAACTTATTTAAGGAATGAAAGTCATAGTTTATATCAAATTACAAATTGATTACCGATTCATTCATTACTCCTGGTATATATACCCTAATTACCTCATAGGCTATTTTTAGATCAAGCCTCTTTGAATAAATCTACCGAAAAGGAGCATTTACTAGAGAAAAGGAAAATTTTAGAATTTGGTAGTTCTGAAACCATTGTGATAAATAGAGCATTCGCTCTTTAGGAGCAAATGCTTTATTTATTACAATGGTTTCAAAAAGTGACTTTAACAGAGGCGTATTTATGGAGAAAAGGATTAACCAAAATATTCAGACACTAAATCTCTCCTCTCTCCCAAGTTTTAAATTAAACTATCATAGTACAGTGCTCCCTCCATTAACGTCACCTCTCAACAATGGTTCCCTCCCCATAGCGACGACGTGTATTCCCCCCGGAGGATTTTCAAGTAAAACTCCCTCCCGCGAACGATACCTCTCTACAACAGCTAACGACATGTATATTTGTAGCCGGACGGTAACATTTACCTCCCTTCAACGGTACTTCAGCTGAACGTAATTTTCTGACCACTGAACAAAAGCACCCAAGCATGTGAAAGATGATTGGTCCCAATGACACTAATCTTTACGTAATTAACGGCCGCCTGTTACCTTACTAGCTCCGAGCAATAATTCAGTCAACCATAGCTAATCCGTTGTGCGACTCAAGCGACAATTCGTGTGTAAATCCATTATGACACACTGACACCTATATGCTGTTGTGTATGACTGATTAAGAGAATACTGAATTTCAATTGAGAAACACGTTTTCTATATTTATAAAGTAAAAGAAATATTGTCGGTTAAATTCGTTTATTTCTCTCTTGTTCCAACGATAACCATAGGCGCGTTGGATTTGTCACTTCTAGAAAAAGATCGTGTGACAGAAATGAATTTCAACTGAGTTCGGTCATAAACTAAACTTAGAAACTAAAAATTCTTCACGGCAACAGTACTCTTGTCAAATTTGAACATAAATGCGTAATGATTTTTATTCCGTTTTCCTCTAGTTTTCTCAGAAGGAAACGGTGAATAAAATAGAACATGTTCTTCCGAACAATTCTACTCCTGGTGGACCTAATCGCACACGTTCATTTTTCAACTTGCGGATTGCGATTCGTGGACGTAGCAAAACATTTTGTTATGCATTCTAAACAGGTCTGTCTGTCTGTGTTAATCTGTCTATCTATCTACCTATTTATTAAATCATCAACGCATACATCCATCTGTCAAAATACGTCTGTGTAGTGTTCCCTCCCAACAACAACACCCTCCGCACAACGGCACTTTTATGTGTTTCCGTAAAGTGTCGTTGTTCGGAGGGAGCAGATAGTGGAGACCCAGATCAAACTGCTCCTTCCTACTTGCCTAGGTCTGTCTGAATATTTTGGGTAGCAATTCTTTTCAATTAAATGCAACACTATTACAAGAGTGTTCAAAGGAAAATGTCACCTGCTGAGGTGAAAGTACCTTTTTCTGTTTACGAATTGAAGGCTTCATTTCCTGGAAATAGTCAAGCTCCTCCTCCATTTCCCGCGAGTTCTGTCGCTGAAGGGCCTGTTGCTGGTAATATCTGTACTGCTCTACACTCCGTATCTTACCTGCCTGGTCTTCCCAGGCATCCCAAGGTGACAACTCTTCCTGAAAACAAAATCATTACATTTGTTCAACTCTTTCCCTGACAGAAACGCTTTTCAAGCTTTTGCAAACAGAGTAAACTAAGATCTGAGAGCGTCTGTTCTGTTGGCTTATGGAATACTTTAAATCCAATTTTTTGCCAAGGCCAAAATTCCTGTGTTCAGATGCCAGTATAAAACAAGATCTAATTGTAACGGAATCCTTTTCACAATGTCCCCCAAATGAAATGGTCCACAAGTATTGATGAGCGAAATATCCAAATATTGACCAATCACAGGCTATCACTGGGTGACCATGGCAACCAACACTTTTGAAACACCTGACAATAGGTTCTGAGTACCCATTCACCTCTACAGCAAAATCTAATAATATCTAAATTTCAACCAATCAGAGACCACCACTCCATTACCATGGCATCATTTTAAACAAAGACCTATGATAACACATAGATAAGAAACTACTGTATAACACTAGGAGAACTTTATTCTGATAGGTGGTTTGGTTCTTTGCATAAAACTTTTTTGTTTGTGAACAGATTTTAACAATCCAGGTATCATATTGTAGCTTTTTAGTTGCACTACACAATGATATGCTTATATTTCCTGAGTTTTTCTTACCATCCGAGATATTTGCAAACGTGACTTTGTTTGATTTTGTACACGCTAAAATTATACCTTATTTCAGCACGTGGCAAACTCTTATATTTTATAAACTACTGAAAAACAAAAGTTTTATCTGTGATAAAATTTGTATTAATAGTATTTATAATCGTTTTCCAATTAAAATATACCATATTATTTTGAAGAAAGTATGCAAATCTTTAGAAATCTTGATTTTTAATTGCAAACTAAGGTAATTTTCATCAAAATAAGTAGATTGCAATTCAGACAGGTGGGTTGGGTCTTTGCTCAAAACTTTTTTGTTTGTGGACCGATTTTAACGATCAAGGTACCATATTGTAGCTGAATAATTGTTCTACACAATGATATGTTTATATTTCATGAGCCTTTCTTACAACTAGAGATATTTGCAAACGTGACTTTGCATGATTTGGTACATTTGCCGCGAGACTTGGTGAGATTTGTCTAAGTTTCTTATCTGTGTGTTATCATAGGTCTTTGTTTTAAAGAATAAAAGATCAATGACTGTCTTGCACTAACTTGGACAAAGTACATTCCAGTTATGGATTTTTGTCCAGTATACGGAAGAAGAAGAAGAAGAAGAAGAAGAATGGTCAATGCACAACTGCACATAAACAGCAATGTTCATGTGAGTAAACACAGTATGTCCCAGCCCAAAATTTTGTTTGGAGGACATAACTAAGGAGAATAAATGTAACATGGACTGGATGAGACTAGTGAAAGTCTTATGCACTACTTATATAATACCCTTTACCTCACAGAAAAGCCTTTTCACCCCTTTGCAAACAGAGAGTAGATCAAGATCAGATTGCAACTACAGGAGGCATCTCATCAGGAATTGCTCCTTTTTTTATGAAATACTACAGATATGATTGTACAGTTTCTACCATGATAAAATATTTTAAAAAGGTAAAAGTCATTACAAAAATTCAGCTTCAATATAATAAATATAATTACATAATAAAATATAAGATATAATTAATATCCATATTCATTAGTTCTCACTAAATATTCATGAGGTAAAGAGTTAATAATCCCATCCACTGATACACTACCATACTAACCTGGGTCGTGCCATTAGGTGACAAGTTCTCCACTGATGGGTAATGGGTTGGCATTGTCATCGGCAAGACATTGTCAGAATTTCTTCGTTTCCTTCTGCACCACAGCCTTCGTAGTGGTGTGAAAATGGTACAAATCATACCAAAGATTTTCTTCACTATATTCCATGCCACTTTTATCATTTTATCTGAAAAATACAAAGCAAACTTCAAATATAATCTTAACCGTTCGCTTGCTATTCGCATCAATATACCTTCCTATAAATAGTGAAGACCCAGATGAGACAGCTCCTGCAGGAGCTGTCTCATCAGGGTCTGCACTATTTACAAGTTGATTGTGCAACCAGTGCACTCTACAGCAGTAACTGCACAGCAAAATACTTGTACACAGTGAAGATATACGTAATTATACAACAGGGCATGGGTAAAGAAGTAGGAATGTATTTTAAAATTCAGCAAGAGAAGGGTTAAAATAAAAACTATAAAGAAAATTCTAGTATCTTCAATTTAGACTACATAATACTTAAATTATCCCTTTCCCTGTTCTATGCTTATTCCAAATTTCAATACCTACTAAATATTCATGGACAAAATAGTTACAATGAGTGAGTGAGTGAGTGAGCTGGGTTTTACGTCCGACCAACAGTATTTCAGTAATTTGCAGACGGCACCCGCTTGAGTTATAGTGCTGCCTCACTGGAATGCCCCTGCCGCTGGCACATGGCAAGGGTACCCCGCCCAGTCACATTATCCTGACACCGGGCCGACCAGTCATAGAACTACCCTTTTAATGTCGAGTATAGACAAAGGAGCTACTAGTACCAACTTTTAACGACTTTTGGTCTGTCCTGGCAGGAGATCGAACCCACGACCTTCCGTACCGCAGGCGGACGCTCTAACATTGAGCCATGCGGCCGGTTATAATGAAATATGGAAGGTACGTGGAACATTGTAGCCATTTTAGAAAGTATTTTAAAAAAAAGAGCTGTCAAATTCCATTGGCAAACAGTGCAGACCCTGATCAGACGGCTTCTATAGGAGTCATCTGATCAGGGTCTATTCTGTTTTCAAATGTGTGAAAATGCGTTTATATGAAGGAAAGGATTTTCTCACATAACTTCCCTTATCTCCGAGTTAGAAAGAATCTGATGCTCGTTGTCTTTTAAAATTAAATGTTCCTAAACTCGCCCAGAAAATGTTATTAAGCTCACCATAGGCTCACTCAATAACATTTTCTAAGGCTTAGGAACATTTGATCTTAAAAGACAACTCGAAACAGATCCCCTTAATTTACCTTTTTGCTATTCTTTAACCCTTTACTCCATGGATACTCATGTAAGAAACAATGACATAACTATTACCGGTAATAAGCTTAATTTTAATGACACATAAACACAGAAAGTTTGCACACAATGATACCACCCACTTTGACATTAGGCCTTATCAGTTTTATACACTTTTAGTCAGATTTGATAAAAACAGTTTGGAACCTGTTGAACCTTGGCTTGAGTACAGTTTTGAATCTCATAACAGGCCTTTAAAAATGCATTTTGATAATTATGATTTTAAATGCATAAAATTTAATGATATGGAAAGCAGTTTTAGTCCCACCGAGTATTTTCATTAAAATTTTGTCATTATTGGTACTTCTCCCCAAAATTGGGGAAAATGTTACCTATTTTGCATTGAGAATGGACCAAAAAAAGAACTGTATACTGAAGTGAAAGCAAGACTGATAGATGGGCAGACTGGCAAAGATTTGACCCATATGCAATTACTATGTGAATATTCATGTAAAAAATACATGTATGAACAGTGCTCCAGTTAATTTTTGGCTACCATCAGTACGGTACTGATCCAAATTGAACTTCATCAGTACAGGCTATGTCCTGCCAGTACATATGTAACCAGTATTCCGGGCCCGATTACTGAATAGAAGTAATCAATACTTTGTGATGAAATTTCATTCAGATCACATGCATATCCATGAAGTAAAGGGTTGAAATGAGGGGTCACATTGGAGATCAGGACCCGAGTCATTTGACTCAGTCTGTTCTGTTTGCTTAGAGATAGAGAATATGGTGTATTTGATGCTATGCATCAATTTATGGCCAAAATCCCATTATATATTACTAATATGTTATATTTAACCTTTCCATCCATACATAATAACTTAGCATTAAAGCCATTTCTGTTTCCATCACCTATGCAAACAGACTGGACTCAGATAAGGCAGATCCTGTAGCTGCCTCATCAAGATCTATTCTGTTTATGCCTTATGACATATTACATGTCTGTCATTTCTCTTGTACCAAAGGTAAGTCAAATACTTAAATTGTATTTTATGTGCAAATGAATGCTAAAATATAAACTTCATTAAGAATGCATAGTTAGTGGAGTTTCACATGAATATTCTTGGGAGAAAGGGTTAAACTAACTGCACAGTCAAGTTAGGTCTTATTCATGAAGTAAATGTTTAAAACCAACTATGCTTGACTACTTTTTAGAAGTGTATTGACTAGACGATTGTAATAGGTGGTTTGGTAAAAAAATGGCCATGGAGGAATATTCCAAAAGATCTAATTTATAATACAACTCTGTTTATTCCCATCTCACGCATTCTACCATACGTATTGGTATCTAGTAAAAGTATTGATGAAAAAGTATATCTGGTCCGAAAGCCATGCAAATTTCAGCAAAAGTATTTTTAATATTGGTGTTTGGTACGAAGTGCCTCAAGGCCGCAAATCATACTTTAGCACGTAACCCACCTGTATGTCACTACGCGTTTTCACCAACGTGTTTGGTTATGCCATAAAATATGTCAGATACAGTGAAATTACTTGTGGAAGTGTGACCAGGGCTAGAGAAAATCACATTTTTGACAATTTTTGAGCGGTTCTGGTTTCCATTTCCACTACGAGGCCGTTGGTACCCGCTGGTCTTTATCAACCTCCAACGCAGTGATCTCCCCTTATCACTACCCTAAGGGAGATCACTGGGAGGAGTTTGTTATCGTGTATGATGAAACGCTTGATTTGTTCACATTTAATAAGTGCCCAAGCAACCTTGACTTACAAGTCCTTTTCCCTGCTTTATATAAAAGGCGTCTAGAGCAACTGGTGATATTTTAGAATTTAATTTTCCGATCTGTAGGTCTTGTATACTGATCGTTTTGGTATTGGATCCGTACGGGCAAAAAAAGAGACGTACGTGGTACGTATAGATTCAAATTTCTATCCGTACCAGCAAAATATTTGTCCGTACAATATGGATGTACGGATACTATCTGGAGCACTGTATGAATATTAATTAGTTTATTTCTTATGATGGCATATGAACTGGAGAATGTTTAGCCATGGCAGAACTGTACAATTAGGTATGTGTAATTCCATAAGCAAACAGAGCAGACCATGATAAAATGGCCCCTGTACTACTCTGTTTGCAAAGTATTAGAAGGCATATGTGGGTTAACACTGTCCCTCATTGGCTTTCTTTGAATTAATCTACCGGAAGAGAGCATTTGCTAGAGAAAAAGAAAATGTTAGAGCTGTGTAGTATAGAAACCATTATGATAAATAGAGCATTTGCTCCATAGGAGCAAATTCTCTATTTATCACAATGGTTTTAAGAAATGACTATTTAAGATAAATAGAGCATTTGCTCCATAGGAGCAAATACTCTATCACAATGGTTTTAAGAAATGACTATTTAAAACAGAGACGTAGAAAAGTGTGTTTACGGAGGAAAGGGTTAAGTGCCACCACGCTTACGCGCAATGAAAACAGATTGAGACCTAAATTAGTCAGCACCTATAACCATTTAAACATTGTCACAGGGTGTATTTTATCTGTATCAACACTTGTACAGCCTTACTGTGCAAGCTGGCTTTTATAGTGATGCCTTGGTGTGCTTGACTAGGAATATTGAGGTATCGAGTTTAACCCCCACACGCGACAGGTATATTGTTGCTTTCTGAATTCGTTGAAAATAGCCAACTGAATATCTGCACAAGACTAAATGTGGGTGGGGTATTTTTGTTTGCGATATTATTCCATGCAACATGTCATGCAAAAATGGCAACTTAGACCATTCCTCTACTTTAAATGAAATCATTTTGACATTTCATCCTGACCTGAAAATAGACTGCCGTATTTAACACTGCAAATAAATATGCTGAAAACCTATTGCTCTGCAGCCGGAAATTGCAGTGATGTTTTACTTGTACATCTCGTGCAAATATCGCGATATTATACGGGACGCATACAGGCGGGGTCCACAGTATTTACTTTTCTTTGGTCCGATTATATTCGAAAGACGAGAACCATACAGGTTGCTACGAGATATTGATTACAAATGGCGGCCACCGTCAAACTTTTATGATGGCAAAACATTATCTATAGATATTTCGATTATTTGTGAAATCATCCCATTATTCTGAGTTTCAAAATATATATGAAACATAAACATGGCCGTAAGTAGTTTTTAAAGCCAAAGGGTTGCATTTTCGTAACATATTTGAATTTCATTCCCAATAAAAGATATGTTGCACACGAACTCATAGGACTTTTAATATTCATGTAAGAAATAATGATGTCATGAAATCAATTAAATGATTTTTGCCATTACAGAAATGATTGAACATAACCTCTATCATTACACAAGTAAACAGAGCAGAGCCTGGTCAGACTGCATGTCAGAAACCATCTGATCTGGGTCTAGTCAGTTTGCAAAGGTATCAAAAAGTGTCAATATCAGGTAAAGGTTTAACCCTTTCCTTCATATAAACACATTTTCACGCATTGGCAAACAGAGTAGACCCAGGGGCACTTTCAGAATAGCGGACCCAGTTTTTATATGTGCATTCACACATGACTTTGTTTTCAAGAGGTGATCAATATTTCTTTATTGGGACTGCTGCCGGGTCCCACACCATATCTTGATATATTTTGATCATTAGCAGACATTTCTTTAAGGATGCCTTGATGGGTGAGATTACAGCAAATGCCAAAAGAAAAAGATTTTTCAGTAAAGATTAAAAACAAAATGACAACGGAGATGCGCACACAAGAAAGATGCGCAATGGATGGGGTCCGCTATTCTGGAATCTGCCCTAGACCCAGATAAGACAGCTCCTATCATAAGCTATAGGAACTGTCTAGCAGATCAGGATCTGTTCTGTTTGCAAATGGAATTTGATAGATCTGTTTCTTTAGTTTCTAAAATGGATGGAATGTTCAACCTTCCATAGTTCATTAATGATTATAACTATTTTGTCCAGAAGGTTTTGAAATTTGGAATAAACATAGAACAAGGAAAGGGTTAAAGAAAAAAACGACGTAAAATCCATTTCCTTTTAAGCTCATCTGCAAGATATGAAGGTCATATGACAATTGCTTATCATGAATACTTCTGAAGATAATTTTAACTTTTACTTAGCGTTACTTACTTATATCTATAATGTGCTAAGAATGCACAAATGCATGCAGATCAATCACTTTCATATGAGCCTAGTGATATTAGATGTCATTTTGTATGGACGAGAATCTCTGTTATTGTATACATCAGATTCACATGAGCTGGTCTAGTGACATTCATTTTCTTTTAGGATAAAGAAGAACCAGGTACTTCTAGGGTTCGAAACAGGAAGAAAAAAGATGAAAGAGACCTGAGAAAGATGGCACCACAACAAAGAAGCAGATACATGGCTGTGAGTAACTGTTGGTATCAGTCACATACCTAGCTGTGAGTAATTGATGGCAAAAGCCAGATACCTGGCTGTGAGTATCTGCTACTAACAGCTAGATACTTGGCTGTGAGTAACTAGCTGTAATTAATGGGTTGTGAATAACTTTGGTGTCTCTCAAATATACAGATACAAGAAATTTTATTTTACGTCGGATATAAATAACAAATAACATTAGCTCATGAGCTATTTTCCGACATATACTAAATATAAAGAATATACTAAATAGTTGTCCTGTACTGATCTAAGTAATTGTGATGTCTATTTTCATTTAGTAAATATTCCTTCTATATCAACTAAAATTTTAGTCAGTGTATCAGACAGTTTGGATATCCTGGTTAGATACAGAGTGTCATCTGGATCACACAAAAAAATATTCGCCACACTGAGCTGTAACAATTGGACCCAGAGCTCTAGTTAAAATGCATAAATCTAAACATTTTTAAGAATATATCTCCTTTATTTCTCCACCAATTAAACCAGGCCTATACTGTGACCACTTTGAATCCTCTCTTCCAGACGATTCTTAGAGTAGTCACAGTATAAGGTTTGGTGTAGAAATTACGATTTAAGTATTTGGGTATGCACCTTTAGCTGTAGCTCTGGGATATATATTTCAATGATATAAATTTGCAAAAAGATTGGACCCAGATTAGGCACATTATTAAAAAGAAATGATAGAAAAAAATGTTTGAAAACTGCAGCAGATTACAACTTTTGCAGACTAAAAATTATCTTGCATATAAAGATTTACTTTGAAATAGCTCTCCGAGGAGCTTCTGCATTACTTTTGTCCTGCATTATTAGCAGCCATGTACTTTTTTTTATCAGAATTGTTGTAACCTGATAGAAATACCTTTTCACATATTTTCAAACAGATTGGACCCACAATTTTCCTGTGTTGATATGCCATTATTGAAATTCAGCTAATAACTGTTCATCGTAGGTGGCGATGGTCTAGCGGTAACGCGCTTGACTATCAGTCCGGAGGTCCGGGGTTCAAATCGCGGTCCCACCCGGAAATTTCAGAGATGCTTTTCTTTGTCTCCCACCCGCACATCCTCTCCACCCAGGGGTTAAAATGGGTACCTGTGAGGGTCACTCGCCGGTACTGCAGCTGCATGATTGCGCCATATGTTAGCAGTGCTCAATATTGTAGGCCAATGACTCAGTGACCAGGGGAGTAAATGTAGAGTCGGCTGAGCGGTCATTCGGACTGAAAGTAGACTATTACTAGGTACTTTTTTTTTTATGTACACTCCCTCACACACACACACCACACACATACACAGCTCTTTTCCAATTGGGCTATGCTCTTTCGGACTCACTGTGACAAGCCATGTCGCAATCGAGAGTCGATGTGGGCTATTAACTACTTTTCGGGCACTTCAAGCTTCAGAAAAGCATCTCTGAATTTTTTTGAAGGACCAGGATTTGAACCCCGGACATCCGGATTGATAGTCAAGCGTGTTACCACTAGACCAATGCTCCAACCATTTCTGAAAGTTAATTGATCCTTTATTTCTATGTAAAAATGCATTGATTGTGTCAGACACTTAGGATTCTGATGATGAGACACATCTCATTTGGATCTAGAAAAAGTTGCCACTTGTGTGCAGAGTTGATCTTTTACCCAATAGTGACACCTTTTTATGACTTTGCAAATAGAGTAGACCCTGGTCAAGCATCTTCTTTAAGAGCCATCTGCTCATTTGATGATATAGATCTCGCCCTACAGTTTCTGCCATGGCCAAATATACCATAATAAAACATATTATCTAATTAATATTCACAATGTCATTATTTGTTGCATGAATATTCAACTGGCAAAGACAGAGCTACAGATAAGGGTACATACTCAAATTCTAAAATCATCATTTCTCCACCAAACCCTATGCTATGACCACTCTTTATAATCGCCTCTTCTAGACGATTCTAAACAGTGGTCACAACATAGGGTTTGGTAGAGAAATAAAGGAGTTATACTTGAAAATATTTTAATTTATGCATCTTATCTGGAGCTCTATACAGAGGCCTGTGACTCTCTGCATGACACCTGACAGATTTCTATTGTATTAACTTTTAGTATGAAGAGCCACCAAAGGATGTTGTTGAACAGCAAACAAATGCAGCTAAACGTTTAATTGAACAGCGAAAAAGATATGAGAGGTAAGTGTTATGTTAGTGCTTGTGCAGGAATTACAGACGGCAAAGAATGAATACCCTAATTACTCTAAACAGTAGGACTGAAGGGTTGATCAGGGTGTACACTCTTTGGTACTATGTCAGTTTAATTTCAGGTGATCAGAATTGAGTCAAATTCATTTTTAGCTTGTCTGTTTCGTATAAACATCGAGCTGTTGTGATAACAGGGTCATAGGTGTAGTTGTTGTTGTTGATGGTGTTCAAAAACTTAAATGTAGTTCATTACTAAAAAAGTATAAGAGGTATCAATTAACATGTAACCTCATAGGTGAGTAGATCTCATTGAATAGATGACCCCTACATAAGAACCATAACTTTTGATTTCAAAGTTTTAGGAGTTATGGCCCTTTATTTTTTAGCTCACCTGAGCAAAGCTCAGGGTGAGCTTTTGGGAGACTTGAATGTCCGGCGTCCGTCGTCCGTCGTGCGTCGTCCGTCGTCCGTCGTCCGTCGTCAACAATTTGCTTGTGAACACTCTAGTGGTCACAATTGTAGTCTAATCTTCATGAAACTTGGTCAGAATGAATGTCTTGATAAAATCTCGGACGAGTTCGAAAGTGGGTCAAGTGGAGTTAAAAACTAGGTCACTAGGTCAAATAGTAGGAAAACCTTGTGAACCCTCTAGAGGTCACATTTTTAGCCCAATTTTCATGAAACTTGGTCAGAATGATGGTCTTGATAAAATCTCGGAGGAGTTTGAAAAGTGGGTTACGTGTGGTAAAAAACTAGGTCACTAGGTCAAACAGTAGAAAAACCTTGTGAACACTCTAGTGGTCACAATTTTAGTCCAATCTTCATGAAACTTGGTCAGAATACATGTCTTGATAAAATCTCGGACGAGTTTGAAAGTGGGTCAAGTGGGGTTACAAACTAGGTCACTAGGTCAAACAGTAGAAAAACCTTGTGAACACTCTAGTGGTCACAATTTTAGTCCAATCTTCATGAAACTTGGTCAGAATGAATGTCTTGATAAAATCTCGGACGAGATCGAAAGTGGGTCAAGTGGAATTAAAAACTAGGTCACTAGGTCAAACAGTAGAAAAACCATGTGAACACTCTAGTGGTCACATTTTTTATCCAATCTTCATGAAACTTGGTCATAATGATTGGCTTGATAAAATCTCAAACAGGTTTGAAAGTGGGTTATGTGGGGTTAAAAACTAGGTCACTAGGTCAAATAGTAGTAAAACCTTGTGAACACACTAGATGTCACATTTATAGCCAAATCTTCATGAAAATTGGCCAGAATGATTGTCCTAATAAAATCTTGGACATGTTTGAAAGTGGGTTGTGTGAGGTCAAAAAGTAGGTCACTGGGTCATATCTTAGAAAAATCTAGTTTACACTCCAGTGGCCACATTTTTAGCCCAGTCTTCCTCAAACTTGCTCAGAGTGTTTGTCTTCGTGATACCAAGGTTGAGTGTGATCATGGGTTGGGTGGGAATAAAAAGTAGGTCACTAGGTCAAATCTTAGAAAAATTACTCTAGAGGGTACATTTTAAGCCCCATCTTGATAAAATCAATATACTAAATCTTTGAAAATCTTGTTCTGCAGAACTACTGCTCATGATCCACTATCAACATTGTTCAAATATTGTCCCTAAGGTCAATATTGACCCTACCCATGGGCTACCCAGCAAAAATCTTAAATCTATGGTAATCAGGTGAGCGATTAAGGGCCATCTTGGCCCTCTTGTTTTCAAAAAGTTTTAATTTAGCTGGATAAGCACCAAATCAGACAAGCGTTGGCGCTGCATGCGGCTCTTGTTTGAGCATTATACAAGCCAGTGGAGAGGGGAGTTTGGGTGTCCCAATACTTAGAGCAGTTAGAGTTAATAATAATATTAACCCTATACCTGATTGAGACACCTTTTGGCACCTTTACAAATAGAGTAGACTCAGATCAGTCAACTCCTGTAGGATTATCTGATCAGGGTCTAACAACTATATACAGTAGAACCTGCCATAGCGAATGAACCCTTAACCCCAAGTACCAGCCAGAGCGACCATGTAATGAACCTTTTACTCCATAAATACGCCTTTCTATACCTTTGCAAACAGAGAAGATCCAGATCAGACAGCCCCTGTAGGAGCTGTCTGATCAGGGTCTGCTCTGTTTGCTTATGATATGATATAGATATGATTCTACAGTTTCTATCATGGTAAAAACTTCCTCTGTCCATGACTGTGCTATTATAACAGTTAATCTAATTAATATTCATGATGCCATATTTTACATGAATATTCATGGAGTTAAGGGTTAATACAGATGTGGGTCTATGAGAACAGGTGATAGCAGGTGATAGCTTAATGAAAGGAAGAAAGCAATGCAGAAAACTCCTATACCTATAGAGGAACTTTCTACATAACTTTCATTCTTCATTAAGCTATCACCTGTCTTTAAACCCTAGAAATAGTTATTTGGCATGGTCCCTGCAGACAAGCTTTATTCTAGATATGATTGTACAGTTTCTGCCATGGCCAAATATTTCAGTTTCCTACTAGGATACTTAATCACCCTCTTCACTAGTGTCTAAGCTGAATAAGGCCATTGGGCACTTTATTGAAACTAAAGGAGTAGCAAGAAAGAGCAGTTTTATCTGCACTTAGTTTGTATAAATTTGTCCAGAGCTACAGATAAGGGTGCGTACCCAAATATTAAGATCATCATTTCCCCACCAAACCCTATACTGTGACCACTCTTTAGAATTGTGAACCGTCTCTTCAAGGCGATTCTAAAGAGTGGTCACAGTGTAGGGCTTGGTGGAGAAATAAAGGAGTTATTCTTGAAAATGTTTGAATTCACGCATTTTATCTGGAGCTCTGTTTTGTCTGGTCGAGCATTTTAATTATGGTATTAACCCTTTCCCTCATATAAACATGTTGTCACGCATTTGCAAACAGAGTAGACCCAGATCAGACAGCTCCTAGAGGAGCCGTCTGATCAGGGTCTGCTCTGTTTGCTAAAAGAATTTGATAGATCTGTATCTTTACTTTCTAAACTGTCTACAATGTTCCACCTTCCATATTTCATTGTTACTATTTTGTCCATGTCTATTAAGTAGATATTGAAATTTGAAATAAACATAGAACATGGAAAGGGTTAATTAGTTGTATAACCTCAGTGACATATCTGCCATTGTCCTTTTAACCCTTTACTCCATGTATGATGAATATTCATGTAAGAAATAATGACATCATGAATAATAATTAGATTAATTGTTATAATAGCTCATGGACACTAGAATTTATGGCCATGACAGAAACTGTAAAACCAGATCTATAGTATATCATAAGCAAACAGAGCAGACCCTGATCAGGCGGCTCCTATGGGATCCATCTGATCTGAGTCTACTCTGTTTGCAAAGGTGTAGAAAGGCTTATTTATGAAGTAAAGGGTTAGCCCTGATCTTAACTTGTACAAGTACTGCATGGGACAACCTAGCTTTGGAACACAGTGCTAAATAACGTTTACCACAAAAAATTATTTACTGCTTCAATTCTAAAATTGCAATTTTCCTTTACTGTATAATTATGTCATAGGGTGAAAACTACAGAGTTTTCGAAATAAATAAATCTACCAGCAGTATTGTGTTAATTTTCTTTTGATTACCCATTTCTAGATCCATTTATCCGCATGTTTAATACTGTTGAAGGGACATAACTCAAACTAACATTTTATACTAACCGGACATCACGTGATTGGCAGCGGAACTTTCGAAAATACAAACAGTCGCCATATTTACTTTGCTTATTTTAGAATTGAAGCATATATTACTCATCTACATATTTTCTGCAATCACTTATATGTCACAGTGTAGGTTTATCATCGCTTAATGGGAATTCAATCAAAACACTGGAATTACATGTGGGGAAATCGAGAAAAAGAGTGAGAAAGAAAAGGGAATGCAAAGGCCATTGACACCGATTGCAGAAAATATGTAGTCTAAATAGCCCTTAAAATAATGTTTCCTTTTTTCAGAGATAATGCACCTCCCACTGATGAAGAGCTGATGGAAAGGGATAAACATGAAAAACTCATTGGGCAGCTGAAGTAAGTATTTGTAGACACTGAATGGATTCTTTTAATCCTTAACCCTATAGATATACAGTAAAACCTTTCTACAACGGCCACTAAATTACATAAATTATTTTGTGTTAATTTTCAAGAATAGCTCCCTTATTTCTCCACCAAACCCTATACTGTGACCACTCATTAGCAGGCCTGGAAAAGTTCACTCGTCCGCTCGCCATGATGAGTAACTTTCTTGCAGGACGAGTAGAATTTCAGAAATTTTAACAATGAATTTAAGTTAAATGAGACAAAAGCAGCTGGCAGGACGAGTAAAAGTTTAGGATTTTTCCAGCCCTGAATTAGAACTGTCTCTTCGAGACAATTCTATAGACTGGTATAAGGTTTGATGGAGAAATGACGATTTTAGTATTTGGGCACTCACCTTTATCTGTAGGATTGTACTTGATAACCAGGTTATAATCTGATCAGGTCCAAGTTATTTAACTCTTTCCCTGTCGAATACTCATTTAAAAAATAATGACATCATTAATATTAATTAGATAATTTTTTATAATGACATATGAACACTAAAAACTATGGCCGTGGCAGAAACTGTAGAATCAGATCTATATTGTACCATACGCAAACAGAGCAGACCCTGATCATATGACTCCTATAGGAGCTGTCTGATGTGGGTCTACTCTGTTTGCAAAGGTGTGAAGGAAAGGGTCAATGGGCTTTGGTCTGGATCCAAGCTGATTGCAAATGCCAGTTAAGTTGCATTTTATGCACCAGTCATTAACCCTTTCCCTCATATAAACATGTTTTCAGGCATCTGCAAACAGAGTAGACCCAGATCAGACGGCTCCTATAGGAGCCGTTTGATCAGGGTCTGCTCTATTTGCAAATGGAATTTGATAGATCTATTTCTTTAGTTTCTAAAATGGCTATAATGTTCCACCTTCCATATTTCATTACATGTATAACTATTTTGTTCATGAATATTCATTAGGTACTGAGATTTGTAATAAACATAGAACAGGGAATGGGTTTCTCTTGCTAATCCTGGCCTGATGTTCTCAAACAGTTTGGATTAAGATCAGATGCCAAGAATTATTAGATGAGTATTTTAGAGTACATGAATTCAGAATTGTTTGGCCATGACAGAAATTGTAGAATCAGAGATATAGAATTCCATAAGAAAATAGAGCAGACCCTGATCAAATGGGTCCAGTTCTACAGGTGTCACCTAATTTGGGTCTATTCTGTTTGCAAAGGTGTAAATGGTATCTCTATCAGGTAAAGGACTAAAATCTGTACAAGTTTGTGTGACTTAAAACGAGATTCTTCCTCAGCTAAGCTAAAAGAAATATTATTTTTGCAGTCCTCTAGTATGTATACATATTTATTGTAAGTTTTTAATTGTTTATGGAGGAAATGCAGATATTTCAATGGTCATGACTCTTTTTCAGAGCTGCAGAGGCAAGAAATAGACTGAGAATTATGCGATTACGGTATCAGTCTAGTCGGGTGAGTACGTTATTTATTCTTGTCATTGTGTAGAAACTTTACCTAAGATCCACATGAGAAGCATACTGAGCTAGCTATAGAAAAAACAGTAAAACCTCTCTAAGACTAATACTCAAATAAGTCTCAATGAAGAACTTTAAGACATGAACATTCATGTAAAAAATAATAATAGAATTTCTTTTACCATGGCAGAAACTATGGAATCAGATCTACATTACTTCATAAGCAAACGGTGCAGACCCTGATCAGATGACTCCTACAGGAACCATCTGATCTGGCTGTTCTCTGTCTGCAAAGGTATTAACCCATTCCTACATAGGCTATTTTTAGACATAACCTCTTTGAATCAATCTACCGAAAAGGAGCATTTACTAGAGAAAAGGAAAAGTTTAGAATTGTGTACCGGTAGTTTTAAAAACATTGTGATAAATAGAGCCTTTGATCCTATAGGAGCAAATGCTCTATTTATCACAATGGTTTTTATAAAGTGATTTTTACAGAGATGTAGAAAGGCGTATTTATGGAGGAAAGGGTTAAAGGCATCTCTATGAGATTAAGATTAGTCATAGTTTTCTTTTACAGTATTAAAGCTAAATATCCTACTCTAAAAATTGAATTTTGCACAAACACTGATCTGTTGCAATTTATACCTATTTTCGATTCATTGAAATTTTTGAGAAACTATTGACCTAAAACAGAACTTGGGTCCTGATTAACCCTTTCCCTGTTCTATGTTTAGTCCAAATTTCAATACCTAGGCGTTTTAGAAAGTAAAGAAACAGATCTTTCAAATTCCAATTAGCAAACAAAGCAGACCCTGATCAGACGGCTCCTATAGGAGCCGTCTGATCTGGGTCTACTCTGTTTGCAAATGCGTGAAAACACACGTTATATGAAGGAAAGGTTGAACTACAATTTATTCGGCATCCGATCTAGGTCCGAGTCATTTGCAAATGACTGTCAAGTCATGATTTGTTGGATAATGGTAAACTTGAGGTTGTTTTTGGTTTCAGGCACAAGAGATCAGTCATCTGATAGCGTGCCAGCCAACTGCGCTGAAAGCTGTACGGTTACAAGCCTTAGTTCCTGCCTACCCTGGAGATAAAGATAAAGGGGATACCCTAGACCAACTGGACGTAAGTTACATTAAATACAAAACAAACTATTCTAAGCAAATGTTTTCCATCAAAATCAATGTCATATTGTTGGTTCAACTTGCTTCCTGATTCCCTCTCTGCAATCTAAGCTTATTGTCTACAGTAGAACTTATCTTAAGCATCATTCTTTTGTTGAAAATAGCGTACAGTCTTAAAAAGCAGGTGGTTGCTTAACCCTTTCCCTGTTCAATATTCATGTAAGAAATAATGATGTCATGAATATTTATTAGCAGAATTTTTATAATGCCATATGTATACAGGATTTTTTGGTACTGATAGAAACCAAAGATAATAATAATAAGATCTATTTTAATTCATAAGCAAACAGAGCAGACCCTGATCAGATGGCTCCTATAGGAGTATTCTGATTTTGGTCTTCTCTGTTTTGAAATGCATGAAAATACGTTTACAATGTATATAAAGGAAAGGGTTAATGCAGGGCAAAAATGATGCAGAAAGCTCCTATATAGGAGGTCTCTGCATTACTTTTGACCTGCATTAAGTTACCACCTCCCTTACAGACCCATAATTAGACCTTTTTGATGACCACTTAAGACAGGTTCCACTGTATGCCACTGTAAATGCAAGTTTAATGTAAAAAAGCTTGAGTCCTTGTGAGACACCCACTAATAAGGTTGTCAGTCTGATCAGGCCCTTTTCAGGTATGTAACTTGGAAATGAGTTTATACCCTAAAACTTTGAAGAAAAAGGGAACATAAAATTAAGTTCCTGAGACAGGGCATAGAAATTCTAGCAATAACTTCTGCTTTTTTTAACCCTCTGTTTCATAGATATACCTTTTAATCATAATGTAATACAGGAGCCATTTGATCTTGGTTTACTCTGTTTGAAAAGGTGCTAAAAGGCGTATTTTTACTCTAAAAAGTTAATATAGTATTGTTCTGCCCCAATCTTGTATATCTTGATGGTACTCAGTAGAAATGCCTGACAGACTGGCAACTCTAATACATACCAGAAAGATAGGGTTTGGTGGAGAAATAAAGAAAATTGTTTTTTCTTTATTTCTCTGCCAAACCCTATCATTTTCAGAGCTACAGAAAGGTACATACCCAAATACATGTACTAAAATCGTAATTTCTCCACCAAACCATAGACTTTGACCACTCTTTAGAATTGTCTCTTTGAGACGATTCTAAAGAATGGTCACTGTGTAGGATTTGGTTGGGAAATAAAGTAGTTATTCCTGAAAATGTTTAAATTTACGCATCTTATCTATACCTCAGATTTTGTCCCAATTTTCTCAGATATGTTTAGTATCTTCAGCTCTGTGCATGTTAACCTATTACTTGATAAATCCGACCTATTATAAATGCCTTTGCAAAAAGAATATACCCAGATCAAACAGGTGCTATCTGATCACTTTGCTTATGTGCTGCAGATCTTGTTCTCTACTGTTTGTGATATAGGTAAATTTGCTTTTTCCATATTCTTCTTCTACAATTAAATGAATTGATATTCATAATGTGTGGAGTCTTGGATGAATGTTCATTAGGTAAAGAGTTTACAGTTTGTTGATGCCTGTATATGTATAGAGAATGCAGAGGGAGAGTTTGAAAAAGTTCAGTAAGTATGCTTTAGAAAGTGACTCAGGGTTGTAGCTTTATGAGGGATCATGGAGAATAACACAGTTGTAATGATATGAAGGAACGTTTTTATTTATATTTTGGAATGTTAAATATTTTTTACAAGATTATAGTTATGTGTAGTAGCGTTTACATGGCAACAGCTATTCATGTGTAGTAGCGTTTACATGGCAACAGCTATTCATGTATATAGTAATCTATTCTGGGTGGAATTATTTGAAAGACTTTTTACAGAGCAAGTACCAAAATCGTCATTTCTCCAACAAACTCTATGATATAACCACTCTTTAGAATCGTCTCGAAAAGACGATTCTAAAGAGTGGTCACATCATAGGGTTTGGTGGAGAAATGAAGAAGTTATTCTTGAAAATGTTTTAATTCAACACATCTTATCTGGATCTCTGTTCTTTACATTGACATAGTTATAACTGTATGAATATTAACATGGTGGTAAACACCAATTCAAGAAAATTATACAAAGTATGATATATGAATGAGCACAAATAGATTATATATGGATGTATATAGCCATATTAGAGAATGTATGAAAAATCATTTATGTGACCATACTTTTTCTGGCAGAGCTGCTATTCATTAGAATTGTCTAAAAGAGTAGCAGCAAGATAGGGTTTGGCTGAGAAATAAGACATTTTGATAGTTCAGCATGTGTCTTATCTTCTATTCAGAATTACAGTTAAACCTCTCTATAACTACCACTAAATTACACCAAGTATTTTGTGGTAAAGGCATGTGGCTGCTTCAAGCAAGGTGCAAGTAAAACAGAACGCTCCTATAGGAGCATTCTGTTTTACTTTCACCTTGCTTTAGGCAGCCACCTGCCCTAAATACCAACTAATTAACACAATTTAATGGCCATTATAGAGAGGTTATACTGTAGTATGATTAACCCATTCCCTCCTATTTTGAGACCCACATTCTTTGAATAAATCTACTGAAAAGGAGCATTTAGTAGAGAAAAGGAAATTTTTAGAATTGCATAATTTTGAAACCATTGTGATAAATAGAGCATTTGCTCCATAGGAGCAAATGCTTTATTTATCACAATGGTTTAAAAAAAACTTTTACAGAGGTGTCAAACGGCATCATTAGGAGGGAATAAGTTATAACATGTTTTTTTTATTTGTAACATTTTTCAGCTTACTTGTTAATTTTAGAAGAGAAAAACACTTGAATTTGAATTTATGTACAGCTCAGCCTTGGGGTTGTCATTGTTGTTCAGGCATCATCCTAGGTTGTTACCTATCTGCCACATCTTTGAAAATAGTATCACCAAACATCAAACAATTGTTCACCAACGAAGTGCTATAATGTAACCAAGGGCAATAATTTGATTTATATATTAACAGGACTGTGTCCCTATAAAAAATAAGTTCCCTAACTTTTCATGACAAGAGAAGTGTTGCTGATCTCCTGTAGTAATCTTGTTTATTTCCAAAATATTCAGCAAAAAGTATGGGCAAATAGCATAGAGCCAGTTCAAACTGCTTCTGAAGGCTTAGTTTGATCAGTGTCTGCACTATTTGCTACTTCATAAGTTTCAGTTAACCCTTTCCCTGTTCTATGTTAAACCCAAATTTAAATACCCATTGAATGTTCATGGTCAAAATAGGTATACGGTAATGTCGGTAATTAAGTATGGAAGGTGGACCATTGTAGCCATTTTAGAAAGTAATTACAGATCTATTGAATTCTATTAGCAAACAGAGCAGACCCTGATCAGACGGCTCCTCTACGAGCCGTCTGATCTGGGTCTCCTCTGTTTGCAAATGTGTGAAAATATGTTTATATGAGGGAAAGGGTCAAAGTAATCTAGATTCTAGTTACCATGACAAATTTGATGGATTTAGGGTGTCCTAAATCTAAGGGCTATATATAATTATGGTACTACGTTTTGTAGAATATTCTTCATATCATAATGGTGAAGGTATATTTTAATTTGTTTTAATTTTTGTGTGTGGAGATTTTGTTCAACAATAGTGAATATCATTTTTTTTAATATGGGAACTTAAGAAAAAGGTTTATATGGTACTTTTTATTATACATGTATTTTGAAACTTTACTAAACTGCAATTTCATTCTGCTCCATTTTTTTCTTATTTTTGTTCCGTTTATGCTTTTTAGACACTATTTCCTGAATGTCAAACAGTTTGGATCCTGGTGAGATTTCTCAGCATCTAGGCTGTTTACAATTACCAGTCAGGTTGCTCTTAGAAGAAGGGTGAACATATAAAGTCCAGCTAGACAAATACAAAGCATTATTTTGCATGAAATATTTCAATACCATTTACTGGGCAATGGATCTGGGGTACATGAAGAAGGTTTATTATTATGACCACTGATAAATTTGAGTGGCCTTGCTATTCCAATAGTAGATTCCTGATTGCCCAGTCCATTTATTCTGAGAGGGATACTGCAGAAATCACCATAGTAATCAGTGCAGACCCTAGTTAGAGGGCTTCCATAAGGTCTATTGGTGCTTCATGTACTTTAAACCTTTCCTTCATATAAACACCTTGTCATGCATTTGCAACAGAGTTGACCCAGATCAGACGGCTCCTACAGGTGTCATCTGATCAGGGTCTGCTCTGTTTGCTAATGAAATAACAAAGATCAGATTCTACAGTTTCTGCCTGAGCCAAAACATTCTATGCCATCATAAAAATTCAGCTAATAAATATTCATGATGTCATTATTCCTTACATGAATATTAAACAGGGAAAGGGTTAAATATGCCAAATGACATTAAACCCGCTCATTCACTCTTTTAAGGTCTACACTATTTGCAAGTGGCAGTTTTCCCATATCTCAATTTCACAGGGTAACCCTTACACTTTTTCATGCCATTGCAAACAGAGTAAACCATGATCAGATTGCTCCTTTAGGAGCCATCTGATCAGGTTCTACTTTGTTTGCTTATGGATTCAGATTCTACAGTTTCTGATATGGCAATAACGTCTGCATTTCTTACATGAGTATTTATGAAGAAAATTGTGAACCCATTTGAGCTATGCTATCTATTTGCCCAATTATGTATTATGAAGGGATATTTCAATGAAGAGATATTTCTGAATAATTTCTTAAATCAAGGTGACTGTTAAAAAATGATATGCGACACAAATAGTGCAGATCCTGTTATCGTGGTCTTCACTGATTGTCATTCCTTTTAACCATTTCCCTCATACAAACACCTTTTTCACACCTTTACAAAAAGAGCAGACCCAGATCCGACGGCTCCTATAGGAGCCATCTGATCAGGGTCTGCTTTGTTTGCTATGAAATTATTAGATCTCTAAGGTTTGTTTTGATTCCAAAAATATCTTGTGTACATATGCCATTATAAAAATTCAGCTGATAAATATTCATGATGTCATTATTTCTTGCATGAATATTCATGAAGTAAAGGGTTAAGAGACACTAGACACAAGTGGGTTAAATAAATATTTGTTTTATCATTTCAGAGAGAAAGAACGGAGCGCCTTCTTGAGGATGCCCAGGGTCTTCTGACCAACAGGATTCATTGAGACTGGGCTTGGACTAATGCATTTACACATCAGACTGTTCAGGCACCCCTCATTTCATTGTGTTATATATGCACTCTTCATCACAGATTTTAAATATATAACTAAATGTTGTATGTTTTTATGCATCACACTTGTTTAGAAGAGCCTTCTTTATATGTGTATATGTAATTGAATGGTAGAATTATATTACTTCTTTGAATTTGTAATAAATCATAAAAAAATTGAAATCGAAATCTAACAATGAATGTGATATTTGTGGAATTGCTCACATTTCATCAATTACCTGTTACCAGTTATCAGAGACTGTAATTTCCCTAATATTCGACTAGACATAATTCCATAGACAAATAGTGCATACCAAGATCCATAGGAGCAAATGTAAAAATCACCTATTGAAACCATTGTGATAAATAGAGCATTTGCTCCTATAGGAGCAAATGCTCTATTTATCACAATAGTTTCAAAACTACACAATTCTAAAATTCCCCTTTTCTATAGTTAATGCTCCATCTCTTTAGATTTATTCAAAGAGGTTGGGTCTAAAAATAGTCTAGGAGGGAATGGGTCATAAACAAATTCATAATAACTCATTTAATTCTTTACCAAACCATGTGTTGTGACCTCTGTTTAGAATCATCTTGAAGAAAATATCCTAAACATTGCTCACAATTTAGGTGGAGAAATGACAATTTTAGAATTTTAATCCGCCCCTATATCTATGGTTCTGAAAGACTGAAATAAAAAATGAAGTTTCTCTTGAAAAATAGATTTTTATCATATGTTTTAATTTCATTTTGACAACTTTTTGAATTATTGTTTTGTATGAATATATCTTTACACCTTTTAAATACTTATTTTCTTGATACAGTGTGTGTTTTTGAGACAGATTTTCTGTAGGTATATTGCAAAATGTATGTCCATTAATGCTTGAGTGATAGATAGCAACTGGTTCTGTGATATAAATACTGAGTGGTTTCATTTGACATCATTATGATTGTGTATATGTAATTTTTGATACAAGGGCATTTTGCTTTTTTAACCATTTACAACACTGAATTCTCAAATGTACTATTCCAAATTTCAAACAGGTCAAGCTTATGCTGAATATTTAGAGATTTTTCTAAAGAAAGGTGTAACATGACAAACAGTGCAGACCCTGATGAGAGGGCTCCTCTAGGAGCCCTCTCATCTGGGTCTACACTGTTTGCAAAGGACATTAGTGACTCATGTTCCACACTGTAAGGGTTAACCATTTACCTCATGAATATTTATGTAAGAAATGATGATGTCATTAGATAAGTCTTTTATAATGGAATATGAACACATAGAATTTTGGCCATGGTAATAACTGTAGAATCATATCTATTATTCAATAAGCGAACAGAGCAGACCCAGATCATACAGCTGCTAAAGGGGATGTCTGGTCTGTGGCTACTCTGTTTGAAAAGGTTTAAAAGGTGTCTTTATCAGGTTATGGGTTAACCCTTTCCTTAATATAAACACCTTTTCATGCATTTCAAACAGAGTAGATCCAGATTAGACAGCTCCTGTATGAGCCATGTGATCAGGGGTCTGCTCTGTTTGATTATGAAATTATAAGAGATATGACTGTATTCTTTCAACTAATACCAAAACATCATCTGTGCATGTGCCATTATCAAATTTCAGCTTATAAATATGCATGATGTCATTATTTCTTACATGAAAATTAACAGCAAAAAGGTTAAAAGTGGAGAAAAAACAGTCAAATTTAGTTAAAGCCTAAATGCATTTCTTAGCAAATTTAGTGAATAAGTAATGAAGTTAGGAAATAGCTCAGATTAAGATGAGATCCCTAGTAACTTAAGCATCTTATTAGGATCCAAACTCTTTGACACACTTCTCAGATTGTAAATGCATTTAGTGAGAAAAAGGAGAGTTCAGAAAGGAAAATAAAATGACTTGCATTAATGAACACTATTGACTCAGAGGTTGGTAAATGTTATTACAGTAAAACCTCTCTAAACCAGAATTCTAGTTCAGGAGAATTTGGATACTTTTAGGCAGGTGACTGCTTAATGCTGGATGAAAGTCATACAGAAAGCTCCTAGAGGAGCTTTCTGCATGACTTTCACCCTGCATTAAGCTGCCACCTGTCACCAAGACTAATATTTATACTAAATTGAATGTCCAGTTTATAGAGAGGTTTTACTGTACCTTTTTGCACATGTATATGGTTTAGGTTAAATATTGCCCTGTTTGTAGCTTAACTTTATTTATGGCCCCACATTAAAAAGGGGCATTTAGTATTGTCTGTCCATCTGTTAGTCACACTATTATTGTGTTGTATGTACAGTAAACCCTCTCTATAATGACCACTAAATTGTGTTAATTAGTTGGTATATTAAGGCAGGTGGCTGCTTAAAGCGGGATGAAAGTAAAACAGAACGCTCCTATTGGAGCATTCTGTTTTACTTTCACCTTGCTTTAAGCAACCACCTGCATTTAACACAAAATATTTGATGTAATTTAGTGACCATTATAGAGAGGTTTTACTGTAACTCCAAACAGTTAACAAGAAAAGAGTGAACGGGCTTATGCCAACAGTTTTGACCCAGTTCAGAGGACTCCTGGAAGAGCCCTTTGATATTGTTCTGCACTGTTTGCAAAAATGCCAATACATGCAGTTCCCACTTTCAAATGGTTAAATTGGAGTATATGTGCAGATTTATTTCCCTTTGAGAAAATGAAAACAGATTTTTACTGTTTTGTTTCTAGATGGGCATTGGCAGCTACCTGCAGTGCTCTTGTTTTGTCGGTTTTTTTATCTGCCTTATCCACTGAAACATAGTTTAATGTTTGGTCTCTTCGCAGTTGGTGACTTAATGCAGGACAGAAATGTGAGAGATTTCTGCATTACTTTCATTCTGCATTAACCCATTTCCTCATAGGCTGTTTTTAGACATTGCCTATTTGAATAAATCTACCGAAAAGAAGCATTTACTAGCAAGAAGGTTAATCTTAAAATTGAATAGTATCAAAACCATTGTGATAAATAGAGCATTTGCTCCTATGGAGCAAATGCTCTATTTATCACAATGGTTTCAAAATATGACTTTACAGAGGCGTCGAAAGGTTTCAATTTGTGGGAATGGATTAAGTAGTTACCTCCCATGTTATTTCATTAATCATTATAATGCTTTAAAACTTGATGTTTGCTCAAACTTTGATCAGGAAATTTTTTACTTCAGATTTGTTCAGGGTTTTGAAAATCCATCGGCCAAGTGCCAAACAGCTTGAAACCTATTGAGGTGTTGGGTAGCATTACATCTCATACGGATCCAAGCTGTTTGCAAATGCTAGTCAAGCTACACTTATTTGGATAAGGGTTAACCCATTCCCTCATATTGACGCCTTTTGACACCTCTGTAAAAATTACTCTTTGAAACCATTGTTATAAATAGAGCATTTGCTCCATAGGAGCAAATGCTCTACTTATCACAATGGTTTCAGAACTACACAATTCTAAAAGTTTCATTTTTTCTAGTAAATGCTCCTTTTCGGTAGATGTATTCAAGAGTTTGGAGCTAAAAATAGCCTTTTAGGGAATGGGTTAAGTGACCATTGTAGAAAGGGTTTTTACTGTAGTGTACCAATGCTAATTTTATCTGGGCTTGTGCAAGAGGCAGGCCCTTGTGCAGTTTTCCCATTGTCTTAGACTTTTTGTAAGCACATTATTTAATACCTTTGGATAGTTTTATCATTTAACCCTTTACTCCATGAATATTAATTATGACATCAAAACTATTTTTAGTTGAATTGTTTTAATGATATATGAGCACAGAATTGTTTGCCTATGCTGAAACTGTAGATCAGATCTATATAATGCCTTAAGCAAACAGAATAGAACCAGGTCAGACGGCTCCTACAGGAGCCATCTGATCTGGGTCTACTCTGTTTGCAAAGGCATTAAAAGGCATATTTATGGACTAGAGGGTTAAAGTGTGTTAGTTTTTATGTATCTATATAAGTTTTTCTGTTAAGCATTTGGCATACTTAGTAAATATACAATGCCAAAGTATTTTGTCTTCTCAAATTTTCGGAGAAGATATTTCTATCATATTTTGTTTTGGGCAACACTAGATGTAACAAACACCATATATGTATTGGTTTACATAATTCATGGACACAAGATCCACTTAAACTTTGTGGCTGTGATATATCTATGCTCATTTGTATCGACCAGAGAGATATATGTTAATAAAATGGAAAAATAATTGCCAGTGATTCATATCTATGCTGCTCATACCTGTAATTAAACACCCTTTTGTAATCTCTTCAATCCCTTTCTCTAGGTCCAAAAAAGATGTGTAAATTGAAACATTTTCAAGAATAACTTCTTTATTGCTATGACCATTTTTTAGAATCGTCTCTTCAAGACGATTCTAAAGAGTGGTCTCAACATAGGGTTTGGTGGAGAAAGACGATTTATATATCTCTATCTGTTGCTCTGCATTTACTATTATGGCTGACCACATTTGCTTGTCTAGGTAAATACATCTGTCAGTGGTCACTTGCGTGCCATATCGTAACCTTTTAAACACTCATTTGCAATTTGTTTCATTTCCTTGCACTTTCGGTCATTTACTATCTGACTAACCGCATCTGATTGGATAACTGCATCTGTCATATCCTCTCTTTCAACACAGTGCCTCTCTGTGTCTTCCATCTAAGGGTCTATCTGCTTCAGTCTGTCTTTTGTCTATTTGTCTATCTGTTTGATCTGGTCTGGACTCTTCTGTTTGACTGTCTCTGTCTTTCTCTGTGTCTGTCTTTCCATCTCCTTCCTTCTGTCTCTCACACTAACTAGCTCTTAAATGCTTCCCTTTCCTGAATGTCTACTACTCCCACAACGAAGTTTGTGTTATCGGAGAGTATTCAACTCCATATATCCATCTGTTCTTCTATCTGTCCTTCCATCCAACCAAACTTCTTTAGTTTTGTGCCAATTCCTTTGAAAGTTGGTACAGTAGAAGCAGTCTTAAGCGACCATCAAAAAGTAGCATAATTATGGGCATTTAAGGCAGGTGGTAGCTTAATGTAGGTCAAAAGTAATACAGAAAGCTCCGATAGAAGCTTTCTGCATTACTTTTGCCCTGCATTAAGCATCCACCTGTGTTTTAAAGCTCATGTGTTCAATAACTGAAAGGTCGATTAAGACAGGTTATACTGTATTTACATGTATTAGTCGATTAAGACAGGTTATACTGTATTACATGTAATCTTATCATCATGGGAATATGTGCACCTGCAATTTTACTTTTTATCCGGTCTCTATTACCGGAGTTACTGCCCCTGTTTGGCAGTTTTGAATGGCATACTGGGTATAACACCCTGTCTGGAATACAGTTAATAGCAATGAAAATATGTCTAATTCTGGGGAGCCCCTATAGGAGACCTTTGCATTACTTTCCTCATGGAATGCATTAAGCAACCAACTGCTTTTGAAGACCACTACGTCGTTATAAACAGGTTCTACTGTACATCGTCGCTACTGGGATGAGTGGTTGTAATATACTATGCATCAACGTTCATCCCACTCACCTACACACCGTTGTTTAATAACTTTAGTTAGTTAACCTATTACTCCATAAATACACATTTTTATTCCTTTGCAAACAGAGCAGACTCAGATCAGACGGCTCATGTATGAGGCGTCTGATCAGGGCCTGTGGCATTCGTCGGCCAATTGAGTATTGATGATGATTACAGTTCTAGTTTCAAAAGGAATTTTACCCCACTGTGAAAAGAAAATGTCTGCTCAAAGTTGGATCCGATGGATCTTGTTTTCTTCAAATTCGATCAGGTTTTGAGAAACTATTGATCAAGTGTTTGGATCCTGATGAGACGCCGAGTTACTCGGCGTCTCATCTGGATCAAAGCTGTTGGCAAATGTGAGACAGGTCGCGAATGGCATGATAAGGGTTTACTGTGTTTCATTGCACGCACATTCCAAAATGTCTTTGCATTTCAAGGTTGTTTAGTTTCACTAGAACTTTGCACTAAATCTAGGACGGTCTTACCCGATTGACCGATATACCACTAGCCTTTCCATAACATTTAACCCTTTACACCATGAATATTCATGTAAGAAATAACGACAGCATGGATGTTGATTAGATTCGTTTTTGTAATACATATAGTATATGCACACAGGGAATATTGGACATGACAGAACCTGTAGGTCATATCTATATTATTTCATAAGCAAACAGAACAGACCCTGATCAGACGACTCCTTTAGGATGCGTAGAAATGCGTATTTATGGAGTAAATGGTTAATGAGCTTACAGCTTTCTTTTCAGTTTATCATTGAACACAGTCTACATAACGTTACCTTTTAGCTCATTTTTACGCTCATTCACGCCTCTTCTCTGTAGTAGACTCAGATGAGACGGCCCCTGTTTGAGTTGTATGAGGTTCCAGTAAAGGAGCCGTCTGATCTGGGTCTACTCTGTTTGCAAGTGTGTAGAAAGGCGTATTTATGGAGTAAAGGGTTAATGAGCTTACAACTTTCTTTTCAGTTTACCATTGAACAAAGTCTACATAATATTACCCTTTAACTCATTTTTACGCTCTTTCTCGCCTCAACGCTGGAGTAGACCCACATAAGACGGCCTCTGTTTGAATTGTATATGGTGTTCCATTAAAGGAGCCGTCTGATCTGGGTCTACTCTGTTTGCGAGTGCGTAGAAAGGCGTATTCACTGAGTAAAAGGTTAATGAGCTTACTTACAGCTTTCTTTTCAGTTTATCATTGAACACAGTCTGCATAATGTTACCTTTAAGCTAATTTCTACGCTCATCCACGCCTGTACTCTGGAGTAGATCCAGATGAGACGGCCCCTGTTTGAGTTGTACGAGGTTCTGTTCCGTTTGCCTGTGAAATGATATAGATATGGGTCTATCGTTGCTGCCATGATAAAACTTCTTCTGTTCATAAATGTCATTATATAATTTTTAACTAGTTAATGAAATATTCATAAGTCATTATTTCGTACATTAATATTCATGAAAAGGTCTGAATAAAAATACAGAACAGAGCATAGGCATTGGTATTTAGCACGATGAGGACGAATTAGTGATAACAAACAGTTTGGATCCAGATGGAACACTGGTGATGAAATGATTAGACTGGTTAACCCTTACATCACCAGGTGCGGATCCAGGATTTCAGATTGGGGGGGGGGGGGGGGGGTAGAAGTTTTTTAGAAGGGGGGGGGGCGTAGATTTTTTATGTTTGATGACATAAATAAATAGTGTGTTTGTAATACATGTTTAAAAAGAGCTGTGTTAAAGGCCGGTGGCTGCTTAAAGCAAGGTGAAAGTAAAACAGAACACCCCTATGGGAGCGTTGTTATACTTTCACCTTGCTTTAAGCAGCCACCTGCCCTAAATACCAACTAATTAACACAATTAGTGGTCGTTATAGAGAGGTTTTACTGTATATAGATCTAAAATATTATTAAAAAAATGTTTTGGCAATTTTAGGGGGAAGGGGGGGGGGGGTACGCCGGCCCTGCCCCTCTAAATCCGCGCCTGAACACCGGGGGAAGGGGGGGGGGGGTTACGCTGGCTCCGCCCCTCTAAATCCGCGCCTGAACACCAAGAACAAGTTTTATGATGACATTTGCAAACAGTTTCTATCCAGATCAGACGCCGACTAATTCGGGATCTCATCATATCCGAAGTATTCATCACTCGGATATTTAACTCTTTTGGCGCCAAATTCAAAAGTGTCGTCTGCAATAATAATTTCATATTACATGTAAATATAATTCTAAACTAAATGATAAAGATATATTAGTAAAACATTTGTTTTTGAATACCTGTATGCTTGGGCTAAAATAATACAGAAAACAGTGTAGTCCCAGGTCAGATGCCGCCTGTTTTCAATGGTGCCAACAGGCGACATTGGCGCCGAAAGAGTTAAAAGAAATGGAATTCAATTGTACTTCAGTAATCGTAGGAGACGACATTTTTTTGCAGACGAAAGTTAATCCGTGCTGAAAGGGTTGGCAACAGTACGTACCATCTCGAGGAAGTCAAGGTTGCTACGATATAATGCATTTTGCATTGGCGTCAAACACCGCCCAAATATCACCTGCTCAAACTGTCGTCTGCTTCATTCATTTTCAAACTATTACTAAAGATTTTGAATTTGCTAAATTTCACAATCAAATTAATAGAGACTTAACCCTTTCGCTGTCAATGCCGGATCTGTGATTACCTATGCAAACAGTTTGGATCCAGATGAGACGCCGAGTAACTCGGCGTCTCATCAGGATCCAACCTGTTTGTTACTGTCACTGTGTTTTTGAAACAAAAATGTAGAAAATCAAAAAAATGAAAATTTGTAGCAGACGACAAAGTTAGCAGACGACAGAATTTGGCAGCGAAAGGGTTAATCAGACATCCTAGTTTGATTCATGAAGAGACACCAAAGTATTCGGCATCCTTGAGCCGAGTTGATTACATTTCTAACCCTTTTCCTGCTGAAAATCAATCATGTTAATTCATACACATGTTTGCAGAGATTTAAACGTTATTTCGAATCACGTAATTGGTTTTGAAATTATCGAATTGGTGGCATACAGTTTGATTCCTGATGAGATTTACTCAGCGTCTCATCTTGATTCAAGCTACTTGCTAACACTTAGCAGGGCAATGGCTAAGTTCGGTTGCACTTAGTACCCGGGGTGGGATATCGCCATGATCTGCGGGTAGGAGTATTGTCGCCAGAGAAGTTCATATGCGTGCAGGTGACCAAAGTTTCTGCAGATTTGTACAATTTCATTGTAAATGCAACTATGGTGGAAAACAGGGTTTTAACTCTGATGCTGGTGAGTTTTCGCAGTTTCTTTATTTTCTTTCTTTTATTTTGTTTTAACCCTTTCCTTCATAGGCTAGTTTTAGATCCAACCTCTTTGAATAAATCTACCGAAAAGGGGCTTTTAATGGAGAAAAGGAAACTTTTAGAATTTTGTAGCTTTGAAACCATTGTGATAAATAGAGCATTTGCTCCTCAGAAGCAAATGCTTTATTTATCACAATGGTTTCAAAAAGTCACTTGTTTCAGATGTGTTGAAAGACGTATTTATGGAGGAAAGGGTTAAAAGGCAATATATGACCGTTTCATTATAATTATATACTTATAAACCATTTCTCTTTGGTTTTTAAATTTCCCAAACTGTAACTGTGAAAATCATGTTTTTGTAAATGAATCTACCCGTTAAAATAGGAATAAATAAATACAGTAAACTATGTCTTAAGCGACCATTCATTTATTGAACATAGACGTCTTAAAATGCAGGTGGTTGCTTAATGCTGGACTAAATAGGAGTTTTCTGCATTACGGAGCTTTCCCTATTACTATCGGCCTTCATTAAGCTATCACTTATCCTATAGACCCAGATATAGACCCAGAGTTAGACTTCATTCTAATAGGCGCTTAAGACATATTCTACTGCACAATTAAACCTCCCTATAGCGACCAATCAAAGGAGGTCTAATTCTGGGGCTTTAAGACCAGTGCTAGCTTAAGAAAGTCGTGCAAAAAAGCTATATACTGAGGTCCAGATAAGATGCGTAAATTAAAACATGTTCGAGAATAACTCCTTTATTTCTCCACCAAACCCTATGTTGTGACCACTCTTTAGACGATTCTAAAGAGTGGTCACAACATAGGGTTTGGTGGAGAAATACGATTTTGGTATTTGAGTACGCGCCTTTATCTGTTGCTCTGTATATACTCGCAGAAACACTTTCGTCCTGTATTAAGAAACCATCTGCTTTTGAAGACCAATGTAAGTATTCACTTAGAGGTCATTATAGGCAGGTTCTACTGTTGTTGTTTTGTTGTTGTTGTTGTTTTAAAAAAAACTGATGTACTGACGGAAAGTTGGTTATCATGCTAAATGAAAATCTATTATAATCTAAAAACATTTATTTGCAGACATGCTGTCTATTGTATGCCAACGAGAAAAATTCTGCCTTGGCAAGTAAGTAACAAAAGAACTACCAGGACGAGTTAGCTCTGTGCTCGTTAAGTAATATAAACATTGTCATCTGTTGAACTTGTCAGATTTTGTGTTTTTGTTGTTGTTGACGTTTTCAATTTTAGTATTCAGTGAGTCAAATAGTTTTGATCCTAATAAAACCCCGAGTTACTCAGCTTTCTATCTGGACCTGTACTGTTTCCATACGTAATACAAATACGTTGTTATAGTGCAAAGTTTTAATGTTGAAACAATATTGTTTCAACCTCAAAGTATGTACATGTAATCAAATGAGGGTTAATACACGTTTTTTCGGGCCATAACATCTGCAGTGTCCCTCTGGAATGTTGTTGCCCTCGCCCGTCCCGAGGGACTGTTGTTGGCCCGAGCCCGAAGGGCGAGGGCAACAACATTCCCGAGGGACACTCCAGATGATATGGCCCGAAAACAAACGTGTATTAACGCTTTTCTTGCATAAAACCCATTTTCTGCTTTCCTGCGTCAATTTAATTCTTCCAAATACAAGCAAATCTATACACTTCTTTGACACACTTCGTTCGATTTATGCTGTTTCAGGGCCACTGTTTTCTTTCTGACGTCATTTCATGACGTCAAATACCATTTACACGGAATTTCATTCAATATGTCTATCACTACAGTAGTACAACGATCAGATGGCGTTGTTTACAAAACAGTACGTATGTAAACACAGACAATTAACGATAAATTAAACTTTTTTTTTACTTTTTTGTAAAACAGTTCATTGTCGGTGCCCCTGAAATACTCGCACCGTTCACCTAGCCTAGGCCATAACGCTATAGCATTCGCGTCCATTGTTTACCTTAGGCCCCGAATAGGTGTAATTAAAACCGGTCAACAACAGCGCGTGAGCATGAGAATCGCCTTGTTAATACATGGTCTAGCGGGACTTTGTGCAAGAATAGAGGGTTAATACACATTTTTTCGGGCAATAACATCTGCAGTGTCCCGAGGGACTGTTGTTGGCCCGAGGGCAACAACATTCCCGAGGGACACTGCAGATGTAAACAAACGTGTATTAACGCTATTCTTGCATAAAACCCATTTTCTGCTTTCCTGCATCAATTTAATTCTTCCAAATACAAGCAAAACTTTACACTTCTTTGACACACTTCGTTCGATTTATGCTGTTTCAGGGCCACTGTTTTCTTTCTGACGTCATTTCATGACGTCAAATACCGTTTACAAGGAATTTTATTCAATGTGTCTATCACTACAGTAGTACAACGATCAGATGGCGTTGTTTACAAAACAGTACGTATGTAAACACAGAAAATTAACGATAAATTAAACTGCGACATGCTGTATAGGTTAATCCAGGTCTAACAGCCTAACCACTAGACCACTGCTTCCTATCCTATTATACATGCCACAGTTGTTCTTATCGTTAATTTTCTGTGTTTACATATGCTTAGGCCATAACGTTATAGCATTCGCGTCCATTGTTTACCTTAGGCCCCGAATAGGTATAATTAAAACCAGTCAACAACAGTGCGTGAGCACGAGAATCGCCTTGTTAATACATGGTCTAGCGGGACTACAACAGCACGTTTTGTGCAAGAATATTGTTTCAACCTCAAAGTATGTAATCAATGTTATTTCAACGTCAGTAACGATATATATTTTTTCAGCGTATTTTCAACATCAGTATTCAACTTTTTTCAATGTTTGTAGTCAACATTAGTTCAACGTCAAAAGTCAACGTTGTTCCAACCTATGTAGTCAACGCTTTTCCAACGTCAGTAGTCAAGCTTCTTTTTCAATGTCTGTAGTCGGTAGCAACGTCGTTTCAATGTCAGTAGTCAACGTCAGTAGTCAACCCTTTTTCAGCGTCTGTGGTCAGTATTCTTTCAACGTCACTATTCAGCCCTTTTTCAAGGTCAGTAGTCAACGTCATTAGTCAACACTTTTCAACGTTAGTAGATCTAGTCAACTTTTTTTCAACGTCTGTAGTCAAGGTTGTTTCAAAGGCAAGAATAAACATTCTTCAACATTTGTAGCAACGTTGTTTCAATGCCATTAGTCAGTGTTTACAGTCAACGTTGTTTCAATGTCAGTAGTTAATATTATTTCAACGTCTGTAGTCAACATTATTTCAACGTCTATAGTCAACATTATTTCAACGTCTTTAGTCAACGATGTTTAACGTCAGTAGTCAGTGTCAGTTGTAAACGTAAGCAGTTATCAGCATCAGTAGTCAATGTATGTAGCCAACGTTGTTTCAATATCGGCGGTCAATGTCTATAGGCAATAATGTCTCAATGACAGCAGTCAATATCTGTAGCCAAATTTGTTTTCAAAGTCAAGAGTCAATGTATGTAACCAACGTTATTTCAACATCAGTAGTCAATGTATGTAGCCAACGTTTCAACGTCAGAGGTCAATATTTGTGGTCAACGTTATCTCAACGTCGGCAGCCAACATTGTTACAACGTCAAGGGTCAATCTCTGTTACCAATGCTGTTTCAACGTCAGGAGTCAATGTCTGTAGCCATCTTTGTTTTAACACCAGGAGTCAATGCCAGTAGCGAACGTTGTTTCAACGTAAGCAGTCATTGTCTGTAACCAACGTTGTTTCAACGTCAGCAGTCAATGCATGTAGCCAACGTCATTTCAACGTCAGAATTCATTGTCCGTAACCAATGTAGTCAACGTCGTTACAACATTTGTAGTAAATGTCTGTTGTCAACGTTATTTCAACATCATCAGTCAATGACGGTAGCCAACGTTGTTTCAGCGTCATCAGTCAATATCTGTAGCCAACGTTGTTTCAACGTCAACAGTCTGTAGCCACATAGTTACAACGTTAGTAGTTAACGTCAATAGAGGGTTAATACACGTTTTTTCTGGCAATAACATCTGCAGTGTCCCGAGGGACTGTTGTTGGCCCGAGCCCGAAGGGCGAGGGCAACAACATTCCCGAGGGACACTGCAGATGTTACTGCCCGAAAACAAACGCGTGTTAACGCTATTCTTGCATAAAACCCATTTTCAGCTTTCCTGCATCAATTTAATTTTTCGAACTACAAGCAAAACTATACATTTCTTTGACACACTCCGTTTGATTTATGCTGTTTCCGGGCCACTGTTTTCTTACTGACGTCATTTCAGAGTTGTATCAAATACCGTTTACACGGAATTTAATTCAATATGTCTATCACTAAAAACAGTTCATTGTCGGTGTCCCTGAAATACTCGCACCGTTCATCTAGCTTTTAAAAGTCAAAAACGATATAGCATTCGCGTCCATTGTTTACCTTAGGCCCGAATAGGTATAATTAAAATCGGTCAACAACAGCGCGTGAGCACGAGAATCGCCTTGTTAATACATGGTCTAGCGGGACTAAAACAGCACGTTTTGTGCAAGAATAGATAACACTGTTTCAATGTCAATAGTCAACGTTGTTTCTACGTCAATAGTCAAAGTTGCTTTTACGTCAGTAGTCAAAGTCATTTATTAACGTCAGTTGTAAACGTAATTAATGGACGTCAATATTCAATGTCTATAGCCATCAACAGCCGTTGTCAACGTGTGCTTAACCTTAACAGCGATTCACAGGCGGATGTCATCAATGCCTTTAACAATACAGCACGTTATTTAGACGACATTTTTAATATTGATAACCCATACTTTGATTCTATGATAACCTCAATTTACCCTAGGGAGCTCAAGCTTAATAAAGCAAATAGTTCTGACATATCTGCAGCCTTTTTAGATTTAAATTTATCTATAAACAATGGAACAATTTCTTCTGGAATTTATGACAAAAGGGATGACTTTAATTTTAAAATAGTTAACTATCCTCATTTGGATGGGGAGATGTTCCCCGAGCTACATGTTACGGTGTATACATTTCTCAGCTTATTCGTTTTGCTAGAGCTTGTTCATCTGTTGATGATTTTAACAATCGTAACCTTATTATCACTGAAAAACTACTAAAATAGGGCTACAGATATGACAAACTTCGTAAAACATTTTCAAAATTTTACCACCGTAATATTCTACTCATCAGCAAATACAATTGTAATCTACGTACTTTTCTAAAGTTAGGTATTTCACATCCGGAGTTTTACGGTGATGTCATTTACAAACTTCGAAAAATTAATGGACACACATATTTTGATACTTTGTTTGTCAAACGTATAAAACAATTCATTAAAAAGGGATATGACCCCTCTATATTGCAGCACACTACATGCTTGGTGGTCGACCCCTTTACAGTTGGTCATTATGCTTTCCTCTTTGCTTGTGCGACGACGGAAAATGCTTAATACTCTATGAAGATTCCCCCTGAAACCCGTTTACGGAGGGAGGAAATTAGATATTTGTATTTTGCCAGTTCTGTCGTACCCCAAATGACTACTCCACAGCTGCTCTGACCTGAATAGTCATCGAGTACATGTCTACGATGTCAAGTTTATTCTTTTTCAAACAAGACAGTTGTGCATGCTTAATATCCACTAGTAATTGTATCTTCTTGCGATTTATCTTTTATTAAATGTCGGTGTAGAATTGTTTCAAATAGTTTTCCCGTACTTTTAAATTATGACGTCATTTACATGATGACGTCGCTTGTTTACATCTAACGTTTATTTTCAAATCATTTTCATTTTGGCAGACATCGTTATGCATGTTGTGGTGTTGTCTGGAGGGGGAATTTTATTTACATTTTGACTTTGGTGAAAGTGGGATAAGGACGAGGTTGGGTACCCGTAAACCAGGTTTAAGTCCCCCAGTAGCCCTTTTTTTTTATTGTTTTTGGCTGCTGGCCGTTCCAAGGCGGCACTCCTGCTTTCAGCCTACGGTCAATTTTGTTGTTTAATATGCTTAATGTTTAATGTGTTTCGTCTTGATATGCGTCCTGTTATGTTTTGTCTTGTGGCTTTACCGTTTCTTGTTAGATGGTGTTTGGTGCGGTGTCATTTCGTGTGTGGCTCTCCCTGTTTGACTATTTTTCCATATTCCATGTCATTGGTAACTTATTGACTTTGTTTTAACGTCAATTATATATAATTATTATACCTGAATTTCATTTACAATGTTAATCTCATATAGGCCACCGTGGCATAGAAATACTGTGAGGCCCAGCGGGAAAAAAATACTGTCGGAAAAATACTGTCTCCCGCTACCATAGGCACGGACCATCCAGATCAGTGAGCGCTTATTAAATTATATTTACATTCGCCCTGCAACGTCCTTATATAACCTTATTCTAGAAAGAAAGTTGCATTTTCCCATGAACGTTCATTTCAATACCAGTTTGAGTCGGTTCTCCTTTTCCAAGAATTCCGCTGTGTAAGCGCGGAGTATTTGAAATGTGGCATCTTCTTACTGAGAATTATCGCTTGAATACATAATATTGCCAACTTTAACAGCCGTGGCGTATCAAAATATATTATCAAGTAATGAGTGAAGCATAAATAAGTCAATGTCCTTACCGTTAACAAAGAAAACTCCGAGAATAAAATCCAACGTTGTGACCCGCTTTCGATCAAGCATGGCGGTTGAGTAAATTGACTTCGACACCGCGACCTACATTTAAGTAGTTGCTTTAATACCAACATTTCGTAAATACATATGGTTTGAAATATCTCGATAATCTTTTCTTTAAACATAGCTGGAAATTTACTGATTAAAATCTTGTATTCATTCTATATTTATAATATGTGTTTGGGACTATTTTTCATACCATATATAGAGATCCTACTACGTTAGAAACGAACCTGGCAACGACCTAGATAGCGGCTATTATTACGTGACCGGTAAAAAAAATTCCGTTGAAATATAAGAAATACAATGGAATATAAATATAAGAAATAAATGACGTGCTCCCGGTGTTCATGAGGTTATGCATCAAAATGACGTCATCAAATGACGTCACGGGTGCAATGACGTCATGCATGCATTAGCGCATTATCCTCTTTGATGTACGTTCTCAGCCTTCATATCCAATCAGTTTCATGGATCTGTCTTTCAGTTCTACATGCATGGAACATCCGTTTCAAAACTACAAATCTCACACCGTCACTGCTATGACCACCGATTCCAAAATGTCTGTTTATTGGCTTCTCTCTCTCATGCCTCACATCACTCAAGTGTTCTTTCATTCTCTCCCGATTTTCTCTCTCAGTTTCACCGACATACACAATTATATCGCATTTACTGCATTTAATTGCATATACTACATTTCTTTCTCTACAGTTAATATTGGTAGACACATTGTAAACTGATTGCCTATTTGTGTCACTTATACTTGACATTTCAAGAATACTGCAAGTAGCACAACCCTGTGAACAGACTGTATTGCTTGGTCTAACAATCCTGTTAGTTTTTGAATGCACCAGTGTGTCACATAGATTTTTATCACGCCTGAATGCTACGATTGGCAGTTGTTGGAATACTTCTTTAAGCTGGTCTGATTGATGCAAAACTTTTGAATGTTTTTTTCAATGTCATGTATTCAGCCATAAAATCAAAGAGAATAATGTTATATTAATTCCCTATTTTGAAACATGACATTGTAAAAAAACATTTGAGTGATGTGAGGCATGAGAGAGAGAAGCCAATAAACAGACATTTTGGAATCGGTGGTCATAGCAGTGATGATGTGAGATTTGTAGTTTTGAAACGGATGTTCCATGCATGTAGAACTGAAAGACAGATCCATGAAACTGATTGGATATGGAGGCTGAGAACGTACAGACCATTTGGCTGTAACATCAAAGAGGATAATGCGCTAATGCATGCATGTCGTCGTTGCACCCATGACGTCATTTGATGACGTCATTTTGATGACGTCATGACATTTTAAAAAACAACCCAATGTCACCATGACGCTGGATCAACATTATTCTCTTTGATTTTATGGCTGATGCATGTAACAAAAATGTGACGTGTATTTTGACATGATAATCTTTGAAAAAGGCCCTTAGTGGTTGAAATATTAGATCAGAGCAGTACAAGTATTTATGTATTATATTAATTCCCTATTTTGGAATATGTTCTTCAAACGTCATTTTGACAATCGTTTTTGTTTTTGTTTAAATGTTTGGGAACTGTCGCGTTAGGCGATTATTTCGGAGGAGTATCTGTCAAGATTGGACATAAATACTTGAACTGCTCTGATCCAAATTCAAGTATTTATGTATTATATTAATTCCCTATTATGGAATATTTTCTTCATTGTGAATATTGGACAGTGAAAAGGGCCCCGCCAGTACTTATAAAGTGTAATGAATAGAAATGTGAAGCTGTTCCGCGATTTCTAAGCACCGGGTAGCTTTATAACTTTTGTTTCAAACGGTTTATAGTTGTCATTGAATAAACATTTTTTGCCGACGAACTTGATTGTGCTGTTCGGTACAATAAAATAAATATCACATCCTATGCAGAGCGACATCACGTATTGTCAACCCGAGGTTGGTTATGTCCACCGTGGCTTTAGCCGTGGTGGACATTACCATACGTGCTGTCACTCTCCATAGGATGTGATATTTATGCATTACAGTTGAACTTCAATAAGTCGAACTTCAAGGGACCGTACAAATTAGTACGAGATAACAGATGTTCGAGTCATCTGATTTCTAATCTGAACGATTTGTCAAGACCACAGCTTAATACAGGTCTAAAGTAATGATGAAAGCTCCTGTAGGAGCTTTCAGCATTACTTTAGACCTGTATTAAGCTGCCACATGTGTTTCTAGATATCTGTAGCGATACATTTTAGAGCAATTCTGTAGTGTTAGATTTGGAAGGACTGGACTTTTTGTTCGAGTTATTCCGAAGTTCGAGTTATTCGAGTTCGAGATATCGAAGTTCAACTGTATATAACATCACAACCTATGGAGGGCGACAGCAGGTAGTTCATCAATTTCATCAGTAACAAGCTTACAACAATAAAAAAGTTAAACACAAAAGTTATAGATCTACTCGATGCTAAAAATCACGAAACATCTCCACACTTCTATTCATTACATGTTTGATACTGACGGAATCCTTTTCATTGTACATTCTTAACAGATCCCAGGCGCGGATTTAGAGGGGCGGAGCCGGCTTACGCCCCCCTAATATTGCCAAAACATTTTTTTAGTAATATTTTAGATCTATATACATTAAAACCTCTCTATAACGACCACTAAATTGTGTTAATTAGTTTGTATTTAGAGCAGGTGGCTGCTTAAAGCAAGGTGCAAGTAAAACAGAACGCTCCCACAGGAGCGTTCTGTTTTACTTTCACCTTGCTTTAAGCAGCCACCTGTCTTTAGCACAGCTCTTTTTCAACATGATAACAAACACACTATTTACTTATGTCATCAAACATCAAAATCTACGCCCCCCTTCCCCCACCAAAAAAACCTCTACGCCCCCATAATCTGAAATCCTGGATCCGCACCTGGACCCTCCTTCGAAATAGTCGCAAAACGGGACATTTCTCAAATTATCAGATAAAAACAAAACAAACTGTCAAATTGACGTTTAGTGGTCAAATTGCAAGCATCGGATGACGTCAATCACACCAGTCATACACATGTATGTAATGTTGTCCGCACGAGATAATGTTGCATGGAACATTACTGATGTTTCTATATGAAAAATCCACTGCACTCTGTTTATTGACGTGTCTAGTGTTGGCCACCGACATACGACGGGATTTTAAAAGTTTGAATTCAGGGTGTATGTTGGGTCTGTGACGTTTTATTACATAGGATAAATTGAATTGAATATTGAAAGGAGACTGGTCCATTGGTGATTATCTAAAGCAGAGCAACAGATAACGGTGCGTACCCAAATACCCAAATCGTCATTTTTCCACCAAACCCTATAAATGTACTGTGACCACTCTTTAGAATCGTCTCTTTGAGACGATTCTAAAGAGTGATCACAGTATAGGGTTTGGTTGAGAAAATACAAGAAATATTCCTGAAAATATTTAAATTTACGCCTCTTATCTTACCTCGTTATATAGAGTCTATTCAGTATGAAAGGGAATCATTTGTCCTTGTCTTTGGAATAAAAAGCAGTGCAGAGCTTTATCGAATGGTTCCTCTATGACACCTATAGTCTGACTCTGCAATGTTTGTAAATGCAATTACAGTCGTTTCCAACTGTTAAACCAGCATATAAAGCATTTTATCATGATACCTTCCAGTCCAAGACCTACATTTATCATGATGAGCACGAACCGGTAGCAACTAGTCATCAGCTATTGCTTCATGTCGAGCACAATTCCCTTTTTAAAATCTAGTGGTGGACTGTCAATATTATGCCAGTATTATGTTTAAAACCACCAAAGTGCCATATTGTCTACAGTCAACTAGTGCACGTCAGATTTTGGAGACCATACATTTGTCAGATTAACCTTTTCAGCGCCAAATTTATTTCTAACTGCCTTATGTAAACCAATTTTGTCAAATCATTCGGAAATGAGATAAATAAATGCAAATATCAAAGGAATAAAGCACAGATACAGAAATAAAGTTTGAGACAAAAAGTGAAGCCCCCTGATCAGACGCTGTCTTGAAAAGGCGGCGTCTGATCAGGGACCGCACTATTTGTCGTGGTACATTTTTTACGACATTGGCGGTGAAAGAGCTAAGAGGGATGGGGATCGCACACAAAGACTATACTGGTGTAAACCACTGACATTCATGGGCTCAGCAAACAATCATGACCCTGATCATAGCGCTCCTGATGGGAGTTAAAGGGCTAATTGAATGTACGTCGGATATGTAATAACCATACTGTTTTTCTTCACAGATACATGGGGAACACAATTCGTCTTCTCCCTGCCTACTCACATGCAAAAAGGGGGTGGAGATGACGTTTTCTTCTTCGCAGTATCCAGATTTGAACAAGCTGTATTACACATACAAACACTGGCTCCGCGCCAGAACCTTAACAGAACAATTGGTGCAGGAGTAACAAAAATTAAAATAGGTACAAATCTGGCAGAAAACCGTGGCGATTTAACTAGGTACGGTATATACATATCATCAGACAAGCCCATCGCTATCCACGTGATGGATTTCGTCACCCACAATGCTGACGGCCTCAATTTATTGCCCATTACCAAGAGAGACAAGGATTTCTATGCTATGTCATATACCCCCGACCTCGGCATTGGAAAAAGCCAGATTGTTGTTACAGCGTGGTTCCAACATACAAGAGTAACAGTCACAGTGAAGACTAAAAATGGAAGTAGTTTTAGGTATCACGGCCACAACTATAAAGATGGCGATACCATCCAAGCCAATTTGCTCTGGCTTCAGCGCATGCAGCTCCAGCATGATGAGGACCTCACTGGTACCCATATCGTCAGCAATAAGCCGGTGAGCGTTGTCTCGGGAAGCAGTTGTTCTTTCGTTCCTATCAACACACTCTATTGTGACTGCATGTACGACCAAATGCCGCCAGTTTCCTCATGGGGAACGTCCTTTATAATCAGTCATTTACGGGATCGACACTTCAACAGATTTCGAGTCTTAGCGGCAAATGACAAGACAACTGTAACTGTAGGGTTTCTAGGCTCGTTCGTGATCGGAAAGGGTGAGTTTATTGAAAAGAGAGTCGCGGAAGATTCGGTGATCCACATCGAGGCTGACAAACCGATTCTAGTTGTACAGTTGGCTGAAAGCGGGGAAGCTGAACATCACACCGGAAGCCCAATCGTAGCCATGAAGCATTCAGGAGATCCATTTATGGCTGTAATTCCTTCGGTTGATCATTTCTCTGACGGGTACCTGTTTTCAACGCCAGGTCATTTCGATTTCCAGCACATATCTATTACGATTGAAACCAGTCTGGCGGACGGTCTACAGTTGAATGGCCAGGCTGTGACAAGGAATGATGAGAATACAACGGATGTGTTGGAGAATGGAAACACCAAGGCAAGACAGCTAACCATTTGAATGCTTAATATTCAAAGCTAAATGGACCATCAGTAATTAACTTAGACACCATTCAATATGAAACGGTACACAGTAGAACTGTCTTTACACTTTCCCTGTTCTTTGTTTATTCCAAAGTTTCATTACCTACTGAATATTCATGGAGAAAATACATGTAGTTATAATGAAACATGGAAGGTGGAACATTGTAGCCATTTTAGAAAGAAAAGAAACAGACTTTTCAAACTCCATTAGCAAACATAAAAGACCCTGATCAGACAGCTCCTCTAGGAACCATCTGATCTGGGTCTACTCTGTTTGCAAATTCGTGAAAACGGCCAACAAAAGAGGTCTAATTATTGGTCTATAAGGCAGGTGGTAGCATAATGAAGGTCAAAAAGTAATGCAGAAAGCTCCTACAGGAGTTTTCTGCATTACTTTTATCCTACTTTAAGCAATCACATGCTTTAAAGACTCTTATGGTCAAACATTAAATGACCGCGTAGGACAGGTGTCTGCTGTATGTTGCTATTTTTGAATGACAAACAGTGCTTCCCATGATTAGAAGGTTCCTCTATGAACCTCTGATTCGAGTTTACCCTGTTTGCAAATGACAGCAAACTCGCTTTTCGCATTCAAACGTAAACACTTATGGTACTGGAAAATTATATCTGTTTGCCGCGTTCTTCATCTTAAGTCTTAAAACTTAGTAATTAACACTTCGCTTGCTATTCACGTCAATATATATACCTGTAAATAGTGAAGACCCAGATGAGACAGCTCCTGCAGGAGCTGTCTCATAAGGGTCTGCACTATTTACAAGTTGACTGTGCAACCAATGCACTCCACAGCAGTGATTGCACAGCGAAATACGTGTACACAGTGAAGATATATGTAATTATACAACAGGGCATGTGTAAAGAAGGAGAAATGTATTTTAAAATTCAGCATGAGAAGGGTTACCATTTAGTCGTCCAAACGCTCCTAGATGAGCGACCATTCATACTGTATTAACACTTTAACGCCTTTTCACGCATTTGCAAACAGAGAAGACCCAGACCAGACGGCTCATATAGGAGCCGTCTGATCAGGGTTTGCTCTGTTTGCTTATTCAGTAATATAGATCTAATCTTAAAGGTTTTGTCAAAACGAACCCAGAGTGTTCAGGAATTTATATGACATGACATGATCATAAACGGTACAAGCGCAAGTTTTCAAATCCTGAAACGACTTCATTGCAATGTTTATAGTATTAATCATTTAACCCTTTAATCCATAGATATTCATGTGAGGAATAATGCTATTTTACAATAGTACATGGGCACAGGATGTTTTTGTCATAGCAGGAACAATAGAATCAAATTTATATAATGTCATGTGCAAACAGAGCATACCCTATACAAACTGCTCCTACATGAACAGTCTGATCTGGGTCCACTCTGTTTGTAAAAGTGTCTCCACAAGGTATATGCTTATTGCACAATTACCACAAGATTTACTCATTTGCAGGGTTACAGTGATATCAGGTTTTGTTTTAGGTTTACAGTGTTATCTGGGTTTGTTTCAGGTTTACAGTGTTATCCGTTTTTCAGGTTTACAGTGTTATCAGATTTGATTTGAAGAATGGCACTTACAACCTGACTCACAAAGATGCGGGTGTGAGGTTTGGGGCGCTACTGTACGGATTTGACCAGTACGTGTCATACGGTTACTCACTGGGCTACAGGATGGAAGGTAAACCGAATATAATGCATAAACCCATTCTCTCATATTCTCTCTGTAAAAATCACTTTTTGAAACCATTGTGAAAAATAGAGCATTTGCTCCTCTATTCATCACAATTGTTTAAAAACGACATAGTTCTAATCATTTTCTCTAGTAAATGCTCCTTTTCGGCAGATTTATTCAAAGAGATTGGGTTTGTAAATGACTCATGGGGTAATGCACAACGTTTGGTTTAGAACACTTGCTTATCCGAATTCTCATAAGTCTTTAGACAGATGGCAGCTTTGAAAACTCGGTCGTTAGTATTAAGTCATACAACTAGCTCTCAGTGGAGAGGACTTTCACCTTATAGACACCCTTTGCCTTTTCTATATCTAACCCAAATGCCAGTACATGTACCTATTCAATATTCATAGAAAAAATAGTTATATTGAAATATGAAAAGTGAAATATTGAAATATGAAAAGTGAAACATTGTGGCCATTTTCGAAGTTAAAGAATCAGATCAATCAATTTCCATTAGCAAACAGAGCAGACCCTGATCAGATGGATCCTATAGGAGCCATCTGATCTGGATCTACTCTGATTTCAATGGCATGAAAAGGCGTTTATTTGAGGGAAGCGGTTAGTTGAGCAGTCATCTGCCTAACAAGGTCTCAATTAATCTTTACTACATATTCGGATCAGCGAGATTTTACTGTGTTACAGTGGTAGAGGGAAGTCGGCTGGTCGGAGGAAACAGGTCGTCAACTGGAAGACTGGAGGTGAATGTTGGGGGTACCTGGAGCGGCTTGTGTGCTGATGGCATTGATTATAGGGAAGCAAAGGTGATATGTAGGTCACTAGGATATAATGCCAAATATCCTCTACCGTGAGTTTTGATACCTTAACACTATATTTGATGTATCCAATTAATTGTTAGTCTTATCCTATTTTCATTTAGACTTGTGAGCTTTTCTGTTAGACATTTTTGTCTTCTCTGACTTGCAGACATTCTCTATAGCACCGAGACTATTGTGCTAAATTATAACTAGTTATTAAGTATGTTCAAATACATGTATTTGTTAGATGCTGTGAATGATGATGCTGATATTTATGATTGAATCGCCAGTATCAGGACGACCAATGCAGTTCAGCGTTTTAGATTGGATTTCAACATATTATTCAGTATTAGTCTGACACAGTCTGAAATTGTCTGACAGTCTTATTGGTATATATTTTATTCTCTCTGTCAGTCAGTAACCTATCAATCGTCCAGCTACCCAGTAGTTGCATAGTTCGTTGCTTAATTTCGCAACATTTTCAAGTACCACGCACCAAAGAGCTGGCTCCTGGCAAGGAAAGTTTGTACTGCTAACATGCCTAACTAAAGAAAGAAATTTCGATCCAGACCATCTATTCTGTTATACTTACTATCTATGCAGTCTCATTTACCATCGTCCCTGCCTGACTGTTAAAGCTAGGTATGTTGTAGAACATGTCTTAACCCTTTACCTCATAGGCTATTTTTAGATCCAACCTCTTTAAAAAAAATCTACCGCAAAGGAACATTAACTAGAAAAAAGGAACATTTTAGATTTTTGTAGTTTGTAACCATTGTGATAAATAGAGCATTTGCTCCTATAGGAGCAAATGCTCTATTTATCACAATGTTTTCACAAAGTGGCTTTTACTGAGTCGTCAAAAGTCTTCAATATGAGGAAATGGGTTAACCACGTCACGAAAGAGCAAGCTCCACGACAAGGATAGTTTATACTGTATACATGCAGATACATTGCAGCTTGCTGTTGTTACATATTGGCGTTGTCGACGGGCACTAGTTTTCCCTGTTAGACTAACCATCTTTCCTGTTAGACTTGCCATTTCTTATATTAGACTTTCCATCTTTTCTGATCGATAGACTAACCATCCTTGCTGTCATACTCACTATCGATTCTATTAGATTCGCTCTTCTGCTAGACTTGTATTATCTTTTCTGTTAAACTAACTACTACACTCATTATCTCTTGTATTAGACACTGTGTCTCTTCTGTAAGACATACTATCTTTCCTGTTAGACTTCACAACAGCAGGTGTTAAGTGCTTGTGTGGCGGCCGTAACACGTCGCCCCGTACTTCATTCTCAGTGTTGTTATACCTTCTGATCCTTCGAGATCATGAATTTCAGTACTTCTTGTTCTGAAAATTGAATACCGCTTAAGCCGGTGCTAGGGGGCGTGAGCATTGTTGCACATTCAATTACTGCTCATGAACAGACTCAATAAAACCGAGTCTGCAATTTTCTCTTTTTGTGTTGCAATTTTTGCTTTCGGGGGATCACCACCCTTCAGAATTTATTAACTCTTCTGTCAGACTTACTATCTTTTCTGTTAGACTTATTAACTCTTCTGTTATACTTACAATATACAGACCATCTATTCTGTTATACTTACTATCTCTTCAGTCTCATTTACCATCTATCCTGCCTGACTGTTAAAGCTAGGTATGCTGTAGAACCTGTCTTAACCCTTTACCTCATAGGCTATTTTTAGATCCAACCCCTGAAAAAATCTACCGAAAAGGAGCATTAACAAGAGAAAAGGAACATTTTAGAAATTTGTAGCTTGAAACCAGTGTGATAAATAGAGCATTAAATGCTCTATTTATCACAATGGTTTCACAGAGTGACTTTTACAGAGTCGCCAAAAGTCGTCAATATGAGGGAATGGGTTAAGCGGACATTCAATTATTGAACATAAGAGTCTTAAAACGCAGGAAGTTGCTTAATACTTGGCAAAAATAATGCAGAAAGCTCCTATATGAGCTTTTTGCATTACTTTCACCCTGTATTAGGCTACCACCTGCCTTACAGACCCATACTTAAACCTCTATTTGATGGCCGCTTAAGACATGTTCTACTGTAATGCAAAGTTTTTTACTTTTTGTAGTCCCAATTCTGTTCAAACCGTACCGCCGACAAACGTTCCAAACGTGACGGAGATTCTCCCCACATTGAACTGTAACGGGAGGGAAGCCAGCCTAGACCAGTGTTCTGTCTCACTCGGGTACCAGCATAACTGCTCTACAACAGAAGATGTACTGATTGACTGTGGTAATTAATACGCAAATCAAAACACTGACACTAAATTAAAAAGGAATAAAGTTTAAATATAACACCGGAATATTCATATACATGTAATAGGTGTTATATTTAGAACTATAGTCGTCTTAGATCTAGTGCCAGGGCATCAAAACTAGACTTTAAGTAAAGTAGACTCTAAATCTTTTAGGGAAGCGATTCCTTAAAGCAGGGTAATAATCATGCAGAAATAGGTCTTTCTATATGCTTTTTACCATGCATTAAGCTGTCGAATGCTGTTACAAATAGAACGTCAAGTGGCATGCTGCCAAAATTTATGTCTGCTCAAATTCTGTTCTGTCTTGGTTACTTACACGTACTTTCAATTCGTTAACAATTCATAGAAACATTTTGAATCCTGATGAAACACAGAGTGACCGATGTAACGGGCAATCGGCTATTTGCAAACAGGGTCAACAGAGTTCGGTCATCCCATTCAATATGTGCGTTTGGTCCTGTTTCAAATACTGTTTACTAACTCAAAGTCTAAGTATGGAGTGCTGTATTTCCATAATCGCAACTACTCTAACTGTTCACTCAGGCACGCTATATTTAACCCTTTACCCAATAGCCTGTTTCTAGTTTTGAAGACATATGACCACTTAAAGCAGGTTGAAAGTAAAGCAGAATGCGCCTTAAGGCGCATTCTGCTTTACTTTCAGCCTGCTTTAAGCTACCACCTACTAGGATATAGAAAATATTTATTATGCAATATGTTCATGACTGTATGAATTTGAACTATTTTCTTCAGCGGAGGAATAAATCAAACACGCTAAAAGCCGCTTCTATCAGGTAAAGGGTTAAAAAAGAGATGCGTATGTGCAATATAGTCGATGAGTTCAAACCACATTTCCCCCCAATACATGTTTATGTATTTATAATTTAAAACAGCTCCTGAGTTGACGGACATTGTGAAATTGCAGTGCACAACTTCCAGCTGGCTCGTGACCATCGACATGGACGAACTCAACATGCGGTAACAATAAACCTCAGTGAATTTCTAATATAAATAGTAAACCATCTTTAAAGCGAGTACTCGACATAGTAAAATGCAGTCATTCAAAAGAAATCTAATGGGCAGCCTTTGGAACACCATTGTTATTTCATATATAACTTCTTCTGAAAAATACAAACTGTGATCTAATTAAGTGTAAAACCTCACTTATTCGAACACACTTCAGTATTGGTCTTTAAGGTAGACTTTAGCTTAATGCAGGGTAAACGTCAAGCAGAAAGCTCCTTTTGCTTTCGAAGGATCTCCTACTTATCAGAATTTATGTACTTCACAACAGCATGTGTTTAGTGTTCGTGTGGCGGCCGTAAAATATCGTCTGTACTTCATTCTCAGTTGTGTTATATTTTCTGGCCTTTCAGGATCATCAGTTTCAACGATTTTAGTTATGAAAATTGAATACCGCTTTTATGACAATTGATTACCGCATAAGCCGGTGTAAGGGAGCATGAGAAATGTTGCACCTTCAGTTACTGCTCATGAACAAACTCAATAAATGACAAAGTAGTAGAGTCAAGCTGGAAAATACACACACAAAACGCAACCACCACCAGTACCCCGACAGAAAGCAAGCAACACACATTCACACAACCTAACTCGCACACACGTACACAAACACACGAGACGAAAATTACAAACACGAACAAACGCACAAGCACAAAGTCACGGACACCAAGCAAACACAAAATCAAGGGTGACCAAGGGAGTACCGTCTTGAGCCTTGACAACCGAGTTTGCAATTTTCTCTTTTCACATTGAATCTTTTGCTTTCGAGGTATCTCCTACTAATCAGAATTTAATTCATCCTGCATTAAGCAGTCACCTGACTAAAGTGTTCTCGATTCTTTTGTGACATAAACTTTAGGATTGGTTTTAACTCTTTCGGCGCCAATGTCGCCTGTTGGCACCATTGAAAACAGTGCTGTCCCAGGTCAGATGCCGCCTTTTCAAGGCGGCATCTGACCTGGGACTTCATTGTTTTCTGTAATTTTTTAGCCCAAGCATACAGGTTTTTAAAAACACATGTTTTACTAATATACCTTTATTATTTAGTTTAGAATTATATTTAATATGAAATTATTATTGCAGACGACACTTTTAAAATTTGGCGCCAAAAGAGTTAATGAAGACAATTTAAACAGACTACAGTTGATACAGATGGCAATTCGCTATAGCTGTCTATATACAAGTTATTTGCAGGTACCCGGGTTCTGTGGCGTCTGATATCCATCTCGGGGACAACTCTTGCCATGGCACAGAAACTGGGCATATACTCACATTCAAAAACGACATCAACAGCTGCTTCACCTCACAGACTGTTAGTACTCAAATTATGTAACATTTATCCGTTAAAAGTTAACTGGCCTGATTTTGCACAAATTCTTAGCATTCTTACTAGGTTTTGTTTTCATTAACCCTTTATTCCATAAATACACCTTTCTATGCCTTTGCAAACAGAGTAGATTCAGATAGGAGCCGTCTGTGCAATACATTTCTTTATTTTATATTTCAATACAAGAATTGAATTATTTTGAATTACCATTAACATTCATGATGTAAAGGAATACTTTGATAAAAGTCCACATGTATTTACTGAACCTTTTTATGAAATGTTTTTTTGTTATGCAATGAATTATATTAACTTGTAAAAGCCTACAAAGACATAAATTCTTCATTACAAAAATTTCGTAGTAAAAAGTTTCAACTGTAGTTTGATTTTTTAACCCTTTCACCGCCACAGTCGCATAAATGTACCACGATAAATAGTGCAGTCCCAGATCAGACGCCGCCTTTTCAAGGTGGCGTCTGATCAGGGACTTCACTATTTGTCTCAATCTCTATTTCTATATATGTGCTTTATTCCTTTGGAATTTGCATTTATTTATCTCATTTCCTTATTTTACTGAATGATTTAACAAACTTGGATTGCATACGACAATTAGAAATTTGGCACCGAAAGTTTTAAAAGAAATCACCAAGAATAAACCTCTATATATCATTTTGTCAGAAAACACTTTTGCACTTTGTAAAGCATTTCCGTAAATTCTTGAATGGGTATATTTCCTATTAAGAAAAACATCAAACATGTGAAAAAAGGGCATAATAAACAATGATTTCACCTCTATTTTCCTTTTTCATGAAGTCAAAATTACTTATTTTTATATTTTGAATCAGAAAACAAACGGTCTCGTGACATATACAAACCAGCTCGTGTACGCCTACCTAGACAATTCACAGCCGTTTATCATTCGCGATTTCAACTGGACACTAAATCTACAGTGCAATGTGTTCCAAAACGGTACCACAGTAAGCAAGTCATCCTACAGCACCTTGAGTCCCACAGCCCCACACCAGAATACCAGCAGCAAGTACCAGCTCGTTGTGAAAGTGTTCACGGATCCTAACTATGCAAGCGTAAGTACTAGATATAGTTGGGGAAATGCTTACACATTCTAGATATAGAAACGAAATCTCATCGTAAAAGTATTTATACAATATATTGCTTGGTTACAAACGTAAGTACCAGCGAGTCATGGAAGCATTTACAGGTCCTTACTATATAAGCGTAAGTACCAGCTAGTTTTTAAAGCATTTTATAGAGCTTTAATATATAGACGTTAGTACCAGTTAGTTTTGTAAGCATTTACATATCTTAACCATTCAAACGTATATAACAGCGAGTTGTGAAAGTACGGATCTCACTGTTTTGAATATGTTCCTTTTACTAGCTGATCATGAAATTGTTAAAGATATCATACTTAAACGTAAATGAATATACGTATTAACTGAAGTGGCGTATGTATAAGTCCAGATAAGATGTGTAAATTTAAACATTTTCAAGAATATATCCATTATTTCTCCACCAAACCTTATAATGTGACCCTCTTTAGAATCGTCTCGAAGAGACGATTCTAAAGAGTGGTCACAGTATACGGTTTGGTGGAGAAATGACGATTTTAGTAATTGAGTACGCACCTTTATCTGTAGCTCTGATTATTATGAACAAGGAAATGTTAGGTCCTGTCAAAACCTGTAAAATCAAATCTATATTATTACATACTCGTATATGCGAACAGAACAGACACTGGTCAGACAATTCCTACATGAGCTGTCTAAATATGAGTCTACTGTGTTTGTGATGGCGTACAACATGTGGAGCAAAGGTTTATTATTTATCAAAGCAAAGATTTACTCCTTAAATAGACATTTCTACGCTTTGGCAAACAAAGTAGATCCTATAGGAGCCGTCCAATCAGGATCTGCTCTGTTTGCTTATAAAATTATAATTGACCTGATTCTAGTGTTTACCAATACCAAAACATCCTATATTATGCCATTATGAAAATGCAGCTAATAAATATTCATGATGTCATTATTTTTTACATTAATATCTATTATACCTTAAAGCACATAATTATAATTATTTTAGGTAGTCGTTGTGGAGAGGTTTCACTGTAGTTGTGCTTCTTTCTTCCTAATAGACACTGAACTACACGTGACCGTTAATACAGGTCCTTTCAAAACGTTCATATTGCTATGAAATGTGATTTCTTTTTGATGCTAGGCAATTGCAATGGACCCTATCAAAGTGTCTCTAGGCACGATGCTTTATGTGAAGACTTACGTGGCCAACGTGGACTGGAGCGTGCAGATGAGACTCAGTTCGTGCTACACGAGCGAGTCAAGTGCGGCCAATGCCACCAAGTACTATCTCATTAAAGATGGGTAAGATCACGTGATCCTATTTGTTTTCAAAAGTTGAAAGGGTGGGGGATGGGAATGGAGGAATTATTAGAGCTAAAGAAAGGAGAGAGGGGGGATATTAATTCAGAAAAGACGACAGGAGAGAGAGAGAGAGAGAGAGAGAGAGAGAGAGAGAGAGAGAGAGAGAGAGAGAGAGAGAGAGAGAGAGAGAGAGAGAGAGAGAGAGAGAGAGAGAGAGAGAGAGAGAGAGAGAGAGAGGCCAATATCATTGCTATTATCATCGCAAGTACGAGGGGTGTTCCAAAAATAATGTCACTTGCATCGGTGCTCATATAGCGGAAGTGCTTTTGTTCATTTTAATTTGCTCTGCCCTTCAAAATACTCTCCGCCAGCCAGAATACACCTTTTTAGCCGGTCAATCCATTTTTGGAAGCATTTTTCATACTCTTCAATGGGGACACCCATCAGACACTGATAAACAGCAGATCCAAGGGCATTTCTCGAATTGTATCTCCTTCCAGATAAATGATATTTAAGTTTTGGAAAGAGAAAATAGTCGCAGGTGGCCAAGTCTGGCGAATACGGAGGGTGCGGAAGGACGGTAACCTTCTCTGACTCCAAAAAGTCAGTCACAATACGTGCCTTGTGAGCGGGTGCATTATCATGCAAAAGTCGGACATACTTAAGCCCTGTTTTGGGGCGGCTACTTTTGTAGTAGTTCTTCAATTTTCTCAGAACAACGTTTTTATAGAACTTGCCTGTGACCGTTCTGCCTTTTGGCACCGGGATTTGAATAGCTGGACCCTTATTAGTGAAAAAAATAGCATACAAAACCTTCTTTACCGTTCGTATTCGTTTGGCAATACTTGGGCGTCTGCCATTTTTAGTGGCCCATATTCGGTTGGAAACCTTCCGCTTTGGTTCAAAATAATACACCCAGGTCTCATCACCAGTGACTATATTATCAAAAGCCTTTTTACTATATTTTGGGTACATTTTGAGAAGGTTTTTTGCCATTGTTACACGCGTCTTCTTTTGCTCATCCGTTAACAAATGGGATATCCATCTTGCATTTATCTTTCTAACTTTTAGGTGTTTCTTCAAAATTGCATGAACTCTTGCTAACGACAAGTTTGTCATTCGAGCCAATTGTCTTACGGTGAATCGAGCATCAGTTTTGAGGATATTTCGGATTTTTTCTATGTTACCTTTGGTCGTAGTTGTTGCAGGACGACCTGGGCGAGCAGCATCTTTCAGTTGCTGCTGCCCAGCACTAAATTTAGCTACCCACCTACAAACAGTACTGTGGGACATTTGGGCCTCCCCATAAATGTCACACACCTCGCGGTGAATATCTACAGTCTTTATGCCGAGTAATGACCTACCTTTTATATAGGCCCTAATTTCAAGAACATTTTCAGCTCGTTTTCCTGTCATTTTGTGTATAGTCTAACGAATAGGCTATGAAACGATGTACACTGTACCGAGGCAAGTGAACGTGTGGACGAGATATTTACCTGCGTCACGAGCCAGTGATCACTCAATCGACACGAGGTGGTTTTGTGCATGAATTGCACGATTTCCGCGAAATAAAGCACAGATGACATTATTTATGGAACACCCCTCGTAGTATTGCCAATTATCATTATCAATAGCATTGTCAATACCATCGCCAATGTTATTGCCAGTAGCATTGCCTAGTAACATTCGTCAGAAATGCTAATGTTTTCCGCTTGTATTTTCAGTTGCGAGGTCGACGCCAATACACAGCTAGTGTCCAAGTCTGAGCACGAGACGAAATTTCAGTTCCAAATGTTTGAGATGACTACTAACCATGGCAGCATCTATCTCCACTGTGACGCTGTGTTCTGTGACTCCACGCAACCAGCCTCTCTAGCCCAGTGCGCCCATCACTGCAGCTTGGCTGGCTAGAACACAACATTACTAACCACTCATACCCGGCTATTTTCGGAATGACTATCTTTATTAAACAGATATATAGATATGGGGCGTATCGTCATTTCTCCAATAATCCCAATGCTGTGATCATTCGTTTTGAACCTCCTGGAATTATTCTAAAGAATGGTCACGACGCAGAATTTGGTGGAGAAAAAAAGGAACTACAGTAAATCCCATCGACAAGCAAAACACATTGTATTCTAGATCGTTAAGACAGGTGGTGGCTAGCTTATTGCAGGCCAAAAGTACATGTAATACAGAAAGTTCCAACGTGAGCCTTCTGCATGAATTTCATCCTGCATAAAGCAATACAACCACTTGCTTTTAACCCTTTACTTCAACGTGATTTCACGCATTTGCAAACAGAGTAGACCCAGATCAGACGGCTCCTATAGGAGCCGTCTGATCTGGGCCGCTCCGTTTGTTAAAGGAATTTGATAGATATGGGTCTATAGTCCAAAATGGCTACAATATCCAACCTACCATATTTCTTTATAACTATTTTGTCAATAAATACTCAGTAGGTATCGTAATTTGGAATAAACATAGAACATGGAAAGGGTTAAAGGCACATATGTTTGTTCATTAAGTGGTCGCTTAAGATAAGAAGTGCAACAATATTGTTGAAAACATGTTTTATTTATGCATCTTAGCTATACATTTGATTACAGTAATTAAAAGTTGATAATTGATGTACTAGTTGAACCATACACTCCACGCAGCCTGCCTCCCTGACCATGTGCGCCCATCCCTGCAACTTACTACTCATACTCGGCTATTTCCGAATAATTCATATTTCGTAGAAATATAGCCGACGTTGTCTGAGTGCTGACAAACATCATTTCAATCGTAACAACTCGGCGATTTCAAATACTAAACTCCCTATTTCTCCGTCAAACCATGTGTCGTGACCACCATTCGTCTGAAAGAGATTTTATAGAACGGTTCAACACAGGGTATGCTGGAGAAATAGTGAAACTATTCAGGAAATGCATCTTAACTATGTTTCCGATTATATTATATTGAGCCATCTGATGTTGGTCAACTTTGTTTGCTTATGAAATAGTGTAGATCGGATTCTACAGTGTCTGTCATTTCCAAAAACGTCATTTGTGCGTGGGTCATGATAAAAGAAGTCATGAATTCTTGTATAACCATTCAAATTAAAAAAAACTCCATAATTAGTGAATGACTCCACCTCGAAAACCCAGATACATACCAATACACATTCTGTATTTTTTTCTGGCTGTAACTTTTACAGTTATATGCGCGACAAAGGCAAATAAAATAGAATAAAATAAAATTTTGTCAAAGTCCATAACTCCGCCGAAACTGGACGAATCCACCATCAAAACCCCGGGTGCATAACTTCACACGATGATAAATATTTTTGTCAATCTTCACGATTCTAGATAAAAATGATTTAGCGAAACTATATACAGTAGGACCTGTCTTAAGCAAACCGGGTTTGCTCTGTTTGCTAGTAACAATTGAAAGCTCTGTTACTTTACTTTCTAACATAGCTACAATATTCCACCTTCCACATTTCATTATAACTATTTTGTCCATGAATATTCAGTAGGTATTGAAATTTGGAATAAACACAGAACAGGTCAGGGTTAATGAACTAATAAAAATGTTGGAAAGTTTAGCATTCAAAAGATTAGACAATCGGTCGCTTAGCATTGCTTCAAAAGTGTGTTGTGCAAACAATATTTCTCAATTTGAGATCTTTGTTTTTGCATATAAGCATAAATCGATGTAACAGTAAATATACTTTGCAGGACCAGGTTCCAGATTATCATTGTGACTGTTCATATTTTGTTTCTTCGTGTTTTCACTGTTTTCACATGCGAGTCAGGCCATGAATAGTGGGATATGTGTTAGGGATATACTCGTGTAATCACAGACTGTGTTGAACTTTAGACATTCTTCTGATATTTGTTTTAAACCCCTTCCTTCATATAAACATGTTTTCGTGTATTTGAAAACAGAGAAGACCCAGATCAGACGGCTCCTATTGGAGCCGTCTTATCTGGGTCTGCTCTGTTTGCTAATGAAATTTGAAAGATCTGTTTCTTTACTTTCTTAAATGGCTACAATATTCAACCTTCCATATTTTATTTTGTTCATGAATATTCATTAGGTATTGAAAATTGGACTAAACACAGAACAGGGAACTGGTTAACGTAAATCAGTGAGAGAAAATAAGGAAAATTGAAAAAAGAAAGAAAAATAAGGATTAACCCTTTCCTTCGTATAAACGGGGTTTCGCCCATTGGCACAGAGTATACCCAAACCAGGGTCTGCTCTGTTTGCTTATGAAATAATATTTTTTTATCATAGATCTGACTACAGTTTTTACCAATACCAAGACATACTGTGTACATGTCATTATAAAACACCAGCTGATAAATATTCACGATGTCAGTATTTGTTACATGAAAGGGTTAGTCATAACTGTTAAAGCTAGCCCAAACATCCACACAATTCATGGTACCGAGGGACACACTCTGTGTTTACTTTATAGCATGTACATTAGCCATCAAAAATTCATTTGCAAACCAAAGTTGATGTAAACATAGCTACCATGTACAGATAAAAGTGTAGATTGCATATTGGGCACTTGTGTCAATGTGCAGGTCAAAGCTACCAACAATAGAAAATATGTGTCCGCTCACTATCAAGATCGCACAAAACCCGGGGTTTAGTAGTATTGTTTTATCTTTGTCTGGAACCATTGTAAATTAAAATTATTTCACAGTATGAAAAATGAGGCTGTAATGGTGTATACATTAGCCTTTTTGCTGACGGTTCTAGTTTCAAAAGGCATGTACAGATTAACACGCGCATTCCAAAGTTAATGTGCTTTTCACGGTAACATAGTTTCGTAAGAAACTTGCATTGCAATGAGAACAGTTTTACGTACTTAACATAAACCGCTAACCGTTTCCGTAGCTTATAATGAGCTCCCAGCTTTACCTCGTATTTACTTACACATTTGCAAACACAGCAGTCCCATATCAAACAACTTCTGTAGGTCTTCCCTTTTTGCTTATGCGATAATTAAGATATGACTCTTGTGGCGTAATGAACAACTTAGTCTCTATACGTTTCTACATGTTTATTTCTTCGTAACGTGATTCTTTCTTACATACATGACTATCTCTATCCAAGTCTACTTCCCTAAGTCTCTTCTCTCATTCTTCTCCTCTGTCTCTACTTTCTCCCCTGTATATATATCCAATACCTATGTAATGTCTAGACTATCAATGACAGTTGTACTATCTCATGTGTATTCTTGACATATTGATAAATATATCATACAGTCCATAACCATTTAACCTTTAGCCCGTAACATAAGTGTTATGTTACACACCTCTCTTCCTACAAAAAGGACTTTTAATAGAAAAGTACTTGTACGTAACACCATATTGACTTAATCATATAACACATAAATATTCTTGTTATTATTCTAACTTTAGTTTTTATACACATAGTCTCTGCTATCCCTTAATGTTCTTCTGCATGTACATTTGAAAACAGTTCTCATGACCTTAGTAGTAATTTTATAAGGTCAACACAATTAACCATTAAAATCTGTTTAGTCTTTCTTCTTGAACTTTCATGTCGTTATTACTCATTGTATATTTGCGGCTGTTGATGTTCTTTAACACGTTTGGTATTCTGTACTTTGTCTTCTGCATATTGTCCATGTGTAATAGTTTTGTAAACTCGATTACGTAATCGCTTATGTGTCTCCTCGACCTTTCTTCCTCTGATCAACTGTGTATTCCGTGATTTATGACCCCTGGTCATTGACATGGATATTCAAGTTCCCAATCTTTCAGGTAACTCAGGTATTCACACAATTTATATAGGTATAATGTGTTTCTCCATTGATTTGGCCTCCAGGTCTATTCGTCTGTCACCGTTTTTGGTGTTGCTAGTGGTGACCAAAAGTTTGTCGTGCTTTTCTACAGTCGATGTTTTTCTATATCTTGACAACGGTTGGTCTATGTTGATTTTCCGGCGATGTTTTTCGGCTTTGTCATTTCACCGGTAAACTCATAGAGATTTCGATCCGCTGTATGACATAAAACTAGATCAACACAGACTTTGTTATTAAGTTCTATACCAAATGTTTTAATACTTAAATTGAAATTATATTTCGTAATCTATATCAAAAGTGTATTTCTCAACATTGAAGTTTGGCAACCATTGTAGTAATTATGTCATTTTAATTATTTTATTATTGCTTTTAATATTTTATTTTCCTGAGGTGAAACTATATAGTTTGCAACTTGAACTCCTTAATCATACATCTTATTTATATATATTTTCTTCACTAAACGATTAATTCTACAGTTTGTAACTTGAACTCCTTAATCATACATCTTATTTATATATATTTTCTTCACTAAACGATTAATTCTACAGTTTGTAACTTGAACTCCTTAAGCATACATCTTATGAACTCCTTAAGCATACATCTTATTTATATATATTTTCTTCACTTAACTATTTATTATTAAAGGCTTTGTTTGTAATACATTTTTTTTTATATATAGGTTTTTCAATGTATTACAATTACCCCCCTATGTTAACATTATCTTACGTATTAAGATAATTCTTGTCATCTTAAAGTGAACTGTCGGCGTCCACTACCAATTTTTTTCATATAACCCTTTACCATACAATGTTTGTAATAGCAATCACATCAAATATAGTTCTTTATTTAATATCTATGTACAACACTTTACTCAAATAGCGCTTTATCTTATTTACACGATCATGATCAATTTCTCACTCATCACTGACTAAACCTCGACACATCTGTCGGGTCTATCTTACGTTAATTACGTAACATTGTAAAGAGTACCTTTTTAAAGGTATACGCCTAGTTTATACTCTCTTACAAACAACAATAATACTCTACTCTGTTTTTTCAAACAATAAAGTACAATTTTCTGTACACGTTTCAATCATAAGACATTTTCGATACTCTCTTGTCTTATTTGAAAGTATTTGAGATCTAACTAAGGATCAATACGTTACTGCAGTTAAGTCTACCTGACTTAAGCTCTCATTACTGAAATGAAGTCCACACTGTTTCCGTTCCTGCTTTTAATTTTCCATATTACTATAATTACTTGACAACCAGCTGCCGGATGCATTATTTGTATCGGACCAGTTTGCACTTACTGCCTGACTAGAGCTATTTTCGTAAGCTACGGACATTTCTGTCTTTTGAATAGGATCTAACCTATTCGAGTTTTCCTCGGGCCCTGAGGAGCTCGTCTGTGTTAGAGATCCACTTGAAATGTAATTATTTCCAGCTTTTCGTAAGCGTATGGCTAGATCTTTTAACGGAATATTATCTTCAGATGCCGAATTTGATCTGACAGTTTTATGTCTCTTGATTATTCGTTTCTTCATTTTCCTCCTACCCCTGTTTAATCCACTAGATACCCTCTCATTAGGCTCACTATCTTCATCATAACTATTATCTTCATCACTAGAAGTTTCTTGTGGAGGCAATACATATCTACAAGCTCTGATTGGACGCTGACCTACTATTTTATTATCTGGTAAAGGCCAATCGGCGACATTTGCTTTTCTAACCTGGTCTACATTGCATTTTATAACTCTGTTATCAAGTTGGTTCTTTATTAACAACGACCTGTCACTCAATATTTCCATTATTCTCCAGTACGCCACCCATTTCGGTTGTAATTTACTCTTTTTATTAAAGTTTTTGTAGTAAACAGTATCATTCACTTCGAACTGTACCTCTTGTCTATTACTATTTATTCGCTGATTTCGCTTTTTACGAGCAGCTTTTAGATTTTGATATACTTGACGGTAAATTTCATTGTTTCTAAACATTAAATGTTTGCTGAAGTCGTCCCCATAATAAGGAAGCTTAGTTCCAAGAAGATTATCAATAGGCAGTATAACATCACGGCCAAAAACCATGAAAAACGGACTGTGCTTTGCACTTTCAGTAACATTAAATCTAAGACCTGCAACCGCCTGGTTCAAGATTAAGTCCCAATCTGTGATATTGTTCTGGATTAGTTTAATCAGAATGGAATTGAGCGTCGCATGACTGCGTTCGCATCTGCCATTTGCCTGAGGGTGGTAACTCGAAGTAGTCACATGTTGTATGCCCAACTCAGACATGGTTGCTCTAAACATTCTTGAGGTGAAATTAGATCCATTATCTGTTATTATTCTTAATACCGCGCCATATCGGAAGAAAATGTTTTCAAAGAAAGTATGTAACACCGATTCAGTTGAAATGTCTGACAGAGGGATTACCTCGACCCAATTAGTTAGTTCACAAACATAACTAATTATATACTTATTACCGCTAGGTGTTAGTGCAAATGGTCCTTGTATATCTACGCTGATTATACTCATCGGATACTTTGGAATTTCTGGCTCTTTCAGAGGTGCTCGAATAGCTTTGAGATTAACTGTCTGACAAGGCACACATTGTTGAACATATTCATATAGATTCTTATACATATTAGGCCAATAATAGAACCGCTTGATTGTAGCATATGACCGACTTATTCCTGCATGTGACAGTTCGTGATAGCCTTGCATTATTGCTTCCCTAAGATGACTAGGTACATATACGCGTAATAGTGGATCCTCATCTGCATTTGAAATAAAATAAAGTATGTTGTCTTTGATTAGAAATTTACGACTTTCCTTATCTGAAATTTCATTATGTTTTAATTTGGTTATAAATTTGCTTAACTCTACATCTTTAATTTGTTCCAAGCTCATGTCTAGTGTCTTGAGGCTATTTGGCTTGTCCAACTCTGGATAGCTTAACTGGTTCTTTGAATCGGCCATTTCTTTGGGGTCAAAACATGTATTGTTAATCGCCCCTATTAATTTGTGGTCTACGCCGCTGTTGTCATGACAACTGTCCTGACAGCTGTCATCGCTGACTGAATTTGTACCCTTAATATTCCTTGAAAGCATGTCGGCTACAACATTAGCGACCCCTGGAATATATTCTATAGTGCAGTCATAGCATGATATTTCTAGTGCATATCTCTCCAATAGTTTGTTATCGAATTTTGATTTTAGTAGATAAATCAACGGGCGGTGATCCGTTCTGATTTTTACTTTGGCACCACTTAAGTAACAGTCTAACTTCTTCAGCGCAAAACTAATAGCAAGAGTTTCTTTTAAAATGGTACTGTATTTTCTTTGCGATCTGTTTAATTTTTGGCTAATATACGCAATTGGAACTTCGTCCTCAACTTTACCTGTTTTTGATTGTGCTAATACTGCACCTAGAGCAAAATCTGAACTGTCCGTGTATAGTATGTATTCTGCATTGATATCAGGATGTGATAATGTGGGTAATAATTGTAGCTGACGTATGATTTCGTTAAAACTGGTTTCACATTCTTTTGACCACTCAAACGGTACACTTTTCTGTGTTAGCCGCGTTAAAGGTAAAGCTATCTCAGCGTAATTTGGAATGAATTTTCTATAATATCCCGACATTCCAAGAAATGACCTAACTCCTTTTACATTTTTCGGAATTTGAAAGTCTTTTAAAGCTTCCACCTTTTTCGGGTCTGGTCTAATTCCTTCCTCTGAGATTATGTGTCCTAGGTATGTAGTACTGTTTTTTATAAAGTGACACTTCTTAAGTTTTAATTTAAGATTATTTTGCTTCAGTCTATCAAAAACTAGTTGTATGTGCTTTAGATGATCTTCTAATGTGGAACTGAATATCAGAATATCATCGAGATAAGCTACACTACAGGCTTCTAAGCCTTCTAAAATCTGCAAAATTATTTGTGCAAATGTCCCTGCGGCTAAGTTTATTCCCATAGCTAATCTATTGAATTCAAAAAGCCCGAGATTACTGGTAGTAAACGCAGTTTTTGATTTACTGTTTTCATCCAATTCTATTTGGTGATATCCCTGACTTAAATCTAGTGTCGTAAAATATTTAGCTCCATTTAGTAAGCTTAAAATATCATCAATCTGTGGTAAAGGAAAACTAGTGGGTTGGATTATCCTGTTTATTGCTCTGAAGTCAATGCATAACCTTTTTGAACCATCTGGTTTTGAAACTAGTAAACAGGGTGAACTCCAAGGACTACTGCTCTTTCTAATAATATCAGCCTCTAACATTTTATCAAGCTTTTCTTTCAGTACTTGTCTCTGCACAAACGGCATTCTATAAGGTCTCTGCTTAATCGGTAAATGATCGCCTGTAGGAATATTGACTTTAACATTCGGAACTTTACCTATATCATATTCAGACTTCGAGAATATCTCTTCGTTTTTCTGTATGAGCTGTTGTACTTTTGCATAATGTTGCTTTGGTGTATTTATATCAGACAGACTATTTGAAATCGGTTTGTGAATAGTTAAACACTCTTCATTTTCCTTATTGAAAACCGACTCTATCATATTCTCCTGATTAGCTTGAACCTTAGCGATTATGCAGCCTCTTTTTAATTTAATTGTTTTGCCTGACTCATTTGCGATAATTATCGGAACAATTCTATTTTTTCTTAAATGTACCAAAGCGGGAGCTATTTGTAAGTTAGGTTCTTCTGAAATATACCCTGTTTCCATTGAACAAACTTCATAGTCACAATTATTTTCTATACTAGGATTAGCTTTAAGTTTTCCTTGAACTTGATTTATAGTTTGTGGTTTGATAATTGTAGTCTTATTTAGTCTAATTATTGATGCTATACACCTGTCATCTTCTAACGGAACATATTCATCTTTAATTCTAATACAGTTTAGATCAAAATAAATTCTACAGCTATTTGCAGCTAAAAAATCTCTTCCTATAATACAATTTCTGTTTAGGTTATTGACAATTACAAATGTGTGATCTAAACATAGCTTGCTTACTTTAATTTTCAAATTCGCACACCCTACAACCTGTAAATTATCACCTGAAGCCGACTCTAGTGTAATGTGTGTTTTAGACAGTGGTATTTTAGGCTTAATTGAATCAAAAATTCTTTTATGTAATATACTCACTGAGGCTCCTGTATCTATCAAACTTCTAACCTGTTTGTTTCCTATCTTTATGAGGCATGAATTTGGTATATCCTTATTTGCAGTAACATTATATTTTGATCCTACATTATTTTGTTTCCGAGCACCGATCTCGTTATGACGGAAACGTCCGAGTTTTCCGAATGTATACTTTTCGGCCTGTTCATCAACTGCCTTAACTCTTTACATTCAACTTTCACGTGACCGACCTGGCCACAAAACCAGCATCGTGTTTTGACCCTACGCGCATGCGTATACTCTTTGTTTACTCGCACCGTTTCCGATTTGACATTATTAATTGACAATTTTCTTTTCTCTCGTTTCCTTTTCCGTTTAGATCTTACAATCTCTCTTTTGCTGACTTTTCCCCTAGATCTTAATCTAATTGTTTCTCCTATATTCTGTTCGCTTACAGCTATTTCTATTGCATTTTGAAAACTTATAGGATTCTTCCTTATCAAATATTCCCTAATTTCCCCATCAATTAACCCCTCTGTGAAAAACCAAATTAATTGCTGTTCAATTACCTCTGTATTTTGCTCAAAATTTTCATAAGCACTTTTTGCCAAAACTTTTATTCTCTCTGCAAAAATCTGTACATTTTCACCTCTTTGTTGTTTAATATTGCTTAGTAGTGAAAAATTATGATATCTATCTGTTACTTCTCCAAAAAGATTTTCCAACTCATTTTTCAACTGTTGCCAACTTAAATATTGATTACTTTGTAAACGTTTTTGTATGAATTCCGAAACAATCCCTGTTCTGGATCTTAAAGCAATTAAATTTTTCTTTGTTTCTGAAATATTGTTAACTAACACAAATTTGTCTATATTTCTTATCCATGATTCGAATTCTTTAGTTTTTCCATCAAAAGTGAAGTTTACATTTTGTGCTGATACATTTTCTAATTGGTTTGCTAAACTTTCCAAAGTCTGAGTTAATCCAATTTCAGTCATTATTACAGATCAAAACAACACCACAAGCCACAAAGTGAAATGACTTACCCGTACTCCGACATTTTTCCGCGACGGATCCAGAATCCTTGGTCACGTGGCACCATAAACGCCCGTGTGGCGTAATGAACAACTTAGTCTCTATACGTTTCTACATGTTTATTTCTTCGTAACGTGATTCTTTCTTACATACATGACTATCTCTATCCAAGTCTACTTCCCTAAGTCTCTTCTCTCATTCTTCTCCTCTGTCTCTACTTTCTCCCCTGTATATATATCCAATACCTATGTAATGTCTAGACTATCAATGACAGTTGTACTATCTCATGTGTATTCTTGACATATTGATAAATATATCATACAGTCCATAACCATTTAACCTTTAGCCCGTAACATAAGTGTTATGTTACACTCTAATTTCTGCAATATTAAACACTTTTCTTGTTTATAATGCTATTATGAAAGTTCAGCTAGTTGCTATGCATGCAGTCTTTATTTCTTACATGAATATTCATGAGAAAAGGGCTAAATATGACTTTGAACTATGTCAACAGAGTAGACTCATTGGATATGAGCATGAGGTGGAAGACATTATGATAACCTATGCAATCAGTTGGGGTCCAGATATGACTCCGAGTACATCTGGTGCTACATTGGTGCCTGGTTAACCCTTTCCTCCATGAATTTTCAGACATCATGAATATTAATTCTCTGCATTTTTATAATGGCAATATGAATAAAATATTTTTTATCGTGTTATTTTAAACTGTAGAATCTAAATCATATCAAAGGCAATTAGAGCAAACCCTAATCAGACGACCCCTATAGGAATCGTCTGATCAGGGTTTACCGTTTGCAAATGCGTAAAAACCGTATACAATGGTAAAGGGTTAAGTATTACGGCGCTAAGGACACTTTTCTGAGGACCTTTGCAAACAATATCGATCCAGATGAAACTACAGTGCTCCCTCTCTACAACAACACCCTTTGGGATACGAAGATTGAATGTGTTGTTCAGAGGGAGTTGTTATAGGGAGGGAAAATCAAACATAATTAGCTTGTTTGCAGATCCCCAGACAATGTGTATTTCGAGAAGTAAAACCGTTATGCCTCAATCAAACCATATGTTGTGACCACTCTTTAGAATCGTCACAAAGTGACGAATCTAAAGAGTGGTCACAACATGGGGTTTGATGGAGGCATAAAGAAAATACGATGAAAAAAAGTTGTTTCTGGAGCCTTGTTGTTTCGGAAACAGTGACATGCGTAGTTGTAAGGAGGGAATCGTTATTGAGAGGGCCGTTGTAGGGAGGGAGGGAGCACTGTATTAGAATCCAAGCTACTTGTCTCTCGGGTATTTATTTCAATAATTGTAGCAGACGATACTTTTTGCAGTCGAAAGTTACTCCGTGTTGAAAGGGTTGACAACACCACAGCACGTCACGTAACATGCCAAAGAAGTCAAAGTTGCTAGGTTACAATGCACTTCGCAATGGCGTCGCACAGCGCTAAATATTGCCTGCTCAAACTATGGTCAGCTTCATTTTCAAACATTTAGTAAAACTTTTGAAATAGGATATTTTTTCACCGAATGTCTCACAGATCAGATAACAAAGTTTGATTAATAGATCAGGCTTGAAAATACTCGGCGTCTGGTGTGATTGCATTTCTAATTCTTATGTCGAAAAATAATAATGGCAACTTTACAGACTATTTCGATTCGCTTATTTCATATTTAAAGTTATTGTTTTCGCCGTCTCATCCGGATTCAAGCTGCTTGCAAATGCAAATCAAATAGCGCTTAGCAGGGCAAGGAATAATTTCGGTCGCACTTAACCCGAGGTGGGATATCGTCATGATATACGGGTAGGCGTATACGTACAGTTGGCAGGCGTTTCTGAAGATTCGTACAATGTCAATGTAATTGTAAATATGGCGGAGAAGAGATTGTTAACCTTGATTATGGTAAGTTGCTGTCGCCGTTTCTTTCTTTTTGTTTTGATAACAACAGCCATGTGTTCATTTTATCATAGGTAATGCCGTTCATCTTTGTATTTTTATATCATATATATTTATATTCTAAATTGCAATACAATGAGATCAGTTCATTTTACCATAGTCTATGCTATTCTTTTTTAATTTTCTAATTTTATTTATTTTTATATACAAACTAAGTATTTATTTATAGAAAATTCAATTGCACACTTTACTCCGTGGACTAAAAGCGTGAAAATAATGTTCGTGTAAATAAATGTACTCTTCTGACAATATCCGTTGAACGCAATATATTGTCGTGCCGCTAAATTAGGCAATACTAGTACACTGATTACGGTCTTAACCTCATGGGCTATTCTTAGATACAACCTCTTTGAATAAATCTACCAAAAAGGAACATTAACTATAGAAAAGGAAACATTTAGAATATTGTAGATTGAAACCATTGTGATAATAGGAGCAAATGCTCTATTTATCATAATGGTTTCAACAGGCGACTTTTGCAGAGGCGTCAAAAGACTTCAATATTGGTTAGTCGTAAATAACAACTTCTGCGTTAATATCAACTCGATAAATAAAGATATTCAAGTGTCATATTCAAAGCAAATTTGTTAAACATCATCAGCACTTTGTTTTGTGGTTATCGCTATGTACAGCATGACAGGCAATTGCAAACAGCTTAGGTCCAGATACATGCTATTTACATCACAGGGGTCTATACCACTTCATGACAGTCTATATACACTATACAATATAGTACATATAGACACCCATGAAGCAGTATAGACCCCTGTGATTTATATGGGGAAATGGTTACGCACTCGTTTTTTTGTTTATGAAAACAGTCATTAAGTTGTGCATCATTATTCCAGACAGGAAATCGCAATAAGAACATATAAATGGTTAACAACCCACATGATATTATTTTAGATATGAGTTTGATAATGAGACGGGTTCTAATGTATTGTATAGCTAAGCATACAGAAAAATAAAGTAGAACCAGTCCAAAGTGGCCATTCATTTATTCAACATAGTCTTTATAAGCAGGTGGTTGCTTAATGCTGGACAAGAAAAGGTAATGCAGAAAGTTCCGAACTTTCTGCATTACTTTTGACCTGCATTTAGCTACCACATACATTGTAGACCCCATGTTAGACATCGTTTTGATAGCCGCTTAAGACTGGTTCTACTGTATTATGATCAAGAGCAAAACTTTTCAATTACACACAAAATGTTGAAAGCTAACCTGGAGCTTTCGTCCGCGAACTGTGGACTTCGTCAACGGACTGATTGATTTCTACTGGGGACAAACAAGAGTCGTATCCCTAGTGTGCGTCATGTTGTGGCGGCCCCCGTCCCTGATCAGGGTGGGTTTGAGGAATCTGATAAAATATGGCATCCCCTATGCCTCTCTCAAACCATGACGGGTCCTGGTGAAGAATTCTCACTTTGTCCATATTAAGTCCTGGTTGGTCTATAAATATGTGACGTGATACCTCACAATTTGTTAGAGCTCGGTCTCCTATGCTCAATACATATTATTGTGAGTGTCCGTTCTGTCTGTCTCTCCTATATAGTCTTTGTCGCATTCCATATGGTAGTACCCTTCGTATTTTATTTAGTAGATAGGTACATAAATGTCTTCTTTATTTCCTTTGTCTTTCGAGTGAACCAACCTTTGTCTAATTGTTTTGTTTGGTATAAAGCTTACATTTACTTTGTGTTGTTTGGAGAATGCGCCGTAGATAGTCAGAAGTACTTTTCAGGTATGGTATCGTGTTCAAACCTTCGACCGACGTTCCTGTTCTTCCTTTCAACGCTTTCTTTGTGGAGATATGTATATAATTTCCACGTATATGCGTACATTCGTGTTTTAGATCTTCAGGTTCTGTCAACACAGTTTAGGACCTATGATAAAGGGCCCATCCCACACAAACGTTGTATTCGTCTGGATGGGCTGAACAAAAGTCCACATATTGGTTTGTGTGTATACCGTTCCAATACAGTGATATTTTCATCGATCCATTTTGTGTTCTCTTGGTGTTTGTATCTAGGAAGTCTAGACTATTTCCTCTTCCATTTCGCAAGTGAACTTGATATATGGACCAAGTCCGTTGACATGGTTTGTGAACTCCTCTAAATGATCCCATTGTTTGCTGTGCGTGTCATCCATATATCTGAAGCATCATGCTGGTGAATGTGGAGCTGTCTCTATTGCCTATGATTCAAAGTGATCTATGTAGAGAATCCAGACAATCGGGGAGACCGGGGAACTCATTGCTGTCCCGTGCACCTGAAGTTATGATGTTCCATAATGCACAAACTATGTGTACCGTATGCTGATCTCAAGCAGACTAGTAATCAGGATTGGTTTCAGTGTAATCTGTGGCCAGTTCATCTTGGATGACAACTAGGACCCTACTAGCACACTGGGGAAAAGTGCTTTGACGTGATAGGACACCAACCGTTATCCGAAATCTTGGTGGTAAATGTTTAAAATAGTTTACATGGTGTTCACTATTTCCGACCCAGAAGGATACGTGGGCAAGGTATTTAGTATATGTTATGAAGCCCGCCGAACTGATTATAGGGTGTAGTGGAACATCTTCCTCGTGCACATTCCGGAGAGAGTAAAACTTGAGAGGTGCGGGTCCGTAGTTGGATACAGTACAGTTCTCTATTTAATTCAAAGTCTATTACATTCTCATTGTCTTTCAAAGCTCGAATATAGTCTGAGAGCTCTTTGATAGGGTATCTTGGTAACCTTCTGTATGTTGATCATTGCCGTGCACTTATGTATGTTGGCTGATTTTGTTCATCACCACCGTGCATCGGTCTTTGGTTGTCACAACCTGTCACACACGTGTGGGATACGACGTTAACAACACTTAATACATCGCGCTGTATTAATCCCTAGTATAAATCATTCAGTCTAATGACGAAGTCCATAGTACGTGGACGAAAGCTCCAGGTTAGCTTTCAAACTTTCTTTGTGTGTGTAATTGAAACGTTTAGCTCTTGGTCATATGATACAACTCTGACTGTTCAAAGGCGGTATTTCCATATCCCCCTTTTGTTTGTTTGTTATGTCTTTGTGCGTCTCTTTGTCTTTTATATGCATGTACATTTACTGTTTTTGTCGTGGTGCTGTTCGGGCGGTTGTGTGTTTTGTATGCGGTGTTTCCGGCATGACTCATACTTGTACTTTTATTTCCATTTATAAACAATACGTTTTACCTGGTTTAAATGCGATAATTCATATTGAGTTCAATCAAAAAGAAAGTTATTATTGCCTCTATACTTTGCCCTTCTGTTAGGATGCGAAAAGGATAAATTATGTATTTTCTTAGGGTTAACTAATGAATTTTTTTGATTGTAGCTCTTTCTTTTTTTAACCCCCCCCCCCCAACCCCACATGAAACGGACGAAATTATTATAAAAAAAACTGATGTAGACGACACTTGTTTAAAGACTGTTGCATATCATGCTAAAATATTATAATCAAAACATGCTTATTTCCAGACATGCTGCCTATTGTACGTCAACGAGAGACATTTTGCCTTGGCAAGTAAGTAACAAAAAAGCCACCAGAGGAACTACTGTCATTGAAATACTGTTAACTACAAACTTTAAAATATTAGCCATATTCAACTGGCCCTGTATCAATGAGTAACGAAAACAATTCCCAGTCGAATACAATCATGCAACGCGGGTTGAAGATCGTTGAGATTGTTGAGTAACGTAAGGTAAAGTTAATTCATAAACTGTAAATTGATTGGTTGAAAACAATAGGTGGGAGAAGTTCCTATGACGGAATAGATAAATCCCAGTCGAATACCGGTAGTGTTAACTACAAACGTTGAAACAGCGTTAATTACTGGCGTTAACTATATACATGTACGTTGAAACAACATTAGTTTCCTCTCCGATTGTTGAAACACGTTTAACCATAGACGTTGAAACAACCTTAACTACAGACGTTGAAACAATATTAGCTACAAACGTTGAAACAATGTTAAGTACAGACGGTGGAATAATATTAACAACACATGAAACAACATTAACTTTAGACGTTGAAACAACATGAACTACAGACGTTGAAACAACATTACCTACAAACGTTGAAACAATGTTAACTACCGACGGTGGAACAATATTACCTGCACACGTTGAAACAATGTTAAGTACGGACGGTGGAATAATATTAACTACAGACGAAACAACATTAACTACAGACGTTGAAGTAATGTTTACCACACACTTTGAATCAAAGTTAATTACAGACGTTGAAACAACACTAACTTTAGACATTAAGTTAACGTTGACTATGGACATTGACACGATGTTAACATAAGACGTTGAAATGATTTTAACTAAAAACATTGAAACAGAGTTAATTATGGATGTTAAAACTAAATTCAATACGGATGTTGAAACCATGTTAGATACAGACATTGAAACAGCATTTAGTACGGATGTTGAAACATTGTTTACTAAGGACGTTGAAACAATGTTTACTACTGACGTTGAAAAACAATGTTTACTACAGAAATTGAAACAATGTTTACTACTGACTTTGAAACATTATTTTACTACGGACGTTGAAACAATGTTTACTATGGACGTTTAAACAATGTTTACTATTGACTTAACTACGGACGTTGAAACAATGTTAACTACGGACGTTGAAACATCATTAAAAACGGAGGCTGAAACATCATTACGATAATGTTAACATTGCTTAACATGCGAAGTTAAAGTTGTTTCAACGTCTGAAGGTAAGGTTGTTTCAAAGGTAAGGTTGTTTCAACGTCGTAGTTAACGGTGTTTCAACGTTTGTATTTGACGTTGTTTCATCGTGCGTAGTTAATGTTGTTTCAATAACTATAACATTGTTTCAACCAGCTTAAGAGTTACACGTATGCTATGCGCTAGGTGAAGGAGCCGCTAGTGCCGTGTTAAAATTTTGACTACATCTGATGATTTAACATTTAGAGCAGATTGTTTGGTGTTGGGTACAATTCACTTTCAGATATAATTAATGTAAATACAGGCCGGACTGAATCATTTAAAATTGCCATTGACCTAATAGATGACATGTAGTTAACATGGATCTGTTGACGATCTGTGACCTTAACCATGAGAGGCAACTTGTAATGAGGATGAAACATTCTCAAATTCATCCAATATGTTTAAGGAAAAGGAGAGGAAGAACTAACGTACTGACAGACGAAAACGCAACCGTTGACAACAGCTCGGAACGTTATGAGCTGTTGTAAACAGCTGCGAGCATTGTGTTTAAGTTAAAGCAGGCAGATATATAATAACATAATCTCTTTTCTTACAGATACCTGGGGAACACAGTTTGCCTTCTCCCTGCCCAATCACATGCATAAAGGTGGTGGAGACGATGTGTTCTTCTTCGCAGTATCGAGATTTGAACAAGCCGTGTTACACGTGCGAATGCCAGCTACTGGCCAAAACTTTAACCGAACAATTGGCGCAGGCGTTACAAAAGTTAAAATTGCTACAATGCTGGCAGAATTCCCTGGCGATGTAACTAGCACCGGCATATACATATCGTCCGACAAGCCAATCTCTGTTCATGTGATGGATTTCGTATCCCACAATGCTGACGGTATCAATTTATTGCCCATTACCAAGAGGGGTAAGGAGTTTTATGCTATGTCCTATACCCCATATCGCGATATGGGGAATAGTCAGATTGCTGTTACAGCTTGGTTCCAACATACAAAAGTTACAGTGACAGTAAAGACTAAAACCGGAAGTAGTTTTCGCTTTCAAGGTCACGACTATACAGATGGCGATATCATCCGAGCCAATCTACTCTCGCTTCAGCGTATGCAGCTCCAGCATGATGAGGATCTTACTGGTACCCACATCGTCAGCGACAAGCCGGTCAGCGTTATCACGGGAAGCAGTTGTTCCGTTGTCCCAGTCAAGACTTTCTACTGTGACTGTGTGTACGACCAAATACCGCCAGTTTCCTCTTGGGGGACATCCTTTATAATCAGTAAGCTAAGAGGTCGGCAATTCAACAGATTCCGAGTCTTAGCAGCAAATGACAAGACAACTGTAACTATTGGATTTCTAGGCTCGTTCGTGATCGGAAAGGGTGAGTTTGTTGAAAAGAGAGTCGCGGAAGATTTGGTGATCCACATCGAGGCTGACAAACCGATTATAGTTGTACAGTTGGCTGAAAGCGGGGAAGCTGAACATCACACCGGAAACCAAACCGTAAATAGAAAGCATTCAGGGGACCCATTCATGGCTGTTATTCCTTCTATCGATCATTTCTCTGACGGGTATATGTTTTCAACGCCAGGTCACTTCGATTTTCAGCACGTTTCTATTATGATAGAAACCAGTCTGGCGAACGGCCTGCAGTTGAATGGCCACGCTGTGACTAGGAATGATGAGAATACAACATATGTGTTGGAGAATGGAATCACCAAGGCAAGAATTAGTTAATCCTTTGAATGCTGAATATTGAAAGCGGGTTTGCCCATTAGCAATTAACAACAGAAGCCATTCAATATTAAAGAATATTATTTGCGAGAGGATTTTGAATGACAAACAGTGCACATCCTGACTAGAGGGTTCCTCTGTGAACCCTCTGACCTAAGACTACATCTTTTTGCAAACTCGCTTCTTGCATTCAAAATTTAACAAATATAATGATGTAAAATGATGTCTGCAAAACCCCTGTTACAAGTTTTATATACTTTCGGTTTTTCAAGCTTACTGAATGTTAATCCTTTCCCTGCTGTATATTCATGTAAGAAATAATGACGTCATGCATATTGATTAGATTATTTTTTATAATGGCATATGAACACAGGACATTTTGCCTCAGGCAGAAGCTGTAGAATCAGATAATGAGATTTATATTACACCATGAGCAAACATAGTAGACCCTGATCAGACGGCCTTTGTAGGAGCCGTCTGATCTGGGTCTACTCTGTTTGCAGATGCGTCAAAATGCGCTTACATAAGGGAAGCCCTGTCGATGCGTCTCCACTAAGTCTAATCTGTAATTGCCTGTCATTCTGTGCTAAGAATGGTTAGCGTTAAGATTAACCCATTCCCTCTTAGATTATATTTAGACCCCTTTAAATAAATCTACCGAAAAGGAACATTTACTAGAGAAAATGATTGTTTTTAGAATTATGTAGTTTTGAAAACATTGTGATAAATGGAGCATTGCTCCTATGGAGCCTCTATTTATCACAATGGTTTCAAAATGTGACTTTTACAGAGGCGCAAAATGTGTCACTAGGATGGGAATGGGTTACGAAATCAGTTCATTTGGAAGATTAAACAATAAAATTCCTTTCGATTATTGCTTGAATAAAAACTCAAAATTCTGATGACGGGTTTAATGTGCAAGAATTTTCGCGAATGATACAAATCAAACCCACTACGTATTTTGACCTTCCTACGACTTTGAAAACAGGGGTTTGTAAGAAACGTCTAATCTGAGCCTACCGTTTGCTTATGGCACGATGTACATAATCACAAAGTCATTATTTGTTACATGAATATTCATGGACTAAATCAGAGGTCCATATAAGATGCGTAAATTAAATCATTTTCAAGAATATTTCCTTTATTTCTCCACCAAACCCTATACTGTGACCATGCTTTAGAATCGTCTCTTCGAGACTATTCTAAAGAGTGGTTACAGTATAGGGTTTGGTGGAGAAATGACGGTTTTAGTGTTTGTACATTTTCTGTACAACCTGTCCCGTGTTCGAATGCCATTATAAAAAATGATTCATATTAATAATCACGACTTCTTTGTTTCTTACATGAATATTCATAGAGTAAAGAGTTAGAATTATTGACTCGTGTGGCATCTACACTCTGACCTCTTTTCTATTTTTATAATTTGTTTACAACCTTGATAACCGAATCTTAAGTCTTAGTCTTAAGACCATGTTAACTCATGTCAATCACTAAACCATTCGGAGCTGTTGGAGAGCTGCTTGTTTAAGATGTAAACTTGCAATTAAGTCGTTTAGAAAATAATTTTGCAATGATCTCGTGTAAGGTGTAAACTTATGATTCGGTTATCAAGGTTGTTAATCGCAAGTTTACATCCTAAACGACTTTGCAGCAAAACGACATCATGGGTATTAATTAGATGATTTTTTTATAATGGTATATGGGGGCACAGGGTCGTTTTGTCATGGCGGAAACAGCAAAATCAGATCTGTATTATTTCATAAGCTCCTACAGGAACAGTCTGATCTGGGTCTACTCTGTTTGCAACGGCGTCAAAAGGAGTCTTCATTAGGTAAAGGCTAATTGCCCATTATAGGTTTAACCCATTACCTCATAGGCTATTTTAAGATACAACCTCTTTGAATAAATCTACCGAAAAGGAGCATTAACTAGAGAAAAGGAAAATTTTAAAATTTTGTAGTTTGAAACCATTGTGATAAATAGTGCATTTGCTCCTATAGGAACACATGCTCTATTTATCACAATGGTTTCATAAAGTGACTTTTACAGAGTCGTCAAAAGTCGTCAATATGAGGGCATGGGTTAAAGTAATATATCAGTGTTTGCAGGTATACAGCGCTATAAAAAATTGTAGGTTAACAATGCTGTCAGATTTGTGCAGGTTCACAACTTGTTTTCAGGCTTACATTGTTTATCAGAGTTTTGCAGGTTTACAGCGTTTATTAGGTTTTTGCAGGTTTACAGTGTTATCCGTTTTTTGCAGGTTTACAGTGTTATCAGATTAGATGTGAAGAATGGCACTTACAACCTGACTCACAAAGATGCGGGTGTGAGGTTTGGGGCGCTACTGTACGGTTTTGACGAGTATGTGTCATTTGGTTACTCTCTGGGCTACAGGATGGAAGGTAAGCTTTACCAAATGTATACTGCACATGGTTTAAAGCGCTGCTGTACGGTTTTGACGAGTATGTGTGATACGGGTACTCTCTGGGCTACAGGATGAAATGTAGGTTATACAAAATGTATGCTACAATGGTTTGGAGCGCTACTGTATGACGAGTTAATACTGTATGTGCCATGATGACGAGTATGTGTGATACGGGTACTCTCTGGGCTACATGATGAATGGTAAGCTATACAAAATGTATACTGCACGTGGTTTAGAGCGCTACTGTATGACGAGTATGTGTCATACGGGTACTCTCTGGATGAAAGGTAAGACATACATGATGTACACTGGACAATATGTGTGGTGCTACTGTACGGTTTTGACGAGTACGTGGAATATGGTTACTCTCTGGGCCCTTTATTATGTCACACAAAATATGCTGCACACGATACCGAGAGAATGTTATCATTGTTCTTCTGTAAGTGTTCAAAGTTGCAACAGTGCATATTATTTAATGCCTTACTTGATAAACGCGGATTTTACACATTTGCAAATAATGTATACCCAGATGAGAGTATCATGTTTGTTTATTTGTTACAGATCTGATGTTATACCTACTGTCTGCCATGGCAATAAAATATCGTTAGTTTATATATTTATATACAGTAAAATCTCGATTATACGAACACTTAAATACGTATCATTATCGATCTTTAAGACTGGTGGCAGCTTAATGCAGGGTGAAAGTCATACAGAAAGCTCCTCTTGGCGCTTTCTGTATGGCGCTCAACCTGCATTAAGCAGCCACTTGGCTACAAATGCATAAACTCTTCATTGCCTTAATTTCGTAGTATTGAGTGTTTACTGTACATGAATTAAGTTTATTAGGTCTAATAATTATTAGGTCTTTAAACCCATTGAAGTCGTAGTTCAACCCTTTACCTAATGAATATTCATATAAGAAATACTGACAGTATAAACATTAATTAGCTGATTTTGTAATAACATTAAGAATAAGATTTGACCATTTGGGGGGGGGGGGGGGGAAGCTGTAGGACAGATCGTTTTTATTTCATAAGCAAACGGCTCCTACAGGATTAGTCTGATATTGGTCAACTCTATTTACAAATGCGTTGTAACTGGTATCTATGGGGTAAATGATTACAACTTTGAACATTTTGAAGAAAGTCGTACTTACGAACAAGTATTCTTTATCTTGACAAACACAGAATTACATTTATACATTGGTAACGTAGTGTATAAATTAGCAGTACAAAATGTAGTTAATCACTGTATTCCGTATATATTCATTTAAAAGTGCAGGGCACGAGTCACTAATGTCCTTTGCAAACAGTGTAGACTCAGATGAGAGGGAGGAGCCCTCTCATCAGGGTCTGCACTGTTTGTCATGTTACACTTTTCTTTAGAAAATCCCTAAATATTCACAATAAGCTTGGCCTGTATGAAGTTTGGAATAATCCATTTGAAAATTCAGCGTTGACAATGTATTCAGTTTTCAATTATAGTTCAATCTCGCTAGTTCGAACACTTGCTAATCCGAACACTCGCTAACTCGAATAATGGAAAGTATTATCACTATCGGTATTTAGACAGATGGTAGCTTAAAACATTAAGTCGTCCAGATGAGAGAACGTTCATCGTGTATTACGTAAGAAGTCATCTGCCTAAAAAGTTCACAATTCATCTTTACTAAATATTCGGATTAGCCACGTTTTGCATTATAACAGTTGTAGAGGGGAGTAGACTGGTCGGAGGAAACAGGTCGTCAACTGGAAGACTGGAGGTGAATGTTGGGGGTACCTGGAGCGGATTGTGTGCTGACGGCATTGATTATAGGGAAGCAAATGTGATATGTAGGTCACAGGGATATAGTGCTAAATACCCTCTGTCGTGAGTATTGATGTCGTTTTTTTTCACCTTATTGGAAGTATCTCCTTCTCCTAATTCTTGTTTTCATTCAGACTTAATATCATTTCTGCTAGACAGTTTGAATTCTCTGACTTGCAGACTGTCTGTATAGCCCTTAGACTGTTTTGCTAAAGCATAACTAATTAGTATATATCTTTAATGATTTTCAGCCTTTAAAACAAAAATACATGTACTTGTGTTTTCTCAGAGGACTTTGGTCATGCTTTACTTTGTAACATTTTCAAGTACTTAAACCACGTACCAAAGAGCTGTCTTCCGACAAAGAGAGTTAATAGAGCAATACAACTTCGTGTTACATTTGGCGGAACTTGTATTCTCTTTAGACAAACCATATTTGCTGTTAAACTTACAGTCCTGTCTATAAGCTTGCAGTCTTTTTCTATTAGACTTGCCATTTCTTTATTAGACTTACCATATTATATGATATACCCCTCTAAACCGGACGTTAAATTTAGTATAAATATCCGTCTTGGAGACAAGTGGTAGCTTAATGCAGGGTGAAAGTCATGCAGAAAGCTCCTAGAGGAGCTTTCTGCATGGCTTTCACCCTGCATTAAGCAGCCACCTGCCTAAAAGGACATAAATTATTCTATATGAAAATTCTAGGGTTTTTGCTGTACTTACTATCTTTGCTTTTAGACTTTTACCATCTCTCCATTCAGACTTACCATACTGTAAAAACTATGGATAACGCAAACGTTTTTTACTTGTTCGTCTATAGCCCTGGTGCTGTACATACCGTACCACCGACAAACGTTCCAAACGTGACGGAGATTCTCCCTACATTGCACTGTAACGGGAGGGAAGCCAGACTATACCAGTGCTCTGTTTCACTTGGGTACCAGCATAACTGTTCTACAACACAAGATGTACTGATTGACTGTGGTAATTAGTAATTTAACATAAAAACTTAATCTTTTTCACACAACAGTTCAGTGTGTGTGTGTGTGTGTGTGTTTGGGGGGGGGGGGGGGGGGGGCTTTCGTGTAACATCTTCTGTCTGAACTATGTTCTATTTTGAACAATGTCGGGTAAAAGTCATACGCTCATCAGGATCCAAACTGTTTGTTACTGTTACTATGTTTTGAAACAAAAAAGAATTAAATAAAAAAAAAATGAAAATTTATAGCAGACGACAAAGTTAGCAGACGACAGAGTTTGGCAGCGAAAGGGTTAAATCCGATTATAAGCCAATACGCTGTTTCCTCAGTCGCTCTACTATTCGCTCTAGTCCACACCAACACCCTCTGAAATGAGGCTCGTGTGTACAATATAGCCGAGGAGTTCAAACCGTCTTTTCCCCAATAATGTTTCTATCTTTTTAATTTCATACAGCTCCTGGGTTGACGGACATTGTGAAACTTCGATGCACAACTTCAAGCTGGCTCGTTGACATCGACATGGACGAACTCAACTTGCGGTATTAATAAACCTCAGTGAATTTCTAATACAGTAAAACCTCTCTTAACCGGAATTCTAGTAGAGAAGAATTTATATATTTTAGGCAGGTGACTGCTTAATGCAGGTGACTGCTTAATGCAGGGTGAAAGTCATGCAGAAAGCTCCTCTAGACTTCCACCCTGCATTAAGCTGTCACGTGTCCCCAAGACCGATATTTATACTAAATTTAACTTCCGGTTAAGAGAGGTTTTACTTATATAAATACCCCCACACTTTTTTAAAGCAGATATTCCGCATAGTAAAACCTCGAATTCTATTGTAACCGCTTAAACGAGGTCTAATGGTCAGTCTTTAAGACAGGTTTATTATTTTATAAAGTCTTCTAAAAGATACAAAATACAATCTAATTACGAGTAAAGCCTCTTTTATCCGCACACTTAACCCTTTACTCCATGAATATTCATGTAATAAATAACGATAGCATGAATATAAATTAGATGAATTCCTATAAAGGCACACGTACACAGGATTTTTTGGCTATGGTAGAAACTGTAAAATCATATCTATATTATATCATATGAAAGCAGAGTAGATCCTGATCCTACAGGAGCCGTCTGATCTGGATCTACTATATTTGAAAAGGGCGTTCTAGCGGCGTATTTATGGAGTAAAATGTTAAATAAGTATCGTTATCATCCTTTAAGACAGGCGGTAGCTTAATGCATGGTAAAAATCGTGTAGGAAGCTCCTCCGGGAACTGAACTCTCTGCATTACTTTCATCCTGCATTTGAAAAAAAACTGAAGTCTTCTTTCCTTTAGCTCGTTCGCTGCCAGTGTCGCATCTGTGATTACCTATGCAGTTTGAAGCCAGATGAGACGCCGAGTCACTTGGCGTCTTGTCAGGATCCAAACTGTGTGTTATTGTGATTATATTGTTTGAAACAAAAATGAAGAAATGTAAATTGCAGCAGCGCAGACGACAAAAAATGGCAGCGAAAGAGATAAACGTTCGGATTAGTGTTTTAATGCAGACAATTGATGTAGACCAGAGGTCCAGATCCTCGAAGAGACGATTCTAAAGAGTGGTCACAGTATATGGTTTGGTGGAGAAATGACGATTATAGTATTAGGGTACGCACCTTTATCTGTAGCTCTGATCTAGGCTACAACTGATACCGATGGCATTGTGTTTGGGCTCACTGTTGATATACGGGTATTTGCAGGTACCCGGGTTCTGTGGCGTCTGATATTCATCTCGGGGACAACTCTTGCCATGGCACTGAGACGGGGCATACGCTCAGGTTCAAAAACGACATCAACAGCTGCTTCACCTCACAGACTGTTCGTAAATACTGACAAAATAAATGACCAAATAACTATTTTTCATGACATGTGTCACATGGCTCCTATAAGAGCGTTCTGTTTTACTTCCACCTTGCTTTAAGCAACCACCTGCTAAAAATACCAACTAATTAACACAATTTAGTGGTCGTTATAGAGACATATACATGACGGAACTAAGAATAATTTACAAAGTTTCGTGGAACCATTTCAATGTATTTTCTACCCTATGATCAATGCGCCAACGTTAAGAAAACAGTCTGGTGAATGTGTTGGCCGACGTGAAAGAGATGATCATTTTTTATGCCTGACGTCTCCAAGAGATCACCTAGAATAAACTCTATATCATTTTGTCATCAAATGCTTTAAAACTTTGGTAAAATGCGATTCTTGGAGTTATGTATTGCCTTTTAAGAAAAGCACAAAGCACATCATTCTCGAAAGTATCATTATATGTCGCGCAAATAGATTCCAATAATCTATAGTTTCACCGTACGTATGTGATCTTAGTTTTTCTTTTTTAGGACTGCATGTATGTTATGATCTCAAAAATTCTTATTTCTATATTTTGAATCAGAAGACAAACGGTCACGTGACATATACAAACCAGCTCGTGTACGCCTACCTAGACAATTCACAGCCGTTTATCATTCGCGATTTCAACTGGACACTAAATCTACAGTGCAATGTGTTCCAAAACGGTACAACAGTAAGCAAGTCCTTCTACAGCACTGTGAGTCCCACAGCCCCACACCAGAATACCAGCAGCAAGTATCAGCTCGTCGTGAAAGTGTTCACGGATCCTAACTATGCAAGCGTAAGTACCAGCTATAGTTGCGAAAATGTTTACAATTCTAGATATGGAAACGAAATCTCGTCGTAAAAGTGTTCACGGATCTTAACTCTTTCGGCGCCAATGTCGCCTGGGACTTCACTGTTTTCTGTATGTTTGTAGCCCAAGCATACAGGTTTTTAAAAACAAATGTTTTACTAATATAGCTTTATTATTTAGTTTAGAATTATATTTAATATGAAATTGTTATTGCAGACGACACTTTTAAATTTGGCGCCAAAAGAGTTAATTATGCCAACGTAAGTACCAGCTACAATTGTGGAAAATGTTTACGGTTCCTAAATACAAACACGTATATACCATTTCGCTGTGAAAGTATTTACAGACCCTAACTATGTAAACATCTCATCAGCGAGTTTTTGGAAGCGTTAAACGACTCCTTGTTATACAAAAAGTAAGAACGAGCCAGTTGTGAAAGCCTTTACAGACCATACGTATACACACTTAATCCATTTCCTGATATTGACGACTTTTGACGACACTGTAAAAGTCACTTTGTGAAACTATTTTGATAAATAGAGCATTTGCTCCTATAGGAGCAAATGCTCTATTTATCACAATGGTTTCAGCCTACAAAATTCTAAAATTTTCCTTTTCTCTGGTTAATGCTCCTTTTCTGTATATTTATTCAAAGAGGTTGTATCTAAAAATAGCCTATGAGGTAATGGGTTTAGTGGCTTAACTATACAAACAAATAAGTACCAGCGGTTGTGATTTGTTATGGATCGTATACATACAAACGTTAGTACCGGCGGTTTTGAAAGTATTTATGGTTACTACGTAATGTATAATGACTTAATTCTGACGGGACGCTCAATTACAAGTGACAGTTAACGTATCCATATCCCATCATAACGTGCAGATAATTGTTATGAAATGTGATTTCTTTTGTTTATAGGCGATTGCAATGGATCCTATCAAGGTATCTTTAGGCACGATGCTTTATGTAAAGACATACGCGGCCAACGTGGACTGGAGCGTGCAGATGAGATTAAGCTCGTGCTACACGAGTGAGACACATGCGGTCAACGCCACAAAGTACTATCTCATTAAAGACGGGTAATGATCACATGGTCCTGTTTTTTTCTGAATGTTTGGAAAAGTGAAAGGGGGATGGGGAGATACTGGAGCTAACAAGCAAGCGAACTAGTGAGAGAGAGAGAGGGGGGGGGAGAGAGAGAGATAGAGAGAGAGAGAGAGAGAGAGAGGGAGAGAGAGGGGGCAGATATGGTTGTCTAATACATGTACAGTGCAGTCTGTCTACAAGGGTCAATGCAATTAGGTCAAGTTCTGTGTTTTAATGTAGGTTATACAGGTAACAGTATGGAACTGAGGTTTGGATTACAAACCTGGCTAATTTGAAATTCTAGTAAAGAAAAACTGAGAAATTTAGGCAGATGGCTGCTGAATTAACCCTTTCATCGCCGATGTCGCATAAATGCACCACGACAAATAGTGCAGTCCCAGATCAGACGCCGCCTTTTCAAGGCGGCGTCTGATCAGGGACTTCACTATTTGTCTCAAACTCTATTTCTATACATGTGCTTTATTCCTTTGAAGTTTGCATTTATTTATCTTATTTCCTTATTTTACCGAACGATTTAACATAATTGGATTGCAGACGACAATTAGAAGTTTGGCGCCGAAAGGGTTAAAGGTGAAAGTGATACAGAAAGCACACAAAGGAGTGTATATATACATACAGAAAATCAATCTGGGTCCTGGTGATATAAAAACACTCATATATGGCAATTTGAAAACAAAATCCGTCCGATTTACTATATATTTAATAAGATTTCGATTTGGAAAGTACAAGTACCAATATCATCGCCAGTATCATTCGCCAGAAACGCTAATGTTTTCCGCTTGTATTTTCAGTTGCGAGGTCGACGCCAATACACAGCTAGTGTCGAAGTCTGAGCACGAGACAAAATTTCAGTTCCAAATGTTTGAGATGACGACTAACCATGGCAGCATCTATCTCCACTGTGACGCTGTGTTCTGTGACTCCACGCAACCAGCCTCTCTAGCCCAGTGCGCCCATCACTGCAACTTGGCTGGCTAGAGCACAACATGACTAGCCAACTATACTCGGCTATTTCCTGAATGTCTAACCTTATTTTTAAACAGATACATAGATATTTCAAATCCATTCCCTCATAGTATATTTTAGACCTAACCTCTTTGGTTTAAACATATTTTATTTGTAAATATTTGTATGAATATTGCAATGAAGAAAAAAAAGATGGAAACGAAAGCAAGACTGCTTATTGTGTTTCTCTCCCAACAAGTACCTAGTTATAGTCTACTTTCAGTCCGAATGACCGCTCAGCCGACTGTACATTTACTCCCCTAGTCATTGAGTCATCGGCCTACAATATTGAGCACTGCTAACATATGGCGCAATCATGCAGCCGCAGTACCGGCGAGTGACCCTTACATGTACCCATTTTAACCCCTGGGTGGAGAGGATGTGCGGGTGGGAGACACGGAAAAGCGTCTCTGAAATTTCCGGGTGGGACCGGGATTTGAACCCCGGACCTCCGGACTGATAGTCAAGCGCGTTACCACTAGACCACCGCCACCTAGTTGCTTAATGCAGGACGAAAGTAATGCAGAAAGCTCCTATGGGAGCTTTCTGCATAACTTTCGTCCTGCATTAAGCTACCACCTGCCTCTGTCACAGAATTATGCCCCTTTTTGGTGGTCGCATTAGAGGGGTTCTACTGTATGTAGTTCTGAAACCATTGAGATAAAAGATCATTTGCTCCATATTTGCCGGTCACAAAATGAGTTTTACAGAGGCATCAAAGGGCATCAGTATGAGGGAATGGGTTAAATCCTATGCTGAGATCATTCATTTAGAATCGCCTGGAAGAGACTATTCTAAAGAGTGGCCATGACATAGAATTTGATGGAAAAACTAAATTCTATCACTAAAGGTGATGGATACCCCACTCCGCCACGGCAAATTCAAAGGCTGGTAACTCCTGTATGTTGGATACTGAAAACAATTACCTACAAGTCATAGAGATAATGTGTATCATTGAATTATTTTGAAACTGTAGATCACTCCACACACTCTATTGGCTAGGAACACATTTGTCACAAGTCCAGGATCAGATAGTTAGATACTGATGCGCATCTACACTTCAAACAGAACATGTTTGTAAACTTTCATAGAAATCTGATCGAAACTGTAGAGGTACTTCGTATCACAAGTTCACTGGTATCGCTATATCACTGTAAACCATTAACTCTAAGTTCAAGAACAGATAACTCCATATAGCCCGGGGACAGGGAAACGAAAATTTGGCATGCAAAATGCACTTCATAGAGACCGTGCGTATAAACTTTCATTGAAATATGTAGGAAAAAACTGAAGGAATTCGCGATTACCAATGCTACAGGTCCAAATGGCAAACAAGAGTGCCAAACTGATACAAACTATCCCCGTCTGGGACCATTTGGCTGGTTATCGAATTTACTCGAAGTTTATGAATTGTGGTGAAGATCAGATAAAAAAACTGGTTGACAAGCAGTGCGGACAAGGGCAAAATAAGCAGTATTGGCCAATTCAAAGGCCATAACTCTAACGTGCTTTGGGTAATATGACTGCCTATCAGCATTGGTCGAGACAATATGGCCACTTACAATTTAATGGAGTTTGGTGAAGATAGTGTTAAAACTGTGAATTATAGATGGACAGGGCTAAAATAGTCCATTTGGCTAATTCAGGGGCTATAAATCTAAAGTGCGTGTGGCTATTTAGCTGGTTATTGAATATGGCCGATATAGAACATGTATTTCCAGAATCATTAAATTCATTTTCATCGGGTTTAGTGACAATTGAAGTAGAAACTGCTCGGCTTAGATAGCGGACAAGGCTGCATATAAATTTATTTATTGCACCGTGCGTTAAAAATAATTTATCAATTCCATGTAATAATATATATGTATTTAATATAGGGTGGAAAGTACGAGTATTAGTAAATAATGCATGTCGCTCATTATGGTAAAGACTATATTTAACTCATTCCCTCCTAGACTAGTTTTAGACCCAACCTCTTTGGATTAATCTACAGAAAAGGAGCATTAACTATAGACCTTGTAATCGCTGTTTAAAAAATAAATTCAATCTGGCACATTTAAAGACGTCCTCCTTCCGTTTCCGGATTTAAGGGATCGCCTTCATAAGAGTACTAAACCTTTCTTGTCGGCGTACACGCAAAGAGGGCAGCGTGATTGCAAACTGTAAAAGGGTTGACAACTAGACATACAGTATCGTTGTATGTTGTAGTACCATAGGATCATATCCCTTTTTAATGGATTTTTTAACGTATTTAGTGAACAAAGTAAGAAAATGGGTATGTCCAATAATTTTACGAAGTTTGTAAATCACATCACCATCCTAGCTTAGGCAGCTTTTCAGTTAAAATGAGATTTCGACTGTTAAAATAGTCAACAGAAGAACAAGCTCTAGCGAAACGATTAAGTTGAGATATATAAACCCCGTAAGATGGGGCACGGGGAACATCTCCATCAAGATGAGGGAACTTTGCAATCGTCTCAATTGTCATAAATTTTAGATTATAAAGAAGAAATCATTCCATTGTCAATTTTAAGGTCTATATCGAGAAAAGCAGCATAAGTGTCGGAAAGGTTAGCTTTATTAAATTTGAGTTCTTTTGGGTAAATGGTAGGAATCAAAACATCAAAGAAAGGGTTGTCGAAGTTGAAAATATCATCCAACTATCGAGAAGTATCATATTTAAGTTTATCTTTAAAACCAATATTATGTGTATCAACGTTGCGTGTCGGCAAATCAAGATTATTCCATAATTTAATAGAAGCTGGTAAAACTGATTTAGAGTAGATTTCAAGACGCCTGGCCATGGTTACCGAGTTAGTTGCTCCGCAATTCATAGTTGTTTGAAGCATGCACTGTAGGTGGAAATATATTATGTCGTTAAGATAGCTTGGAAGAAGCCCATTCTTCTCTTTATAAACCAGTATTATTTTTTGCATAGCTCTACGATCAGCAAGGGAAACCCAACCAATTTATTTAAGTACAGTAAAACCTCTCTTAACGGGAATTCTAGTAGAGAAGAATTTAGATACTTTTAGGCAGGTGACTGCTTAATGCAGGGTGAAAGTCATGCAGAAAGCTCCTCTAGGAGCTTTCTGCATGACTTCCACCCTGCATTAAGCTGTCGCCTGTCTCCAAGACCGATATCTAGACTAAATTTAACGTCCGGTTAAGAGAGGTTTTACTGTAAATTGTTTATAGATGCGGAACGAATCAATCCGGTTACTGTATTAGCTGTTTCGTATTGTAGTTTTACTACGAGTCCTTTTCATATTGTGCACTACTGACGCATATTCAAGCAAAGGCCAGAGATAAGACATATAAATAGCCATTAGAGTATTTCTCTTAACTTTGAGGTTCGTCTGTCAATGTATCAACTATGAGCTTGATTGACAATTACAGTTCCTAAAGGTCTGATCTGGGTCTACTCTGTTTGCAAAGGCATTAAAAACGTTCTGTAAGGAATAACGGGTTAAAGGCAAAGTCCATCTTATTTCATCTGCATCCAAACCTTTTCCACAGACTATAGCAAATCTACTACATTGTATAAGTATACAAAAAGTTGAGGAAACAAAATCATGAAACAATCCCAACAAATTATTCACATATTTATTCACAAGATTTGTTTTTTATTATGTTTATGTATATATAAAATAATAAAACTATTGACTCTCGTAGAGGCACTCGGATTCTTTGCCCTCTATTTCCCCCTCATGGATGATTTGCCCACCTGTGTCCACCATGAGCAAGCAATATATTGGGCAATATTGCCGCAAAAAAAAGGTAAGCCATGTCACCAGGGAAACTCTCTTCAATTCTTTCCGCTGCCAATGCCACATCTTTGATGACATATGAAAGCAGTTTGTGGTCCGGATGAGACACCAAAATTCAGCTTCCCATCAGGGTACAAACTGTTAGGTACTCCGATTATCATCGTTTTAACCAAAAGAAGAAAATAATAAATCAACTAGAAAATTGTGTCTGTAAGACACAGCTATGCCACCGTGGTTGTGTTGGACAATGAAAAAACTGTGACAACCAACTACACGTACAAGTGTGACAGACAGACGGACGGACAAGTGCAAAAAATAATGCCCCCTGACTATCATCAATGGCGGCATAAAAAATTGCACACAACATTTGGCAGCGAAAGAGTTGAGTCTTGTAAATACTAAAAGTCACAGATCAGCTACCATCTAATCTGGGTCACTACTTTCACGATGGATGATGAATCATTATATACAGTAATCCCTCTCTACAACAATGTGGTAGCTTTATGAAGAAAGAGCTCGCCAGAGCCTACTGCAATACAGTGTATAGCAAAACCCCTCTAATGCGACCACCTAAAAGAGGTATAATTCTGGATGCTAGAGGAGCTTTCTGCATTACTTTTGTCCTGCATTAAGAAACCACCAGCCTATAAAGACGCCCATGTTTATTCATTAAGTGGTCGAATTAGAGGGGTTCTACTGTACTTTCATTGTGCATTAAGCAGCCACATGTTTTATATATTGAATGGTTGCTTTAGAGATTTTTTCTCTCTTTTTTTGAGCAGTGAAGCCAGAGCCCGAAATAAAGGAGCATATTAAAAATGCTTACATTGTCATATTTCAAATAGTAAAATTGTCATTTCATCATCAAACCCTATGTTGTGACCACTCTTTGAAATCATCTCGAGGAGACAAATTCTAAAATATGGTCACAACATGGGGTTTGGTGGATAAATTACGGGTTTGGTGGATAATTTTGGAGCTGGTCTTGAAAACATGTTGAATTTATGTACCCTAAATATGATTCAGAGAGTAACCCAGATCAGATTTGATATGTGAAAATATAACAGCTGGTCTAGTCTACAGTGTCCCAAAGGTACCTTTTCTCCCCTTGACATGGCTTAAATATTGATATACCAGGACCCTCAATACAATAGGATATTTTGTCATTGGAACAACTGTATTCAGTTTGTCTTAAGCATCAACAGTGCTACCTAAAATGATTTGAAATAGGAAAGCAGAAACATGCTGATTAATAACCATAAACCCTGTGTCAACATGTCATCAGACATTGTACATAGACAACCCATCAAACAATACGGGCCCTGCTCTTGGTCAGTGTATAACAGAATCAGAAACAAGACTCAAAAAGTTCATGAAAGAATTATTTTTTCCCTAAAGAAAAGTTTTAAGCCCTTTTCTCGCTGATTCTGTCTTACATTGAGATTTTAAGAACAGTGACAGCTTCAATGCTATCTTAAGTTCAGGGCCCCAGATAAAAAGGGTTAAGCTTAATATTCGCAGCAATATATTTCTTCAATTCTCCATCAAACCAATAGATACGACTACTTGTCAGAATCGTCTCACAGAGATGTTTCTTATAAGTAGTCACACCTATGGCTTTACAAGACAGAAGCATAGACAAGATTTGTAAATTAAAGCCCTTTTCAAGCGTAACTCCTTTATTTCTTCACCAAACCATATATTGCGACCACTCTTTAGAATCGTCTTGAAGAAAAGATTCTAAAGAGTGGTCACAACATAGGGTTTGGTAAAGAAATTATCTTAGCATTTGAAACACACTCCTTGTTTTTTTGCTTCCGGTTGAAGGAATAAACCTGTTTGCATTGGAAATACTCTCTTCATCTAGGGTTCTGTACAGTAACATTGAGCTTCCTGGTGTATACCCTCTCATAACAAACAGTACAAATACTTTAACCCTTTACTCCATGAATATTCATGTAAGAAATAATGACACCATGAATGTTAATTAGATTAATTTTTATAATGGCACAAGGACAGTGGCATTTTTGGCCCAAGTAGACTCTATTGAATCATATCTATATCATTACATAAGCAAACAGAGTAGACCCTGATCAGACAGCTCCTGTGGGAGCTGTCTGATCTGGGTCTACTCTGTTTGCAAAAGGCGTAGAGAGGCCTATTTATGGAGTAACTGGTTAAAAGATAAAATGCATGAAGGATTCGAAATGATATGTTCAAAACTGGAGAGAAAAATATCATTCTTTTAGCATTAATACATGATTAGGGAAATAATATATCAAAGCTGGCAAGTTAAAATATAAAACAGATCTAGGAGGATCAGTCGAATAAGAAACTAAATTGGCAGATCTTGTTAAGATGAGCTTTGATGTAATTTGATTTAAGCGAACATAAATAGATCTAATATCCTCTGATCACATTCCAAATAATCAGTTTGATTGTGAAGGAAACAGGCTTCTTTTTCCACTTCCTTCCTGTACCCATTCCCTCATAGGCTTTTTTAGACCCAACATTTTTCAATGAATCTATCGAAAAGGAGTATTTACTGGATAATTTTTTTTTTAGAATTGTGCAGTTTTGAAATCACTGATAAATAGAGCATTTGCACCATAGGAGCAAATGCTCTATTTACCACGATGGCGTCAAAAAGTGACTTTCACAGAGACTTCAAAAAGTGTCAATATGAGGGAATGGGTTAAAGTATGATTATGTCTAAATGATTAAAGATCTGATCAGTAGATTCTACATGTTCATTTGTTACAATCATAAATTTATTTCATAATCTAACAGTAGCGAAAAATGCAGGAATCCATTACATATATATAGTCCAATAAGATTCACCTGACATTAACCTTTATGCAAGAATAAATTGGAGTGAGATGACGCAGTATATATCAATACTCGCCAGTACATCGTACGTAATAAAATGCACGGGAGACACGATATAATCCATCTGAGCAACAGTCTTGTCGATACATTTATCAATGGTGAATGGTATTTAATCTGGTATACCTTGATATACCACGTGCACTCTCCTATATAACTCTCTCTAAATAATTCACGGACATTACCGAAGATATATATAGAAACCCAGCCTAGTGTGAAATTATGATAATATAGAGGTCAGCAACGTAAGGTGAATCTTGTTGGACTATACATACACCGTAAGTATTCAGACACCCAATACCCAGTGTCCACTAGTTTGTAAAGCTGTATAATATTCAATAAACCCTTTCCCTGTTCTATATTTATTCCAAATTCCAATACCTGCTGAATATTCATGGACAAAATAGTTTAAATGAAATATGGAAGGTAGAACATTGTAGTCATTGTAGAAAGTAAAGAAATAGATCTTTCAAATTCCACTAGCAAACAGAGCAGACCCTGATCAGACGGCTCCTATAGGAGCTGTCTGATCTGGGTCTACCTTGTTTGCTGCGTGAAAACACGCTTATATGAGGGAAAGGGTTAAGCAGCATTTTAATAATGTTCGATACGATTGACAAAGTAGCAAATAGTGTAGACCCTGATCAACACTCATCCTTCCGGAGCTGTTTGATCTAGGTCCGCCCTATTTGCCCAAGTTTGTCTGTCTAAATACTTAAGGTAAGTGTGGCATGATCCAAAAGTGTTTTCCCCATGATCTAAACAATACAGTAAAATTGGATGCAAAATGTAACAAATATATTGCCGTCATTGTATGGAATATATAAACACCGGCTACGCCGACCTTTTTGACATTTTCTAATGTAAATTGACACCATTCTTGCTCAACAAAAATCAGAGTAGAACATGGATATGGCCTACAAAAAGTACAACAGAAATTTCTCTAAACCCGACACTAAATGAATACATATGGTAGTCTTCAGAAGCATACGGTAGCTTAATGCGAACAAAAGTAATGCTGAAAGCTCCTATGGGAGCTTTCGGCATTTCTTTTGTTCTGCATTAAGGTAACCACCTGCATAAAGACTAAGATAAAGGATATGTTTGATCATGTTTTAGAAAGGTTTTTAGTTTGCAATATTAAACATACATACTGTGTCATGGGAAACAAGAAAATCCAAAATGGTACATGGCACAGACCAAGATCAGTCACTATGTTATAATATCTAATGGAGATATGATAAGTGCAGCTTTTGCAGGGTTGTAGTAGATATTGACCCTTTAGTCCATGAATATTTATGCAAGAAATAATGACATCATGAACATTAATTAGATTATCTTTTGTAATGGCAGATGGTCTAGGGAAGTTTTGGCCGTGGTAGAAACTGTACAATCACATCTATATTACGCTATAAGCAAACAGAGCAGACCTTGATCAGGATCCTACAGGAGCAGTCTCATCTGGGTCTACTGTGTTTGCAAATGCATGAAAACATGTTTGTATGAAGGAAAGGGTTAAACAATTCAAAATACACATTCAACCCTTTACCTAATAAATAATTGTTAAAGAAACAATGACACCACAAGTATTAACTACATGTAGATGGATTTTTCTTAATGAAATAGGAACACAGTAAATCTTTGCCATGGCAGTAACTGTAGAAAACAGATCATTATTAATCCATAAGTGAAACAGAACGGACCTTGACCAGATGGCTGCTATCTTACAGGAGCTGTGAATCTGGATCTACTCTGTTTGCAAATGTGTCAAAAGGCCCCCTCTCTCTCTCTCTCTCAGGTATAGGTGTTACAGTTAGGATTCTGATGATATGCCAAAAGATTTGAGGTCTCATCTGGATTCAAACTGTTGGCAAAGGTTATAATACAGTGGTCTGATCGTGGATTGTGGTTGTATTAACTCAATATTCGTAATGGACAAAGTCTTGCATGAATATTCATGAGCTAAAGGGTTTAGGACGTTGTGCAAAACTATAGTAACTACATATACACCCAATTGGGCGATCCAGTCATAACAGTTGCGTATGGTTTGGATCTAGGGCTGATGAGTAACTATGCTTCTCTTCAGCGGCCAATATGGTCCAAAATCAAAGAAACCAACTGATAATAAATACCAAGACACTTTCACTCTGACAATGTGGGAATCAAATTAAATAGCCTTTGCAAACAGTGCAGATTCAGATCAGAGACCACCCGATGATGCCCTCTGATCAGGGTCTAAACTCTTTGCAATATATTTGTTTATGGAAAAAGAATGGGCATGAGACAGTTCTGGAAGCATCCCATAAACTCAGTGTTGTAAGGGTTGAACAAGGTGTTACTGTACTTCTGTCATTCCGTTCTGACATTGTATTCAATAATTAATAATAGTCACATCACATCACACAAGTAATAGGTAACAAAATCAATGAAGATACTAAATTTGATAACTGAAATTACAAGACATGCAAAACAAATAAAATATAAGACTAGAAATGGAATATTCAAGGCATTACTGGCAACCAGCCAAAAGTTTTCAGAAGAACCTTATATTTACAGCAACTGGTGAAGTTTTCCCTTTGGAAAAGCTGGCAGAAACTGTAGAGTTATATCTGTATTATTTCATAAGCAAACGGAGCAGACCCTGATCAGATGGCTCCTCAAGCAGCCATCTGATCTGGGTCTACTCTGTTTGCAAAGGCGTATTCATGGAGTAAAGGTTTAACTCAACAATTAATTATTGGAATGCAGTGTACTGCCATTTGCAATCAGGGTAGACCCCCAGATCAGAGGGCTCCTCTAGGAGCACTCTCTCTTTGGTCTGCATTATTTGTCATTCAAAATCCTCAAGCAAACTTTACCCTTTCATACCGAATAGACTCTTCTCCTTAAACAGTGATGAGCCATTCCACTTGGAATTTTCAGAATTAAAAGGGTTATGTTGTCATTTTTTTGCAATTACTAAGCACCGCTAAAAGAACAACGAACTATTCGTACCTCGACAAAATGCTTCTATATTGAATCTTTTAACCCTATGAGTGCAGAAAAACAAGAATACCGACATATGAAAACAGTGTAGACCCAGATCAAAGGATTCTTACGAGAGCCTATGATCAGGGGCTGTACTGTTTGTAATTCAAAATCTTTTCAGTAAAGTTTACCCTTTCACACTAAATTACATTTTTGGAATTCAGCATTCAAAGGGTTAATTAATATAGACTTCAAGAATCTACATCAGAACAGACTACTTCACTAGGTATTTACAAAGTTTGAGACAAAATAATTCACAAACAAACAACTACAATAAAATTTGTTTTAGGCAATCACTTGCTGAACCCAGGAGTCTTTAACAAACAGCTGTTTGCGAAATCCTTTACTGAGCCTTCTGATCAGGATCTACTGTTTGCTTATCATGATATTATTTTATTATGATTCTACAATTTCTAATAAGGCCAAATATTCTCCTGTCCATATGCAATTAAAATATAATCAAATCAATTTTCACGATATCATTATTTCTTACATGAATATTCATGGCAGTAACGGGTTAACCGATTACTGTATGAATATTCATGTTACGAGATAATGACATCATGAATATTTATTAGTTGAATTCTTATAATGGCATTATGAACCACAGAACCAGTGCATTTTAGACCATGGCAGAAACTGTAGAATCATATCTATATCATTTTATGATCAAACGACAGACCCTGACAAGATGGCTCTTATGGGATCAATCTAATCTGGGTCTACTCTGTTTGCAAATGCGTCAAAAGGCATCCCTATCAGGTAAAAAGGCATCCCAATCAGGTAAGGGGTTAACCCATTCCCTCATAGGCTATTTTTAGATCAAACCTCTTTGAATAAATCTACCGAAAAGTAGCATTAACTAGAGTAAAGGAAATCATTTTAGAATTTTGTAGTTTGAAACCATTGTGATAAATAGAGCATTTGTTCCTTTAGGAGCAAATGCTCTGTTTATCACAGTGGTTTCAACAGGTGACTTTTACAAAGGCTTAGAAAGATATATTTATGGAGGAAAGGGTTAACTTGGCAAGTACATGTATTTCATTAAATAAATTTTGACACTAACATGAACTTCCACACAAGACTCTTCGTGTCAACGGTTTCTACACTTTATTGGTAACATCGCTACGTCTGGTCTTGTATAGATATATATCTGGTGTTGTAAAAGCTCTGTAAAGATGAACTGGGGTTTTGTGGTATTTCAGTTTCAGAGCATGTTATGGTTATTTCTGTGTGGTTTGATCTGAGACCATGTTTGATCATTTTTCATTGTCAGAGCCAGCAGATAAGCTGCATACCCATCTCTCAAAATATCTTAACTTCTCCACCAAAGTCTATTCTGCTGCATATTTTTAGAATCACCTCTCCGAGGTGACTCTGTAACAAGTTGCAGCAAGATTGAATCTCTGGCTGAGAAAAATCAAATTTTACCCGATTTCCAAAGTATACAGTAAAACCTCTCTATAAGGGCCACTAAATTGTGTTAATCAGTTGGTATCTAGGGCAGGTGGCTGCTTAAAGCGTTCTGTTTTACTTTCACCTTAATTTAAGCAACCACCTGCCTTAAAAACAAAATATTTGGTGTAATTTAGTGGCCGTTATAGAGAGGTTTTACTGTACATCTTACCTACAGCTCTGATTATGTCCCACCATGACAGTAGAGTGGGACAGTAATGGTTACCCTTTTGTATCAGTGTTTTGATCATTACTTTTTCATAAACTTTAATCCTATTCCTTGTTCCAAATATGTTCAATGTAGCTGACAAAGAATTGTTTCTGCACTCCAATCCAGGAGGATAGAAATTAATTCAACGAGACAAATGACTTCATTTTGACAAGTCAACTCTTTGAATGCTTTTTTTTCAGAATGGAACAATCAATTGTTTAATCCTTTACCTCATGAATATTCATGTAAGATATATTTATTAGCTGAATCTTAAAACAACGTATGAACACGCAAGCATTTTGACCATTGCAGAATCTATATCATTTCATAATCAAACGGAGCAACCTCATCAAATAGCCCAACAGGAGTCTGGCTCTTGCATTTGCAAAAGCGTATCTATGTAGAAAAGGGTTAGCTAACAGTCGCGACTTTAAACCTTTATCTGACATAGACACCTTTGCAAATACAGTAGATCCAGATTAGAAGGCTGCCCTGATCAGGGTATGCTATTTGTTTATGGAAAAATAGATATAATTTTACAGTTTCTGCCATGGACAAAAAAATCTTGTTTTCTTACGCAATTATAAAAAATCATGTAATTAATTTTTATGATGTTAGTATTTCTTACATGACTATTCATCATGTAAAGTGTTAACCCTTGTAATGTGGTAAATGAATCGCAAATGTCCTTTGCAAACTGTAGACTCAGATGAGAGGGCTCCTAGAGGAGCCCTCTCATCAGGGTCTGCACTGTTTGTCACGTTACCCTTTTCTGAAGAAATTTTTTTAAAATAAAATAACATCCCTAAATATTCATCGTAAAAGTGACCTGTTTGAATATTGGAATAGTTCATCATGTAAACGGCTAATGAAGAGTGTGTTCTGTGAATATTTATTGTGGAAAGTGCAGAAGTACTAGTAAGGAAACAAAACAATTGTTAACAGTTGAATTTGATCACCCTCAATTTGATCTTGTTATAAAGACTCATTTTGTTTAACTGTTCTTTGATCTGCAGCTAATGGGACTATTTGTTTCATTTCTTTTTTTATTACTAAATTAATTTTGACACAATCAGGGCTTCAGATACAGGTATTCAGAATTTCAGATGTAAAAGTCTTTTTTCTCTTATTTGCCCAAGTTTGCTTGTCAGAATACTCGTAGTAATTACAGTAATCAATACTATGGGTTACGTGGGGAGATGAAGAAAATATACATGAGAAATCTATAGTGTATCCCTTTCCCTGTTCTATATTTAGGCCAAATTTCAATACCAACTAAATATTCATTAACATAATTAACTGTTCTATATTTATTCAAACTTTCATTACCTACTGAATATTTATGGACAAAATAGTTATAATAAAATATGGAAGGTGGAACATTGTAGACATTTTAGAAAGCAAAGAAACAGATCTATCAAATTCTATTAGCAAACAGAGCAGACCCTGATCAGACGGCTCCTCTAGGACCCGTCTGATCTCGGTCTACTGTTTGCAAATGCGTGAAAACATGTTTATATGAGGCAAAGGGATATCAGTGTCATCTGAAGCCCCGACAGTTTTCATTTTTTAGTTTTAACAGGATTATTAATGCAAGATGTTATTCATGGGACTATGTATTGTTCAATGCCTGTACTATGTATACAGGGGTGGTTTAAGAGCAATCAGCTGGTTTGATGTTATAATCATGGTAAAACTGAATGAGGCTCTATTTGGTGCGTTTCAACCTAATTCAGAGTATATTCAGACACCAGGGTCCATGCTTATAAAACTTTTAGTTGAGTCTGAGGTCGTTCACTAGCCTTTGGCTCATATCTGACCAATCAAAAGCTTGAGATCTCAAATCTGACCAATCAAAAGCTTGAGAACGAACTCAGACTCAACTAAAAAGCTTTATAAGCATGGACCCAGATCTCAATTGGTTTATAAAGTTCATCAATTCAATTTAGCATCATTTTGATAACTTTGAATTTTATTGATAGAGTGGCAAATAGTGAAGGAGCTTTTTGATTAGGGTCTACACTATTTGCTACTATGTCTGTCTAAATCCAAGTTATCAAATGGAGCAAAATTGGACTATTCGGCTTTATAAACATGTCTGAATACTTCAGGTAATTAGGATACATACTTTCAGCCCCATTTTTGATGATGAATGACAAGATGTGATTTATACATGATTCATTGTCTGCTAGAAGTCAACACATAAAATTATATGTACATAAATAACATACACAACTGCCAGGGCATAAAAACATAGAAAAAAAATATACATCTACTCTACATTTCTTGACCGTATGTTCAACACATTTCAAATATATATATATATCTATGAATACTCATAAATAAACAAGGGAAATAACATCCATATCACATATACACTTGTAGTACTACCTTTCACAGCTTATCTGACACATAAAACCCAACATCCATCCACTTAACCCTTACCCTGTCAAAATAGTTAACTCTGCTGAAAAAAACAACAACAAAAACATTTCCACACAAGTTTTTCTTTCTGTGGGTAATTGGTGGATCTAAGACCTATACAAGGTGCTGTAAATTTCTTACTTTTTCCAATTCAACTGTGTTTAACCCTTTCTATGTTCTATATTTATTCCAAATTTCAATATATACTGAATATCCATAGACAAAACAGTTCTAATGAAATATGGAAGGTGGAACATTGCAGCCATTTTCGAAACTAAAGAAACATCTTTAAAATTCCACAAGCAAACAGAGCAGACCCTGATCAGACGGCTCCTATAGGAGCCATCTGATCTGGGTCTACTCTGTTTGCAAATGCGTGAAAAGTAAAGGGTTAAGAATATCATTTGCAAACTGTCTGAATCACAATGAGATGACTTGTAATCTGTTGTCTCTCCATGATCCAACCTAACTGATATGAATATACCGTTTTTGAGCAGAAAACTCGAAAACTTAATTTTTACATATAAAAATCGATACTTGGTCCAATTTTGCAGCGTAAGGGTTAGTATGACTTATTGCTTAAAGCATCAATAAAATATATCCATGGAATTCAGAGGGAATATCTGTACATGATGTGAACAACCAAGACACGGGTCTATAAATAGCTTATTTACATATGCCCTAAAACTCGGGAGTTTGTAATATACATGGTAGATCTCTCCTTACAGTATTATCCACTATTTAACCCATTTACTCCATGAATCATTTACTCCATGAATAGTCATGTAAGAGAGATAATGACATCATGAATATTGATTGGATTGTTATAATAGCACATGGACACGAGAATGTTTGGCCATGGCAGAAATTGTAGAATCATATCAATATTATATCATAAGCAAATAGAGCAGACCCTGATCAGACGGCTCCTACAGGAGCTGTCTGATCTGGGTCTACTCTGTTTGCAAAGGTGTATTTATGGAGTAAAGGGTTAAAGTGGAGTGAAATAAGATGACAACTATTCCTTTAACCAAATTAAGCATACAAGCCCAATTAGCTGGAACTATCTTACATTTGGTAAAAATAAAACATACAAAACAAATAAACAGGTCATATCTTATCTGTTTGAAAACTGAACAGGTATTTTCTAAATTCCCTAATCATCATCAAGTTTGGTTTAACAGCCCCTTTAAGTCCCTAACCCATTCCCTCATAGGCTATATTTAGATCCAACCTCTTTGAATAAATCTACCAAAAAGGGGCATGAACTAGAGAAAAGGCAAATTTTTAGAATTTTGTAGTTTGAAAACCTTGTGAACAATAGAGCATTTGCTCCTATAGGAGCAAATGCTCTATTTATCACAATGGTTTCAAGAAGTGACTATTACAGAGGCATAGAAAGGCGTATTTATGGAGGAAAGGGTTAAAGCAATTTCAGCAGACACAAGATGCAAAGTAGAGGCCCGTCTCCCTAAAAATCGTACGACCAAACCTATCCTAAAGAATCCTTAATTACGACAATCACCATCACTTGGAAAGTTGAAATTATCGCACATTCTAGTATACCGCAGTTGAGCAGACTTCTATTTGACAGAAATTATCATAACTCCTAACATAGATGATTGCAACTTCCAGTTGTGACTGTTGTATATTAGAAACTACAAATAATTTCAGTCGTATGATCTTTAGCAAGACGGGCTACAGGGCAGACTAGTCCCGTAACAAAGAACAACTGACGTGCCAATACTGTCCTTTACTACAAAAATATATCTATACTAAAGGGCCAGAACTCTTTTAAAATATGCATGACAGAGTAATGGTCCCTTACCAAATTGTAGCCCTTATGATAGCGAACAACAGTGTGAGGTTTGACAGGGATAGCTGTCCTGCTGTCAAAACTGACAAAATCTGCTCCACAACACCTATGACACCACCACCATTAAGGCTGTGGTAATACTTGCTCTTTTTTTCCTCCCATAAAACAAACAAGCAAAACTCTAGGAACTTGTTCACCTTCATTTCATTAAGATCCAGCATAAAACACTGATCCTGCAAGATGACCCACAAAGCTTTTGTATGATCACAATAAGTAATTGTTAATCACAAAACAAAAAATTCTTTGACAATTGGAAAACAAACCAGTATAAATTCTGACAGTCACTGGGTCATCAAAAATGTCACATACACCAAACCTTCTATGGTTACCCAAGTAGAAGGCCGTTTCTATTAACCCTGTACCCGATAGGAACCTTTGCAAACAGACCCAGATCAGACTGTCTTGTACCAGTAGTCTGATAATGGTCTGCTCTGTTTGCTTTTAACTCATTCTCTCCTAGGCTATTTTTGGACCCAACCTCTTTGAATGTATTTACCGAAAAGGAGCATTAACTAGAGGAAAGGAAAAATTTAGAATTTTGTAGTTTGAAACCATTGTGATAAATAGAGCATTTGCTCCTATAGGAGCAAATGCTCTATTTATCACATTGGTTTCATAAAGTGACTTTTATAGATATAGATATGATTCTACAGTTTCTGCTCACAAAGCAGTTATAAAAAAGCAGCTAATAAATATTCATGAAGTAATTATTTCTGACATGAATATTCATCAGGTAAAGGGTTAAACGAAGTACATGACCATGAGTGTGTCCGGGTGTAGGGTAACGCTGTGAGATGAGTAGTTTGGTAGGCTGTCACTGCTGTGCTCTGATGAGTGACGACTGCTCCCTTCTCCACTGGAACAGACACACATACACGACTAGTGACATTCATCAAAAAAAAAAAAAATTACCATGGACGGACATTTTAAATTTGACCTACTTGAAGTGTTTGCCAGTAGCACAACTGATACATAATTTCTATTCATTCACAACAGATAAATATAAATTAAATCAGACTGCATCGATCCATGATGTTATATTAACTAATTCCTTTACTCCATTTGTACACCCTTTTCACACATTTGCAAATAGAGTAGACCCAGATAAGACAACAAATGCAAGGTCTGCTTTTTCTACTTATTTTTTACTATAGATTTCATTTTACTGTTTCCGCAAGGGTCACTATTTCCCTTGTTCATAGGTCACTGCAACAATTCAATTAACCCGTTACTCCATAAATACGCCTTTGCAAACAGAGTAGACCCAGATCAGACGGCTCCTATAGGAGCCGTCTGATCTGAGCAGACTGTTTGCTTATGAAGTAATATAGATATGATTCTACAGTTTCTGTCTTGGCTAACAATTCCTGTGTTCATGTATCATTTTAAAAAGTAAACTAATTAATATGCATTATTTCTTGCATAAATATTCATGGAGGAAAGGATTAATATTCATAAGACCATTATTTGTTACAAGAGTACTCGTGAAGTACAGGTTTATAAGAAAAACTTGAATAATACCTATTAACTCCAGAGAAACTCCAGTTGGCTTTCGTACAACAGTCTTGTAAATGTTAATGAAATCTGTAATTCTGTATATCACTTTCTATAGGTTTTCAATAATATCATGATCAATTATGTTTAATATGCTTTCTGTCTAATGAGAAAAAGATATTCAAAATAAACATCTATTTTTTTCACACCAGAAGATTTTAAACATTATTACTCGCTTTATATAAAAACAATTATTTCAATCAACCAAATGTTAATATAAAAAAATGTAAAAAAAATAGAATAGCAGTATCAAAATGCCCAAACTCTGTCTTACAACCAGTTTCAGCTATTTAACCCTTTCCCTGTTCAATATTCATGTAAGAAAAATGACATCATGAATACTTGTAAACTGATTTATCATAATGCAAAAATTTTAAGGGAATTTTTTGAATTTGCCAATAGCTATAGAATTAGATCTTTATGCCATAAGCAAACAGAGCAGACAATGATCAGATGGTTCCTATAGGAGTCATCTCGATCTGGTTCTACTTTCTTTTGAAAAGGAGGTAAAAAGCGTTTATCCCCTTTACTCCATGAATACATCTTTCTATGCTTTTACAAACAGAGTAGACCCAGAACAGACGGCTACAGTAGGAGCCATCTGATCAGGGTCTACTCTGTTTGTTTATGATATACTATAGATATGATTCTACAGATTCTGCCATGGCCAAAAATTCCTGTGTCCATGTGCTATTATAACTAATTTGTCTACTTAATATTCATGGCGTCATTATTTCTTACATGAATATTCATGGAGGAAAGCGTTAGGAGGGAAAGGGTTAAAGCAGAAAAAAGCGGTGCTAATCTACTGAATTTCTTATTTCTTAGTTAGACCCCATGGTATCGGTACTCATTAATTGCCTCCGAGTGACAGTTCTAATGAGTAAAAACAAGTTTGGTGAGAAATATAGAAAACATGTTTATACCAAAACATACTCCTCTCCACTACATATTGCATGTGTGTTCTGTGTGAAATATGGTTGTAACAACCAGTGGATTTATAACCTACTTAGGGGCTGTCGTATAACTATCGAATTCTGATTATAATTCAGTATCTACTCTAGATAATCCAAAATTATGATTGGCATTTTCCTGAAACTAGTAGTTGAGTATTTAAAATGAATAGAGCTGTACATACTTGCTGTGGTACCTTAACTCTTAGAATGCTGACTTTTCAAACTGTGTCCATCATTTTATCTTTTAACCCTTTACTACATGAACGCTCATGTAAGAAATAATGACATCATGAATATTTATTATTATGAATTTTTATAATGGTATACGTACACATTAATTTTTGGTATTGGTAGAAACAGTAGTCAGATTTATTAAAATTTCAAAAGCAAACAGAGCAGACCCTGATCAGAAGACTCCAATTGGAGCCATCTGACTTGGGTCTACTCTGTTTGCAAAGGCAATGCATATTTATGGAACAAAACATTAACAAGTCCTGATTTGCGAGAGGATTTTGAATGACAAACATGACAGACCCTGATCAGGGTTCCTGTACAAGTCTTATGATCTGGATCTACAGTGTTTGCAAATGTCAGTACTCGTTTGCAGCATTCAAACGAGTAACCTGTCAGCGAACTGTATCAAAATTTCTCAGCTAAATCCTATCTCGCTGGTACTCATTAGAACTCAATAACCCTTCAGTTCATGGACACACATTTTCAGCCCTTTGCAAACAGAGTAGACCCAGACTAGACAGCTCCTGATCAGAGTTTTCTCGGTTTGCTTATGAAACTCACAGAACTAATTCTAAAGTTTCTATTAAGGCCAGGAGTTGCTTTATAAAAGTATGTTTCATTATAAAAATTACGAGAATGAATATTCATGAAGTGATAAGATTCTTGCATAATTATTCATAAAGAAAAGGATTAAAGAAGTGCTTCTAATAAGCATTGAGAAGATACCTAGATGACTAACTACTCTTTTATCTAGAGCTCTTTATTAAGGAAATCATGATTTTTAACCCTTCACTCCATAGATGCACCCTTTAATACATATGCAAACAGAGTAGACCCAGATTAGATGGCTCCTGTAGGAGCCATCTGATCAGGGTCTGCTCTGTTTGCTTGTGGAATCATACAGATCTATCTGAGTATGAACTAATATAAGAACATACGATCTGAGTTTTTGCCCGGGCCAAAATTTTTCTTGTTCATGTCATTGTAAACATTAAGCATACATACTTATTTTTACATAAATATTAATTGAGTAAAGAGCTAACACTTCTCTTGCTGAATTTTAAAATACATTTCTCCTTCTTTACCCATGCCCTGTTGTATAATTACAACTTAACTGTGTACAAGTATTTCGCTGCACAATCACTGCTGTAGAGTGCACTGGTTGCACATTCAATTTGTAAATAGTGCAGACCCTGATGAGACAGCTCCTGCAGGAGCTGTCTCATCAGGGTCTTCACTATTTACAGGTAGGTATATTGACGTGAATAGCAAGCGAAGGGTTAATAATATGGCAGTTTTGCAGAGTTGCCACAAAATTCTTCACAGCTTTCCTGACACATTCCCATGCATTGAAGAAAGTAATACACCGCACACATAGATGTTACAAGACCATAAGGCTGGCGATATACGACATATAATCTCCCTTCTGGCCCCATGACCCCACTTGCAGTGACCCCTTAATTAACCAAGTTTTGCAAAACTGTTTGTGTGCTAATGGAATTTGATAGATCTGTTTCTTTACTTTCTATTCAGTAGGTATTAAAATTTGGGACTAAATATTGAACAGGGAAAGCGTTAAATACATTCAATTGTTGACTATGAAAGATCGTTGCATATTGAAAATTCAGCATTCAAAGGATTTGACCAACTGCAAGTATAACTTCCTTCCAAAGTTATTTACAATGATTTTTAAAACATTGACCACATCGACCTCAAAATAATAAAACATAAAACATGTATAAAACATTTTGGATCCTTGAAGGTATTTTGCATTTCTTGGGATGTTAACTTTTCCTGCAATGTTGAGCTGGCATGGCAGAATTCAACCCTGTTGCAGTCTGCTACAGTAACATCCTGACACAAATGGCACTTTTCCCTTCTCCCTGTACACCAGGTAATGGCAGATATGTATAACTCCTATCACCACAATCTGATCTCCTTCCTCTTGGAGCTACTGAGACTGAAATATCACTCGGCCAGCTCAACAATAGAGCTGCTGCGGCTCAAATATCACTAAAATGGCTCAACAAACTCTGGTGGTCTTTACAACAGTGTAACACTGTACACGTATAGAGTAAAAGTTTGGCAGAGCTTCATAGAGGAAATCTAGTTTGTATATTAGAAGATGCATACGCTTCATGCAAAGTACATAAATTTGACTGTGTCTGGATGCACTGTCACAGCACGTGCCATGACTGAAGGTGTTCGCTCGTCACTGTTGTCCGAGTAGCGGCTGCCTTCACCACTGTTAACAGAGAGTAGTTCAAGATTATCATACAGTCTCATAGAAACAAGCAAAGAATACACGACATGCAAGAGAAGCACAGATCCAGCAGAATTTTGTGTCAAATCAAATAGTCTGGATCCTTGATATAAAGCATCTTTATCTGGATTCATACTATTTACAAAGAAATCACAAATATATCCCCTAGCATACAGAGTTAACCCTTTACTCTATGGATATTTATTAAATAAATAATGATCTTATGAATATTAATTAGATTAATTTTTACAATGGCATACAAACACAGGAAATATTTTGGCTATAGCACTAGTCATAGCTATATTATTTCATAAGCAACAGGAGCTATCTGATCTGGATGCATTCTGTTTGCACAAGCATAGTTTGCATAAACCTTTATTCCATAGATTAAGATACCATTTTAACCGATTATCTCATAGGCTTTTTTAACCCTTTCCCTCATATAAACATGTTTTCACACATTTGCAAACAGAGTAGACCCAGATCAGATGGCTCCTAGAGGAGCCGTCTGATCAGGGTCTGCTCTGTTTGCTAATGGAATTTGAAAAATCTGTTTCTTTACTTTCTAAAATGGCTACAATGTTCCACCTTCCTAATTTCTTTCTAACTATTTTGTTAATGAATATTCAGTAGGTATTGAAATTTGGCCTAAATACAGAACAGGGAAAGGGTTAAATAAATCTACCAAAAAGGAGAATTTACTAGAGAAAAGGAAAATTTAAGAATTGTGTAGTTTTGAAACCATTGTGATAAATAGAGCATTTGCATACATAGGAGCAAATGCTTTATTTATCACAATGGTTTCAGCATTTGGTTGACTTTTACAACCGCGTCAAAAGGCGTCAATATGAGGGAATGGGTTAACGACTTTGCAAACAGAGTAGACCGAGTTCAGATAGCTCCCATAGAAGATGTCTGATGAAGGTCTGCTCTGTTTATGAAATAATATACATAATAATATACATCCGATGCTAGTTTCTGCCATGGCCAAAACTCTGTGTTCATGTGTCATTATAAAAATCCTGCTATTTAATATTCATAAATTTCTTGCATAAATATTAATGAAGTAAAAGGGTAACTCCCCGATTTATTACTGAAGTTCTTAAATTCCAAACATCTACTAACAAATGCCTGGTTTCTAATGCTGAGGAAACAGGACTTTCAGAACATCATTGCAGTCCTTTTTTTAATACGATCATTTGTCTGTAAACAAGAATGTTCAAAAGAAAAGCGTGACCAAAAAAAAGCAAGAAAGACAGACCAACAATGGAAGATTGATCCCTAAGTGTTGCAGCAAGTGACACAAAACTTGTCATTTGTATTATTTCTGAAAGTAGTTCCCATACCTGAATGTTATCCCAAGTATCCCAAGGCAAGTAGATGGCCCCTAAATTAAATTCAAAATCCCAGTCCTAATGCAACACACTGTACGTTATATAGAAGATAAGACAGCTTTCATGTAGATCAGCTTTTATGTAAGCAGGCATGCACGAGACTTACCCTAATTACCCATCGCATACTGGGAATGTAATACCTGCATTTGCAAACTGTGTAAACCCATATGGGACAGCTCCTAGATGAACAGTCTCATAAAGGTCTGCACTATTTGCCATAATTAACCCTTTCCCTATTGCATTTTCTTGTATCAACCCTTTCCCTGTTCTATGTTTTTTCCAAAGTTCAATACCTAATGAATATTCATAAACAACATAGTTATAAAGAAATATGGAAGGTGGAACATTGTAGACATTTTAGAAAGCAAACCCCCCCCCCCCCCAGATCTATCCAATTCTATCAGTAAACGGAGCAGACCCTGATCAGACGGCTCCAAGGAGCCGTCTGATCTGGGTCTACTCAGTTTGCAAATGCTTGAAAACACATTTATATGAGGGAAAGGGTTAAAGAAATAATGACGACATCATGAATATCAATTAGATTATTTCTTTTATAATCATAAATGGCAAATAATTACATGGGACAGCTCCTAGATGAACAGTCTCATAAAGGTCTGCGCAATTTGCCATGATAATTAACCCCTTCCTTGTTGCATTTTCTTGTATCAACCCTTTCCCTGTTCAATGTTTATTCCAAAGTTCAATACCTACTGAATATTTATAAACAAAATAGTTATATAGAAATATGGAAGGTGGAACATTGTAGACATTTTAGAAAGCAAAGAAACAGATCTATCAAATTCTATTAGCAAACAGAGCAGACCCTGATCAGACGGCTCCTCTAGGAGCCATCTGATCTGGGTCTACTCTGTTTGCAAAGGCGTGAAAACATGTCTATATGAGGGAAAGGGTTAAAGAAATAATGACATCATGAATATCAATCAGATTTTTTTTATTAATGGCAAATAATTTTGGTTCAGGCAGAAACTGAAGAATCAGATCTCTAGCAAACATGAGCAAACAGAACATGCCCTGATCAGACAGATCCTACAGGAGCCATCTGATCTGGGTCTACTCTGTTTGAAATCGTAAGAAGAGGTGTTTATATGAGTGAAAGGGTTGTGTGGCTACATTTGATTCACCTTTAGAATGATTCACCTAAGTAAAATTCACAATGGATGGATTCACGTTTGAATATTCAGCACCAGACTTATATGAGTACATATAATGATAACCAAAGTGCCCAAGTCTTTAGTCTTGATTCAAGGTTAAATACTTTTGGGAGTTTTACCCAACACAAAATAAATGTACCCCAATTCATTGACAGACGGACAAACATGGGTAAATCTAAATGCCCCACACCTCAAAACAGAAGTAGGCACATAAGAACCTTAAGCATATACTCCAATGTTTATGATATATGTCCCTCAGCTATCAGTACAACACCCCTCAATCTATTAAAGCTTCATGAATATGCGTAGCTGCATCAATTACCATACGCAAGCATGCACATCTTCATATATCAAGCAGAGTGTTTATCTGAACAGAATGCTAAGCGCCTAACTGTTTACCTCATACACACCTTTTTGCATCTTCGCAAACAGTGTCGACACAGTTCAGACGTGCCTGTAGGACACATCTGGTTACGATCTGCTCGGTTTGCTTATCAAATATAGAACTGTTGCTACATTTTGCCACAGCCAAAAATTTCTTTGTTCTTTGTCCATTACAAAAACCAAATTCAGTAAATGAATTATCATGAGGTCATTAATTCTTGTATAAATATTCACAAGGTAAAGGGTTAACCCTTTCCCTGTTCTATATTTAGGCCAAATTTCAATACCTACTGAATATTCATTAACAAAATAGTTATAACGAAACATGGAAGGTGGAACATTGTAGACATTTCAGAAAGTAAAGAAACAGATCTATCAAATTTTATTGGCAAACAGAGCAGACCCTGATCAGACGGCTCCTCAAGGAGCCGTCTGATCTGGGTCTACTCTGTTCGCAAATGCGTGAAAACAGGTTTATACGAGGGAAAGGGTTAAAAAGTAGTCATCTCAGACTGTAAAGAAGTGACATCTTGTATCCTTTCTGTGTCAAAAATTGTCTTTGATATCTTGCAAACATACTGACCTCAAAACGACACTCTGGTGACTACTACAAACACGGGGCTTCTGATAACTATAACCCATTCCCTCATAGGCTATTTTTGACCCAACCTCTTTGAATAAATCTCCTGAAAAGGAGCATTTACTAGACAAGAGGAACATGTTAGAATTGTGTAGTTTTGAAACCATTGTGACTGTCCGAGTGACAAACAGCTTTAATCCTTGTGAGTGGCTGAGTTACTCCGCGTCTCATCTGGATCCAAGCTGTTTGCGACCGAGCTACGTTTGTCAGGATACAGGTTAACTCTTTCCTCCATAGCCTATTTTTAGACCCAACCTCTTTGAATGAATCTACCCAAAATGAGCATTTACTAGAGAAAAGTAAAATTTTAGAATTTTGTAGTTTGAAACCATTGCAAATGCTCTATTTATCACAATGGTTTCAAGAAGTGGTTATTACAGAGGCGTAGAAAGGTGTATTTATGGAGGAAAGGATTAAAGCTTTGTTTGCAAGGTATACAAAAGAACATAAAGAATAAGACACCTGACAACACACACAAGAAAAGTCATGCTGTGGAGCAAGAGTTTTGCACTGGGAACCAATACATACCTGTCATGTTCCTTCTCTACTAGATGGTACCTGGCCCTGAATGCGACTAGATGAGCGTAGTAAGCTGGGGCAGGGATGGAGACACTGCGTGTACAGCGTACATATGTATGGCACAGCTGATACGTCAGCATCTGCAATTCGTCTGCGGAGAATCGGTTGTCATCCCACAGCACATGATAGTGAGATGGACGACTGGTGCCCTGTAATGTTACAATATTAACTTCATATCACATATAACACATTATCTATAAAATTTATGCACTGTTAATTAATTGGCTTGAACACATTCACTCAAGCAGTTGATTGAGTTAAGGTGTAGAAAGTTACAGAAGTATGAGAAAGTTACAGAAGTATGAGATAAGGTCTACAAAGCTACAGAAATTTGAGGGACTAGAAAGTTACAAAAGTTTGAGGGTCTAGAAAGCTACAGAAGTTTGAGACAAGGTCAAGAAAGCTACAGAAGTTTGAGACAAGGTCAAGAAAGCTACAGAAGTTTAAGGATAATTTCTAGAAAGCTACAGAAGTAAGAGATGTCTAGAAAGCCACTGAAGTTTGAGATCAAAAGCCACAGAAGTTTGATGATAAGGGTCTAGAAAGCTACAGACGTTTGAAGTCTAGAAAGTTACAGATTTAAGATAAAGCCTAGAAAGTTACAGAAGTCTGAGGATAATGTGTAACAAGATACAGAAATTTGAGACAAGACTGAGAAAGCTATGCAAGTTCATACAAAGTCATGAGTCAAGGTCTAGAAAGCTATAGAAGCTTGAGAAAATGTTTAGAAAGCTACAGAAGTTTGTAAAGCTACAGAAGTTTGAGATTAAAGAGATGATTCCAATGAGTAGACAAAGCTTAGGGTTACATCAAGGAAAATGGCTTTTGCATTATACAGTAAAACCCCTTTAATGCGACCACCAAAGAGGGACATAATTCTGGGTAGCTGGGGCAGGTGGTAGCTTAATGCAGGATGAAAGTTATGCAGCTTTCTGCATTACTTTCGTCCTGCTTTAAGCAACCACCTGCTTATAAAGACAGCTATGGTTATTCTTTAAGTGGTCACATAAGAGGGGTTCTACTACTATAGATCCCCTTTATCTAAGACTCAATACGAATACTGAAATCTTATAGTACCTGAATACCGGCGTGACTACATAGATAGAAGTCAAACTCTGTTGGGTGAGTGATGCCCACGTCTACAGTGGTACCTGCCGGAATGTTGCCGCTGCGTCCAATCTGGTCCTTCCTGTCTGCACAGAACAGACGTGTGTGGTGGCGCTTCTGTACCACAATGAACGTTATACCTGGCTGGTAGTCTGCCTCAAGCTTCATACAGGCCTCTCGGACAGCCCTCAGTTCATGGGATAAAACCTGCAAAACCTATACTTATTAAGAGTGGTAATAGCAGAGCTATAGATAAAGCTGCATATTTGACCCATTCCCTCATAGGCTATTTTTAGACCCAACCTCTTTTAACCCATTCCCTCATAGGCTATTTTTAGATCCAACCACTTTGAATAAATCTACCGAAAAGGAGCATTAACCAGAAACAGGAGCACCGCAAGCGGGTGCAATGCTCGTCTGTCATTGTCAAGATGAACATGCATACCAAAAATGAAGGTTGTAAATGAATCAAAGGCCTGAATGGCCATAATGGCGTTCGGGTTAGATATGGATGTTAAGTGTAAGGGGAGAACTTGCTGTACACGTTAATAACAATGCCTGACGTCCTGGAATTGATAAAAATATTAATTAACAACACGTGTTTGTGAAACACTATGCCACTGATTGTCACCAATATAAATTTGACCCGTAATTTAATTTGACATTTAACTGTTATATGACCTTGATTTTAATAAGCCCCCCCCCCCGAAAAAAATAAAATAATAGTTCACATCCGTAAGTTGCGCAGGCACGCCAGGTTTGAAGTATGCATGTGCAATGGCTTAACAATTATTGCCAACATTAAAGTTTGAAACAAGCCAACAAACCAGGCAAAATCACCCCCTCCTCATTGACTGGGGGCATACAAATATGACGGACTGAAACCAAAGGGGCCATCTGATGGTCTGCTGTTTATATATAGACATGCTTCTAGTTTCCACTATGGCCAAAAGAAGTATCTTATTTAGCATGTTGTCTCCTGGTTTCGACACTCTAAGCGTCTATTTTCGCGCATGCGCACTACGATTAACAAGAGCTCGTTTCATTGAATACACATAACGAAAGATGAACTCTAACTAGAGATCGTAGAACTAACAAAACAACATAAACTATCAACAGAACCAATAAAAGTGGGTACTTGTATCATGTATGTGCAGTCATCAAAATCTCCAAAAAGCTTTATCCTCAGTTTGTTACTCACATTGGCAGCTTAAGGTCAAGGCCGTGTGTTGAATTTTGTTTTTATTCTACAGTTCAGTTCAGTAACTCTGTTCCATATTCAGTATGTTGGTGCATTTTGTTTCTCTCGTACTTCGTGATAAAATGGTATAACTAGCCTCTGGGTAGTTATCTTATAAAGATGGCGGTAGAAATACATCGATAGTAAATGCTAATTTGTTTTTAATTTTGATACACAGTCTACAAAAATATTTGGAATGTAAAAAGTGAACTGGACTGTAAATAATTCATTTCCTCAAACATATTGGATGAAACCGGATGTTTTCTATTTCGGCGCGTGCTGATAATCAAATGAATTGTGACGTATCGAAACCATGCACAGATTTCTTTGACCTTGTCCTTTATGAAACTTCCTATTTTGTAATTTGAGTACGGGTCAAACGGAAATGACCGAAACGACGCAAAAGGCAGTTTGATTGGCTGAAAATGTAGGTCTATATGCTAATCAGTTACGAATGTGTATAAAAAATGCAATCGGAAACCTCGGCGATATTCCTTCTACATTAGATCGCCAAGCTGTTGCGAAAACTACCGTAAAAATATTCGTTCGCGTCTTCTTTGGATTTTATTAAAAAATTAGTTTATCTTTGTGTATATTAGTATTAATTATCTTACTTAGCGCAACATTATTAAATACACGAAGAGTAAACAAATACATGAACATTTTACAACAAAACTAGTGCAAAATTGATTGTTTTTGTCTTGCGCATGTTCACTAGACAAGTGAACTTGTTGCCGTAAAGAGACCGACTGCTATATGGCGTTTCCGAACGCCATAAAAATTGAAGAAGTTATGGTCAATGTTAATATTTCGGACGACGACAACAACGACGCGGACGCCAGGGTTACAACAATAGCTCGTGATTTCATCGAAACAGACGAGCTAAAAAAGGATTTTTTTTTTAGAATTTTGTAGTTTGAAACCTTTGTGATAAATAGAGCATTTAGGAGCAAATGCTCTATTTATTACAATGGTTTCAACAGGTGACTTTTACAGAGGCGTAGAAAGGCGTTTTTATGGAGGAAAGGGTTAATAAATCTACCGAAGAGGTGCATTTACTAGAGAAAAGGAAAATGTTAGAATTGTGTAGTATTGAAACCATTGTGAGCAAATGCTCTATTTATCATAATGATTTCAAGAAGTGACTTTTACAGAGGCCATAACACTCTAAAGTGCCTAGTTCAATTTTGCTGGTTATGACCTCTAGATATTATAGCCATCAATATCTTTATAAGGTTTGGTGAAGTTTGGATGAGACATTTTTGACCTAGAGAGCAGACAAGGCTAAAAAGGCCAAATTTGGATAAATCAAGGGCCATAACTCAAGTTCCTGAAACAATCTTGCTGGAAGTTGAACTTGGCCTAGATAATATAGCTATAAACATTTTTATAAGTTTGGTGAAGATTGGATGAGAACTTTTAAAATTAGAGAGGGGACAAGATTTTGTGACAGACATATCACAACATGGTGGGAGACATAAATATTCATGCAGCTGTGAATTTCTTGTATAATTATTTCTCGGGTAAAAGGATTGAGGACCGACTACTCACTGACTGGAACTGCCCCTCACTGACTCCATCCCTGTAGAAGATGATCCTGGTAGGTTTGAAGCGAGTGGACTTATAGAACTGTATGAGTAACTCTTTCACCATAGAGGCCAGCTCTTGGATGATCTCCTGTCTGTGTTGCTGGACACGTACCGTGGCTGAGTACCTACTGGGATGGGCGTCCATACTGCCAACAACCTGGCACCAAAAATACAAGGCAATGCATTAGACAGGCAAAAACTTTAACCCTTGGACTGCTGAATTTTCAAAATGGAATGATACATCATTGTTTAACAAGAGATTCAGTTAAAAAGTTTTAAAATTACAAGAATTTTAATTACAAACAGTGCAGACCCCAAATTGTATGGCAACTTAACATTTTGAATGCATTTTATTATTAAAGTGGAATGGTCCATCAAGTTTATTACAGCATTAAATGCATGTACGAATTCCTATCAATAACTTATTTCAATCTGGAGATATTTGTATCAGTTTCTCAAAACTGTTTTACCCTTGTTTGGTTTAATTTTCAAAGCTATGCATAAAGTAATGTTGAGTAAAGCAGGTGGTTGTTTAATGCAGGACAAAAGTAATGCAGAAAGCTCCTCTGCATTACTTTTGTCCTGCATGAAGCTACTACCTGTATCTAGCACCCAGAATTATACCTCTTTTAGGTGGTCGCATTAGCGGGGATTTACTGTAAAACCTTGCTAATCCAATCTTCTGGTTAAGAAAACTGAGGAATGTTTTAGGCAAGTGCCAGATGATCCTAATTTCCTAAAGAGTGGTAACAACGTAAGGTTTTGATGGCTAGTTCTATTTACCTAAAGAATATTCATGTCAGAAATAATGACACCACGAATATTAGGTGATTTCTTTTAGAATGGCATACAAACACAGGATTTTTGGCACAGAAACTAAAGAAACAAATCTATTTCATTCCATAAGCAAACAGAGCTGACCCTGATTAGACAGCTCCTACAAAAGCTGCCTAATCTGGGTCTACTCTGTTATGCAAATGCATAAATACGTGTCTATCGAGTATAGGGTCAAAACCTCTTACTTACGGCTGCAATGGAAGGTTTGCTAGCATCTCCTGCTGGCGGATGCGTTACATCTGCACCCAGAAATATAACAGGCTCTCGGAATACTGTAGGACTGCAAACATACAGATATGGCATAACATGCAGCATTCAGGCAGAGCATGCATAGAGAACAGGCTACAGATATGAAACAGTAAAACCTTTCTACAAAAGCCAGTCAAAAATTTTAATTCATGAATATTCATGAAAGAAATAATGACATCATGAATACTAATCACATGAATTTCTATCATGGCATATTTCGCCATGGCAGAAACTGTAGTATCAGATCTATACGGTTCCATTAGCAAGCAGAGCAGACCCAATCAGACAGCTTTTTACAGGAGTCATCTGATCTAAGTCTACTCTCTTTGCAAAAGGTGCAAAAAAGGTGCATCTATTGACCATTCCCTCACATTGACGCCATTTGACCCCTATGTAAAAGTCGCCCTTTGAAACCATTGTGATAAATAGAGCATTTGCTCCATAGGAGCAACTCCTCTATTTATCACAATGGTTTCATAACTACACAATTGTCAAGTTTCCCTTTTTTCTATTAAATGCTCCTTTTCAGTAGTTTTATTCAAAGGGGTTGGGTCTAATAATAGCCAGGTTTTGGTTTGTTTGATGCTGAACAGAAGGTATGCAGAATGCTCCTATAGAAGTGTTCTGTATTACTTTCATTTCTGCACTAAACAGATATCTACTTTTACAGACTGGTTGCTTCAGATTGCTTCTACATTCAATCCAACCTGACCTAAAGCAAGGTAGTATAGACAGATGCAGTCATTCATGAAGAGAGAGAGAGAGAGAGACAGTCATTCATGGAGAGAGAGAGAAAGAGAGAGTATACATTCTATGACCTAGATTCATATTATGAGAAGATAGCGTCATCTGGGATTGCAAAACAGTGTAGAATAACTCTTTCCTTGTTGAATATTCATGTAAGAAATAATGATACCATATGTTTAGATTATATTTCATAATGACATATTGGCTCAGGCAGAAACTGTAGTCACTTATCCAGTTTATACATAAGCAAAGACAGCAGACCCTGATCAGACAGCAGGAGCTACAGGAGTTGTCTGATCTGGGTCTACTTGGTTTGTAAAGGTGTGAAAAAGCTAATCAATGCAATCTCATGAACAAAAGAATAGCCAGAGATGAAGAAAAGACTGCAGTTTTTGCTCTCCATGATTAGATGATGTGAAAGCAAATTCAAAGTTTGCTGTTGATGCAAAATGGAATTTTGGCAATCCAGTATTATCAGAGAATCTATATACATCGAGTTGCATCAAAGGAAGTTACTACTACTCATAAAGGGAATTAACTATATATCTCAGAAGGGATGTAACTTTTGACCCCAAAGGGAGGTAACTGTCAGGCATCATACAAGATCACCAACTTACGGCCGCTATGGAGGGCCTGGACTTATCTCCAGCAGGTGGATGGGTGACAGAGGCACCACAAAATATAACTGGCTCTCTGAACATGGAGGGGCTACAACAAATCTGATATAGTCACTAATTGCTCCCTAATTGCCATTTTCAAATCTGTCTGTAAGAGCAGAGCTACAGATAAAGGTGCGTACCTAAAAACTAAAATGGTCATTTCTTCACCAAACCCTATACTGTGACCACTCTGTAAAATTGTCTCAAAGTGGTCACAGTTTAGGATTTGGGGAGGAATAAAGCTGTTCTAGAAAATGTTTAATTTCATGCATCTTATCTGGACCTCTGTGTAAGAGATGTACTGAACATATCCAAATATCTCAGCAAAGTCTTGTATTGCTTTACATTACTGAATATTTATGTAAGAAATAACCGATATATCAATTCAGTTACTGTTCATAATGGCATATAAATTAGAAAAGTTTTGGCCCTGGTAAAAACTGTAGTATCAAGATTTGTATAATTCCATAAGCAAACAGAGCAGACCCTGATCAGATGGCTCCTATTGCAGAGTAGACCCAGTTCAGACTTACTAATATTTCTATTTTCTTCATTTTTTAAATCAAATTTTGCATTATGAAAATACAGTTTTCTTACTGTAACGAGTCTTAATTTGGATTAAAACGGTTATCATTATTTGCCTGGAAATATGTAACTTTTTCATTCACAGTGAAATTAGATCAAAGGAGCCACTTATCTTTTATCAAACAGAGACATTTAATTTTTTTGTTGCCCTTGCACACAGGAAAGAACCAGATCAGATGACTTGTGTAGGATTTGGATCTATCATGTTTGCAAAGGTATCAAAAGGTCTCTCTACTATGTAATGGTTTAAAGTAAACTACGTTTCCACTTCTTTTCTACACTGCAGACTCTGATCAGAAGACTCCACTAGGGGCCCTCTGATCTGATTCTATACTGTTTGTAAATAACAGTAAACTCCTTTCACACATCTGAGGGGTTAACAGGTGTGAATACCATTACAATTGTCTGTCATATACAGTTTGGATCCTTATAAGATGCAAAAATACTCAGCATTTTCTATCTGAATCCAAACTGTTGTAAAGTCAATCACGGAGCTATAAAGTTCAAAATGAAATATCCCATCAGTATATATAAAAGGCATTATTTGCTAGAAGAGTTTGAACCACAAACCGTGCAGACCCAGATCAGAGGGCTCCTATAGAAGCCCTCTCATCTGAGTCTACACTGCTTGCATTAGTACTTTCCTGCATTCAAAGGGTTAAAACTGAATTCAACCAGGATCGCTTACCGTATACTTGGAAGCAGTATATTGTTGATGCCTCCTAGCTTAACGTTGATCTTGAGACAAAGGTTTGAGAGGGTCTGTGGGGTTGTTTTGTTCACATTCTTTGCCTGAACACATTGTGTGGCGAGACCAAACATAATGTCACCCACTCTCTTCACCTCAGCTGCAAGACAAGCATGAAAACTGTACACAACAGTCAGTGTATGAATTATCCCTTTACTCAACAGAGGTCCAGATAAGATGCGTAGATTTAAACATTTTCAAGAACATTATTTCTCCACCAAACCCTATGCTGTGACCACTCTTTTGAATCCTCTCGAAGAGACGATTCTAAAGAGTGGTCACAGTATACGGTTTGGTGGATAAATACACCTGTCTATGCCTTTGTAAAAAGAGAAGACCCAGATCAAGTGGCAGGAGCCATCTGATTAGGGTCTGCTTTGTTTGATTATGATATAACATAGATTTGATTCCTATGTAGTATCTGCTATGGCCAAAACTTTCTGTGTTCAATATGTCCTTATAAGAAATCAACTAATTAATATTCACGATATCATTATTCCTTTCATGAATATTCATGGAGTACATGGTTATATAGCAGAGTGCCATTTACCTGGTAGATATGCCTTTTCAAACCGAGTAGACCAAGATCTGATGGCTCCTGTAGGAGCCATCTGATCCAAGATCAGCTCTGTTTGACTATGGAATCATATAGATATCATTCTACACTTTCTGCCATGTCTAAAACAATCTAGTGTTAACATGCAATTACAAAAAGTTAATTGAATCAATATTTGTGACATCATTATTTCCTCCATGAGTAATTATCAGGTAAAGACTTAAGTGCCATTACCTAATATTTACATTCGCCCTGCAACGTCCTTATATAAACTTATTCTAAAAAGAAAGTTGCATAACCTGATGAACACCGGAAGCACGTCATTCATTTCTTAAATATAAGAAATACAATGGAATATAAATATAAGAAATAAATGACGTGCTCCCGGTGTTCATGGGTTATGCAACGCATAGCTTTACGAGCAAAGATTCACGTGAAGCCCTTTGGGCTTCACTAACTTTGCTCGTAAAGCTATGCGTTGCATAACCTCATGAACACCGGAAGCACGTCATTCATTTCTTAATTAAAGCTCCTACATGTGTCATTATTATCTAACTCATTGAATATAAGCACTGCATGCAGGTGCCAACATTCGTCTGTTATATTGTAGCCCTTGTGACGGTGAACAAGTGTGTGAAGGTTTATAAGATTTGAATGAATAGTAAAGAAGTAATAGATACACCTTTCAACACATTTGCAAACAGAGTAGACCCAGATCAGACAGCTCCTGTAGGAGCTGTCTGACCAGGGTCTGCTCTGTTTGCTTATGGGATATTGTACCATTCAACCATTCTGCAATGGGCAAAACTTCCTGTATTTGCTTTTTATACTTATTCATCTAATTAATATTCTTACTTGAATATTCATTGTGTAAATGTTCTTGACAGACTCTTACCATAGACTGGTGTCTTTCCTGGCAGTACGACTACAATGACCTGGAGACCCTGGTAGGTATTCTTCAGGTAGCGGAACATAGGCTCTACCTGGTCTGGCCCCGTTGCATATTTACAGAAGCATGGCTGTCCAAGGATGGGCATACCAGCATCGTTTGATATCCTCTGTAACTGTTGTGTGAAATTCCTGCAATATCACAACATTGGCATTTTAATCCTTTGAATACTTTATTTTTAAAGCAAGAATGGTGCATTATTGCTTAACCTTTCACTCCATTTATACACATTTTGTGGCTTTTGCAAACAGAGAAGATCCAGATCAGACATCTCCTACCTCTATTTGCTTATGGTATAAAAAAAGATCAGATTCAACAGTTTATGCCTGAGCCAATATGTCCTCTGCAAACAAATCATCCCACCACAACATTTAACAATATGCATATCTTCCCTTGACAATGAATTTTCATTGAAACCTTGTCAATAGTTGCTGAGAAATAGCATGGACAAGCAACCCCAACAGACTGACAAACAATAGGAACTATAGGAGCTACTTGATCAGCGCCTAGTCTGTTTGTGTATGAAATAATATAGATCTGATTCTCCAGTTTCTGCCAAGGTCAAAAATTCCCTTTAATATTCATTATGTAAACAGGTAAAAATTACACTCTAAAGAAAATAAATTTCAATTTTACCCATAAAGGATATAAATACCACACATTAAGCTATGCTTAGGCAATAGAAAAACTGAAAGACAAACTAAAGCAAAAAGTGCAGACTGAGATAATTCAGGAGCAGTTTGACCAGTGACTACTGTCAGTCGAAATTAAACTTTCATATCAAAATGGTGCCAAATGGACCTGTTCAGCTTTACAAACAAATGGAGAGACTGGATGTCCAATTATTTTGGATAATTTGTGTACACACTTAATAATAACCTATTCCAAGTACACTTTGGAGCCTCACCTTAGAGCATCTTCTCGTACTGTCCGTTGCGGGGCAAAGCAGGCGATGGCCCACACTCGTATCTCCACGCCGCTGTAGAACTGCTTGCCCCGCATGTCCCACACTCCCTGGTTTGGAATGGCCTGGGCTTTGGTCTGCTTACAAAAACAGCATTACAGCAATAAAACTTTAGTTATTACAAATATTATGGCACTATTATCAGAGCCTTTGATAAGAGACACACCAAATCATTAACCCTTTGAATGCTGAATTTTAGAGGTATGGTCCATTATTATGTAACAATACTATCCATGCAGAATGAAAGGGTATAATTAGCAACAGGACTTTGAACGACAAACAATGCAGACTCTGATCAGGACTCTTCTAGAAGCCATCCAATCTGGTTCTACACTGTTTGCAAATTCTTCTTATATTCAAAGGTTAAAGTCTTTACATTCTTCCACCAAACCCTATCTTGTTGGCATTCATTAGAATTTGCAATGGAGAGGCAATCCTAATGAATAAGAGATAAGTAGGGTTTGGCAAAAAAAACATATCTTGTTTTAATAGTATTTCTTACTGTGCATCATAGGGATCATAATTGGCTGTTTTAACACAATAAAAGAATACTATCATAGCTTTAACAAAACATTGGCAAAGCTTGACACACAACGTAACTGTCTGCAAAAGGTGTAGTTGCTGAAAGTCTTTGTGTTATTATTTTTATCCATTTCTCTTTTTATACATAGTCAAAGTGTTAAACAGTTTCAATTCTGATGAGACATCTGAATTTTTATAATGACACCATGAAAATGGGATTTAGATTTAAATTTTATCATGACAGAAACAGTGAAATCTGAATTATATCATTTTATAAGCATACAGAGCAGGCCCTGATCAGACGGCTTCTACAGGAGCCATTTGATATGGGTGTACTCTGTTTGTTTTTTAAGTAAAAAGTTGAAAGGTGTCATCATTATGAATTTTTAAATGCAATTGTATTACCCTTCCCCCATATTGGATTTTTGGTGGATTCAAGACTCGTCCATGAACGTCCACCATTTGTGGTATGATACTGATGCCAAAGGTTTGTAGGTATGGATCTGCATTGAAATTAGCCTTTCTCACCTGCAAAGAGAAAATATTCACCAGGGGTCCAGATAACAATTGTAAATTAAAATATTTACAAGAGTAACTCTTTTATTTCCCCACCAAACCCTATGCTGTGACCACTCTTTAGAATCATCTCTTAGATACCATTCTTAAGAGTATTCACATCATAGGATTTGATGGTAGAAATGGTGATTTTAGTATCCGAGTATGCACCTTTATCTGTTGCTCCGATTCACAAGTTATCTGATCAATTCTAAAGGCATTTGTGATATCATCTTATGAATATTCATTAGATGATATGTTATTTTATAATGGCATATGAATAAAGGAATTGTTCACCATGGCAAAAACCGTAGAATTAGTTTAATATTATTCCATAAGCAAACACAGAAGATCCTGATCAGGCGTCTCCTGCAGAAACTGTTTGATCTGGGTCTACTCTGTTTGCGAACGCATGAAAACCCTTTCCTCCATAAATACGCCTCTGTAATAGTCACTTCTTGAAACCATTGTGATAAATAGAGCATATGCTCCATAGGAGCAAATGCTCTATTTATCACAATGGTTTCAATACTACACAATTCTAACATCTTTCTTTTCTCTAGTAAATCCTCCTTTTTGGTAGATTTATTCAAAGAGGTTGGGTCTAAAAATAGCCTATGGAGGTAACGAGTTAATACCCTGAAGTGAACAATGTCTGCTCACATTTGGTTCTGTTGCAAATTTGACTATTTTTTGATTCGATCAAGTTTCTGAGAACATACTGACAGAGTGTCAAATAACTTGGATCTTGATGGGAAGCTGAGTTAACCTACGACTCAACTCGATCAAAGCTGTTTTCAAATGCAAGTCCAGTCACAAATTGCTGAATATGGCCTAATTATACAGCAGAGTAAAGCTCCCCCCGGCCTCTTTTTTTCCCCGAAGAAGTCATAAAATGCTAAAACTCTTCAATTTACCTTTTCACACCATTTAGAAATTTTGAAGTAGTCCATTTGAAAATTCAGTGCTTAAAGTGTTAAAACTTCATACATACCAGATTGTTGATCTCTTTTTCTCTGTCTGGGGCTGACCTCGCCGTTGCCTACAAATAGTAAGACAATAAACCATTTTAAACAGGCAGTAGCTAATTCCTGGGCAGGTGGTAGCTAATACAGAATGCCAGTTATGCAGAAAGCTTTCTGTATTTCTTTCTGCATAAATTAGCAGCAATGTTTTTATCAGACCCAAATATGGTGGCCAATTTGTTTAACCCTTTACTCCATGAATAAGTTTTATACATGTTAAGAAATACTGACATCATGAGTATTTATTAGAGTAATTGTTATAATAGCACAAGGTTATTTTGGCCATTGCAGATATTAAGTCATATGCAAACAGAGCAGACCCTGATCAGATGGCTCCTATAGAAGCCGTTTGATCTGAGTCTACTGTTTGCAGATGCATATTTGTGGACAAAGGGTAAATATGTGCCATTGTAGTTGTTCATAAGTTCTGATTAAAGGAATATTCAGGAAATTCATTTAACCCTTTCCCTGTTGCATATTCACAAAATAAAATATTTTCTACAATAAAACACTAAAATCTTTATCACAAAAGTGTTAACTCATTCAGTGCAGAAACCAAGTATATTTGACCCCAGATCCTGAGGGAGTCCTTTGATTAGGGTCTGCACTGTAACTGTTTGTCATAAAAATATTATTTAGTGATACATTTGATACAATGTTTGGTTTAATCAATATTTCAAACAGGAGGAGCCAATTTTAATTATTAATAGCAGATTATGGGTTAAAACTGACTAAGTTTCCTAAACACAAATTTACTTTTTTTTTTTATCTATCATTCATATACAGAAAACAACAAGAAGCTGCAACATTGATGTTCTCTGCTTTGCAACATATTTAATAGAACTGTAAGACAGACCTAAGTTTGGATTAGCAAGGCGTTACTGTATTGAACTGTAAACAGTTCTCCACAAATGATATCAATATTGTCATATGCATTTACACTACACATTCAATTCAATGGAAATTCAAACACAAAATTCAATGGGGGAAAAACCCTTTAAAATAGCACCCTAAAAATCACAGCACACACAAATCATAAGTCACTGGCTTCTAAATTTGTAACCTAGAACTAATCATACACATATGGGGAGCTGACATGGAGGTAAACGTAAACCCTCTCAAAGGTAGTAAAAATATTCTGCATCAGATACTGTCTTCTTTAACCCATTCCTCCATAAATACGCCTTTCTACGCCTCTGTAATAGTCACTTCTTGAAACCATTGTGATAAATAGAGCATTTTCTCCATAGGAGCAAATGCTCTATTTATCACAATGGTTTCATTACTACACAATTCTTTCATTTTCCCTTTCGCTTGAAAATGCTTCTTTTCGGTATATTTATTCAAAGAGCCTGGGTCTAAAAATAGCCTATGAGGGAATTGGTTACCCTTCCGCATTGTGATCACAATTTGAAAACAGTTTGGATCCAGATGAGATGACGAGTAACTTGGCACCTCATCAGGATCCAAACTGTTTAACACTCAGATTCGCGTTTTTTAAAAGAACTCAAAGAAAAATGTAGTACATGTACTGAAGTAGAAGACAATATTTGTAGATTACAATTGTTGAGAGTGAAGAAGGTTAAACGAGTTGCTTATGGTAAGGAGAAAAATAATGCGTTTCACAAAGAGAACACAAATCTCACTAAAGGGCACACAAATCTCAGTCTCTGAATCAGTATAATGAAGTCTGATATATCAGGGGTATAGATTAAACCTTATTTTTCAAAAAAAATAAAATCTCCACTAAACCCTATGATGTGAACCCTTTAGAATTGTCTCAAAGAGACCATTCTAAAGAGTGGTCACAACAAAGTGTTTGGTGGAGAAAACTCAATTTTTAGTATTTGAAATTTTTAGTATTTGAATATGCACCTTTATCTGTGGCTCTGACATGATGCTAATGCTAAGGCTGTAAATAAGAGACATATTGATCTGTCTAGATCTCTTATTTCCCACAAACCCTTGTTGAATGTCGACTCGAACTGAGAGAGGTGATCTAATGAGTACTAACAAGATGGAGTTAGGCGCAAGATTTGCCCTTTACCTGATGAATATTCATTAAGAAATAATGAATTCATGAATATTAATTAAATGAATTTTTATATGGCAAACAAGACAGGAGTCTTGGTAGAAACTGTAAAGTCATATCTATATCATTTCATAAGCAAACACAGCAGACTCTAATCAGATGGCTCCCACCTGCGCGGTCTGATCTGAGTCAACATATCAAAAGGCATCCCTATCAGGCAAAGGGTTCATAATGAAAACACTGAAACTGCTGTACACTAGAATCATAAATTGGATCAAAACAAAAACTTTTAGCAGGAAGCAAGCTTTAAAGCCTGAAGTTTTAAACAGAAAACCAGTCACTGAAGGCAACCCATAGCTATCTAAGAATGTCTTCACACAAAGCCAAATACAAAAGTAACTGCAGCCTTGAGATCTAGCCAACTAGAGCACCCGATACCTGAAGTCACTTCGTTAATAGACATGAACATCACCAAGGCCACTCAAGTAAATATCCAATAACCAGCAGACACGGACACAAGACAACAGCAACATCATCACCTCCGACAACAGACACTAGGCTGATAACACTAACTCAGAGCTACAGATAAAGGTGCGTACCCAAATACTAAAATCGTCATTTCTCTACTAAACCCTATACTATGACCACTCTTTAGAATTGTTTCTTTGAGACAACTCTAAAGAGTGGTCACAGTATAGGGTTTGGTTGAGATATAAAGGGGTTGTTCTTGAAAATGTTTAACCCTTTCCTCCATAGGCTATTTTTAGACCCAACCTCTTTGAATGAATCTACCCAAAAGGAGCAAATATTCCAGAAAAGAAAAATTTAGAATTTTGTAGTTTGAAACCATTGTGATAAATAGAGCATTTGCTCCTATAGGAGCAAATGCTCTATTTATCGCAATGGTTTCAAGAAGTGGTTATTACAGAGGCGTAGAAAAGCGTATTTATGGAGGAAAGGGTTAAATGTACACATCTTATCTGGTCTTTTGCTAACTGTTTCAACCCAAACCATTCATGACCAGTGCAGTTCCCTGATGAAGTGAAAATATAGTTGAGGTCTAAAAAAAACTATGCGATCAAGGGCTCATGAATTAAACCGTTACCTGTTGAATATTCATGGCAGAAGGAGGAAGACTCCTTCCATTATGAGGGCCATAGGTTTTTAATCAAATACTGAATTCGTCATTTCTCCACCAAACCCTGTGTTGAAACCACTCTATAGAATTGTCTCAAAGATTAATCTTGGTTAAAAAAAGCAGTCATTTACCACAGATCTACATATCAACAGTTGAATTTGACAATCATAAATGAGCGTCACCTTACCTTCTGACTGACCCAAATTCATCTTCTAAGAAGATCAAAGTCCCTCCAAACAACAACAATTATCAACGTAAGTTTTCTCAAAGTCCTTCCAAACACCAACAATTATCAACATAAGACTTAGTTTTCTAAAACCTATCACTTCACTGAAAACCCACTGTATATACAATATATGGTTCAACACTTTGAGAATGGAAGCCAATACATAACTTACTCATGTAACCCTTTAATCCATGAGTATTCATATAAGAAATAATGTACAGTACAACCTCTCTATAGCTGCCACTAAATTGTGTTAATTAGTTGGTATTTAGGGCAGGTGGTTGCTTAAAGCAAGGTGAAAATAAAACAGAACGCTCCTATAGGAGAGTTCTGTTTTACTTTCACCTTGCTTTAAGCAGCCACCTGCCTTTAACACAAAATACTTGATGTAATTCAGTGGCCGTTATTGAGAGGTTGTGCTGTTTGTATGAATATCAATTTAGAGGTTAATCTTTCTAATGGCATATGAACAAGAGAATTTTTAACCAATGCAGAAACAGATCTATATACAGTCGAACTTCGGAACCTCGAACACTGAAAGCTGGAACACAGTCGATTTCTCGAACTCGTTCCTTGGTCCCGTTCTATTCTCTATATAATCCTTATTGTTCTACCTCTGTTTTCTCGAACACGGAAAGCTGGAATTCTCGAACTGATGTGCGGTCCCCGTGAAGCAGTTTGTTCTATATTTCACACCTTATGTTCGAACTGTCAACACGGTCAGTCGGCATGGCTTCATGTTATAATTACACCGGCGGCGCGCGGTATTTTCACACCTCGTCAGATTAGCACTGGTGTTACCTGTTTATTACCAATTAAAGCGTGCGTGTTTGCTTAAATAATTTGATACGTGTTCACCCTGATTGCTGTTTGGGCAAAGCTAATTAAAATAAGAGCCAAACAAAAATTAACACTTATTAAATTAGAAACTTGTTGGTGTACGTGTACATAGCCCAGATAACGAGAGATAACTGTGTTCAGAAATTGTAATGCACAATGTTGAAATATCTAAATTTTCATAAAAGTTTATTTTCAAGCGAAAACAATGCGTGCATTACGAATTCTAAACATCGTGAATACATGTGATCATCTGCTTTAGTGAAATAAGCAAGGATTTATTATTTATGTTTTATTCATGTGTAGATAATCATTGATTTATATGTTACTTGTGCATTAGGTATATGGTGAAAATGACAACAAAGGTAATTTCTTGCATGTGTATATTAGATATTCATGTATGTTACAAGTGTATAAAACACACAATTTGACAATAAACATTACGTATATGTAGATGTAAATAAAAAATAATGTTTAGAAGATCGAATTAGTTATCTATTCAATTCCCGTGTATAACACGTACAAATAAATCCGCTTCGCCCAACACATCAGTTGTGTTTTTGCACCACAGTACAAAAGTACAAAAATGAGTCATGCAGGAAATACCACATACAGAACAAACACTCGCCCGAACAGCAACACAAGGAAACAGCAAATGTACATGGGTAGAAAAAACAACAAGAGACGCACAAAGACAAAACAAACATTCAATAGGAGGAAGATGGAAGTACCGCCTTGGAACGGTCAGTGACAAAAGTCACCGGGGAACTTGAAACTTCGAACTTCAAACAACCTGAAACTCGAACAACGCTTTTCTCGAACAAATTTTAATGTCCCCAGGGTGTTCGAGGTTTTGAAGTTCGACTGTACTTCTAAAAGCAAACAGAGTAGGTACTGATCAGTGCTCTAACAGGAGCCATCTGATCTGGGTCTACTCTGTTTGCAAAGGTGTTAAAAGGTGTATTTATGAAGTAAAGATTTAAAATCTGGCCTCAATCATCCTTTAGTCAAAATCATTATATTTCATTGTCCGATCTCAGAATGTCTGTGATTTCATAAAGATTTGTTAATCTCATTTTCATCTTTACTCAGATCACGAGGACCTACACCCAAGCCACTTTGCAAGAAACAGTCAAGCAAGCTGAGGTCCACTGAAGAGATAAGTCAAGTTTCTGAAAGTATCAAACAACCCTCATGAACAAGGTTTTTTTTCCATCCTTTTCTTTTAAATAGTCCTTCCATGGTTATCAAATGACTAGGTCCAGATAAGATGCATAAATTACAAATAAATTCTTTATTTCTCCACCAAAGCTTATGTTGTGACCACTCTTTAGAATTGTCTCAAAGAGAAGATTCTAAAGAGTGGTCACAAGATAGGGTTTGGTGGAGAACTGACAATTTTAGTATTTGAGTATGCACCTTTATCTGTAGCTCAGTGAGTGTATCATTAAGAATTATTCACAGAGCTATAGACAAGATACATACTGATCTACCAAACTCTCTTAACCCTTTCCCTCATATAAACACATTTTCACACATTTGCAAACACAGAAAACCCAGATATGCTGGCTCCTATAGGAACAGTCTGATCAGGATCTGCACAATTTGCTTTATGAAATTATAGTAGATTATAGTTTACTGCTTCTCACTGAAATTGCCTCTGACAGAGAAGCGATTCTAATGAGTAGCAGCAAAATAGGGTTTGGAGGAGAGATATGAAAAATATTTTATTTAGATTTCCTAACTTTATTTTATTTAGATTTCCTAACTTTGTTTACGATATTCTGATACATAGAAAATGATTTTTCTGTACTCCGTAGGAATCCAGTCCAAATATTTTCCATACAATCAAACACAATACAGCAACTCCTCTTTCTCCACAATGATGTACACAACAGTACACCAACATTTGATGTACACAACAGTACACTAACATTTGATATGCATAACACACAGTTTGACTACTCTGACAGGGCATGCATAACAACCAAGAGACCCACAGCTGAGTGTGCGGGACTGTGGGACACGTGTGTGCTGTGATTAAGGGGAAACTTATTTGAGAAACCTTGATCATGGTGGATGTCTGGTTGTCTGTTAGCTTCTTGATACATCTCTGGCCTCCTACAATATTGCACACCTGAAAAACACAAACAAATGTCACCATTAGCTCAGTAGTCTAGAGTAAAACCTCTCTAAAGTGGAATTTTAGTAGTAAAGAATTTAGATACTTTTAGGCAAGTGGGTGCTTAATGCAGGGTGAAAGTCATGCAGAAAGCTCCTGAAGGAAAATTTTGATCAGGGTCTTCACTTTTTGCTACTATGTCAGTCTAATTCAAAATACCAAACAGTAAAATTTGATATATTCAGCTTAAACAAGAGCACCCCAAGTGGGTGCCAACGCTGGTCTGTCGTCATAGAACATGCATACCAAAAATGAAGGTTGTAAATGAAAAATTGAAGTTTGGTAAACGTTAAGATTTCGGATGACGACGACGTGGACGCCGGAGTTAAGACAATAGCTCGTGATTTCTTTGAAACAGACGAGCTAAAAATGAATGAGGTGAGATTGGGTGTCCGAATATTTAGAGCAACTTTTGCCATGGACAAACAGCTGTGTTTGAAAGATTAACAAGACATGACACTGACCAGTCTGAGTGAGAATAATAAGAACTAAATTTGAACTTATCACATGGATCTAGCTGTCAATGAAAAATACATCATTCATCTTAGATCAGATTAAACTGGGTGTGTTTTCATCAACAGAAGAGAAACATCATATTTTTATTGGTGGACCCATAACAGTTTGCTTTAGCATTCAAAATGTCAACAAAATGTGACAGCCAGAAGTATTTAACACATTATCTCCTAGTGACACATTTTTGCACATCTATAAAAGTCACTTTATGACACCATTGTGATAAATAGAGCATTTTGCTCCTATAGTAGTAAATGCTCTATTTATCACAATAGTTTCAAACTACAAAATTCTAAATTTTTCCTTTCCTCTAGTTAATGCTCCTTTTCGGTAGATACATTCAAAGGGGTTGGGTCTAAAAATAGCCTAGGAGAGAATGAGTTAAGAAATCATGAGCATGGAGTACTTACTTCCAATGGTAGATATGTATGCTTTTGCTCCTGTCCCACCTGCAGACAAGGCAGATGTGGGTACTGTAGCTTGATCTGGTAACGCTCGTTGAAGTAACGGGCCACTGTACATTCTACGGTCTGACCTGAATCCAGCTGCAGTGGAAATCTGTGGAAATACAGAACGATTTTGTTTTGATACTAGATCACCAAACAATAGCCCTTTACTCCATGCATACTCGTGTCAGAAATGAGTATCAATAAGCTGATTTATTTTATAATGGCTTCATGAATAAGGGAAATTTTACCATGGCATAAACTGTAGAAATAGATCTATGTTATTTCATAAGCAAACAAATCAGATCCTGATCAAACAGCTCCTACAGGAGCCATCTGATCTGGATCTACTGCTTTCAAAGACCTATTAAATGAATACACAAAACACTTTCAACATTATCTATGTGACTTGCCATTGTTTGCAACAGTGTACAACTTATTCAAGATTCTATACCATACCTTCATGTAATGTTATAGAAATATCCCAAGAGAAGAACTGTTTAAATGGAGTTTTTGCCTAATTCAAAGAAATGGACCTTGTCATGGCATTTGGAGATAATTGATGACTTCATAAGCTCTCAAGCTTACAGCAGGGTAATAGCTGTTTTGAAGACAAGTTCTCAGTACCATTGGGCGAGTAATTACGACTGTTTGTGGTTTAGTAAGAATTTACAATTTTATATAGACTCAAGGTTATAGCAAGGTATTTGGGATTTTCAAAACAAGTTCATCAGCATCATGAGGTGAGCACTTACGACTGTGTCTGTGCTGGTCTGCGGGTCACATTGCATACTCGGTATTTTCTCTTCATCTGTCCACAGTGGGTTATCTCCACCTTCAGACCTAGCAGAAACAAAATATGATATAAAACGTTTCATACCAAGTAAAGAGTTCTAGATATGAGAAGTATGGCTTTTCTGAGGATCAGAGGAGAGTATAAAAATAGAACAAACATAAGAAATGGAAGTAGGAAATGACACATGAAAGTCCACAGCAACACCAGGAGCACAAATGATGTGTGTGCTCACAGATACATACACAACCATCACAGAACTGTTCCTTACCTGCTAAACACTGACAATGTATTAGCGTTTAAAAACGGGAAACAAGTGTATTAGCGTTTACAAACACTGAAGATCAAGAACAGGGTCTGCACTGTTTGTCATTCAATTCCAAGAGCAAACCCTCTCATACTGCCGGGAATCTGTCATTACAGTATGATGGACTATTCTATTTGTAAATTCAGCGCTCAAAGGATTAACCCTTTCCTCCATAAATACGCCTTTCTACGCCTCTGTAATAACCACTTCTTGAAACCATTGTGATAAATAGAGCATTTGCTCCCTTAGCAATGGTTTCAAACTACAAAAAATCTAAAATTTTACTTTTCTCTAGTATAAAATGCTCCTTTTGGGTAGATTTATTCAAAGAGGTTGGGTCTAAAAATAGCCTATGGAGGAAAGGGTTAAGTGCCCACACCAAGAGTCCCAACTGTATCATAATGCATGCCCAAATTGGGCTTTCAACAAGTAAGCTTTCTACTTCCCAACACAAAGAACTCCACATTTCTCTATCAGTCCTATAGTTGCAGCTACCTAATTGAACTGACTGTGAGATATTTTTCTAATGACTTGTCACAACTATGAGTCAGGTGCAGTAAAAAGGTATTTTTATCTTCAATACTCAGAAGCCCTTGGGGAGTCAAGACAGTATAAGATAAGATCTGTATAACAGAGGTCCAGATAAGGTGCGTACATTTAATCATTTTCAACAATAGCTCCTTTATTTCTCCACCAAACCCTATACTGTGACCACTCTTTAGAATTGTCTCTTCAAGACGATTCTAAAGAGTGGTAACAATATGGAGAAAGGACAATTTTAGTATTTGGATATGCATCTTTATCTGCAGCTCTCAAACTATCAAAATCTCGTATTTCTAGAACAAACCCCATTCCACTGCTACTCATAAGAATTGTCTCTTTAACCCTTTCCTCCATAGGCTATTTTTAGACCCAACCTCTTTGAATGAATCTACCCAAAAGGAGCATTTACTTGAGAAAAGGAATTTTGTTTAGAATTTTGTAGTTTGAAACCATTGTGATAAATAGAGCATTTGCTCCTATAGGAGCAAATGCTCTTTTTACCACAATGGTTTCAAGAAGTGGTTATTATAGAGGCGTATTTATGGAGGAAAGGTTTAAAGAATAGCAGCATAGTGTTACCATAGTCATAGCATTTTACCGACTTCCTACATAAACCTCGTATCGACAACTCTGGGAGTGTTACCTTTGATTTCTTTGGTGAATTTTACTCGTTGTGAATCTGTGAGGGGTCTTCTTTGTTCTGACATGTCTTTCACATCCAGTACCTCGCACATGAACTCTATGACTGGTTGAGCCTTGTAGAAGGCTGTGGCTGACACTGTGAAAAGGTGAAACATGATAACAGTTATTAAGACTAGTACAGTATCACCCACCTGAACAGTGAAGCTAACAAGATAGAACATGGTATGATTAAAATACAGTGAATGGTGTGGTTACAATACGGTGAATAGATTTTTTACTAGTTTGTTATTACAGTAAAACCTCTCTATAATGACCACTAACTTACATCAAGTAATTTGTATAAAGGCAGGTGGCTGCTTAAAGCAAGGAGCATTCTGTTTTACATTCACCTTGCTTTAAGCAGCCACCTGCCCTAAATATCAACTAAATAACACAATTTAGTGGCCGTTATAGAGAGGTTTTACTGTAGTTAAACTTTTCTTAAGTCAGTCTCAGTCCTTTACTTCATAAACACGCCTTTGTAACCCTTTCCCTCATACAAACGCATTTTTTACACATTTGCAAATAGAGAAGACCAAGATCGGCTGCTCCTATAGGAGCAATCTGATCAGGGTCTGCTCTGTTTGCTAATGGATAGATCTGTTTCTTTAGTTTCTAAAATGGCTACAATGTTTCATCTGCCATATTTCATTAATACTATTTTGTCCACGAATATTTAGTAGGTATTGATATTTGAAATAAATATAGAACAGGGACAGGGTTAAGTCTTTGCAAACAGAGTAGACAAAGATCAGATGGATCCCACAGGGTCTACTCTGAATTCTGCCATAGCCAAACATTCCTGTGCGTTATGCCATTATTAACATATATCAAAACAATCATCAAGATGTCATTATATCTGACATGAATATTCAAGGGTTAAATGATTGCAGCTCATTAGCCCTTCACCAATGAATATTCATGTAACAAATAATAAAGGTACAGAGCTACAGATAACGGTGCATACCCAAATACTAAAATCGTAATTTCTCCACCAAACCCTATACTGTGACCACTCTTTAGAATCGTCTCTCCGAGACGATTCTAAAGAGTGGTCACAGTATAGGGTTTGGTGCAGAAATAAAGATGTTATTCTTGAAAATGGTTAAATTTACGCATCTTATCTGGACCTCTGAATGTATTAATTCTAATTACCTTAATTCTAATAATGGCATATGTACATATAGCATTATTTACTGCAGAGTTAGGTTTGCAAAAGTGTTAAAGGGTCTATGAAGTCAAAGTTAAACAATAGCACCGCAAGCCGGTGCAAATGCTCGTCTGTCGTCATTGTCAAGATGAACATGCATACCAAAAAAATGAAGGTTGTAAATGAAAAATTGAAGAAGTTATGGTCAATGTTAAGATTTCGGACGACGACGACAACAACGACGCCAACGCCGGAGTTACAACAATAGCTCTTGATTTCTTCGAAACAGACGAGCTAAAAACAGAAAGCAAGATCCAGTTTTGTGCACAAAGTTTGTTCTAAATTGTTTAAATCTGTGTTCACAATGCAGTTAATGCCCTATTTTCAATAAGACAGTTCTTATGACACCAAGAACCTGCAATCTGACTGCTTACCATCAATGTTGAGCATCATCTTCCAGTGTGACGGACGAACACTTTGATGGAAGCCAAACCACACCTCCCTACCCCCACCTAGGGGATGGTCATAGCCCTCTGGTGGTGAAAAGAATGATCTGCCTACTGGGGTGTAGCTATAAAAACGGAAAATGTAGAATAATAAGTTTGTCCAGTTTTGATAAGGTAGCTTATAAGAGGATTATATAAGAGCAACAGATAAAGATGTGTACTCAAATACTAAAATCGTCATTTCTCCACCAAACCCTATGTTGTGACCACTCTTTAGAATTGTCTCTTTGAGACGATTCTAATGAGTGGTCACAACATCGGGTTTGGTGGAGATATAAAGAAGGTTTTCCTGAAAATCATAATGTTTTTATTTACGCATCTTATCTGGACCTCTGATTTTATCATGCAAAGTGCCACTAGGCTTGTATTTACAAACAGCTTGGATCAACACATAATTCAGTGTCTCATCAGATTCTAAGTTGTTTGACTTCTCTAACATTTGTCTGTATGTACCCTGAAAAGGCTTGAAGTGAGCCAAATTTTGTTAAGTAAAGTAAGTCCACAATAAGTTAATAATCACCCTTGTCATTGGTTTTACTCCTCTATTATTCTACATTTATATTTATCTGTACTGGAAGTAAATAACAAGTCTTAGAAGGTACACATGAGTGACTTGCCTGCAGAACAGTGATGAAAAAAGCTTGATGAATCTATGGAGTAATGGGATAAAAATATATTTCTAATGTTTCTGCCATGGCCAAAATCCCTTGTTTCCCTGTTTGAATCCAGATGATTTCATGACCATGATTTGGAAAAGCCATAATAGAATGTTTGCTGTTTGCAAATGCGTAAAATGAGTGTTTCTATTACTGTTTGCAAATGCGTAAAAATGAGTCTATCTAGCAAACACCATCATTCAGTCTGGTTCCAGCATGGTGCCTTGATGAGGCAGAGTGTCTAGTGACTTGATGGAGCAGGTTTAGGCTTGGTGACTTGTGGCAATTTCTGGCCTGGTGACTTGATGGAACAGGTTTAAGCAAGATGGGACAGGTTTAAGCCTGTTGACTTGATCAAAGAGGTTTAAGCCTAGTGACTCGATGAGGCAGGTTTAGACATGGTGACTTGATGAGATCAGAAACATTTGGTGTACTAATAAACATGCGTTTCATACAGGATAGATGACATAAAACTAAATCTAACGTCTGTGTAGTATTTTCCATGACCTACCCTCCAGCATATTTTTCATCTGACCTTTTCAGTCTTGAGACTCACCTGCCCACTCCAGCAAAGGCCCACATTAAATAATATACCTCTCCTCTCCCCAGGTAGGGTAAGCTCTAGATCAGTCTGGGGGGAAATATAACACAAAAACGCCTACACTGAGCCATTAGACAAGAACACAAAGTAAGGTAATACTCACGTAAGACTTGGTAGATGCCGTAAAATGACATCAAGAGCTTGGACCGACTCGACTGGGATCATTCTGCCCCGTCCCTCGAGCACCTCCTCCAGGGCATACAGTGACACCTGACTCATCCATTTGATTTGCACCTTGAACACACGATCCTTGCCCTCTCCTGGTAGTGTTACCTCAAGATCAATCTATTGAATAAACGAAGAAATTACAAGGGGCCTTGGTGGTGGACCTACACCACTTGAATCCAGAATGATTGAGTTACAACGGAAATACTGTAAACATGTCTCTGTATAGCTAACCCACTCTCGCATACGGACGCCTCTGTAAAAGTCACTTTTTGAAACCATTCTGATAAATAGAGCATTTGCTCCATAGGAGCAAATGCTCTATTTATCAGAATGGTTTCAAATTCTTTTTCTCTCATTAATGCTCCGTTTTGGTGGATTTTTTCAAAGGCATTAGGTCTAAAAATAGCCAAAGTGGGAATGGGTTAAACTATAGAGTCAACTCAGTATTAAAGGCTTCAATTTGCTTGTAGATTCTGACGGACAAATAGTGCACATGCTTATCAGGACTTCTTCACGAGCCCTCTGATCTTGGTCTACACTGCTTGCAAATGCACACTCATTTCCCAAAGTCAAACAATTAACCCATATTACTTAACTAGATGCCCATGGGCAAAACATCGAGTTCTGAGCCAGGACAAGACTGGACGGACGGATGCACTAACATACATCCACCATGTGCAGACATTGTGGCGGCTATGTCTAGCTCACCGCCAGCAGGCTCGACAAAAAAAAAGAGTTTCCAATTGCAAGTAGAAGATAGCTGTAGACAAACCTGAACTGGAGCACATAGAAAATTTAGTTAAAATAGTTTCTCATCTCTGCCAAACCTGCTCTTGTGGGTACTTACAGCCTAGAAGGGTAATCTTATCCAGTATGGACAAACAAGGGTTTGTCTTCGAAATGCAAGATTTAAATTGACCAGTAGTACTCTTTACTACAGTTCTGAATATTCAAAGGGCGTAGCTTTGTACTACTAGATTCTGCAGAGGATGTCATCCACTAACCTTTTCTTTGCCAATGGGCAGTGTGTCTCGGCTGTACAAGTTTTTACGCCCATCAAACACGGGCTTCGAACCCTGGAATATTTTCTGACTGTATGCCTGAACCATAGTCTCAATGATTTCTCTGCAAGATACAAGACAATGAATACTGATTAACCCTTGCCCTTATTTAAACGCCTTTTCACACATCTGCAAATTGAGTAGACCCAGATCAGACAGCTCCTGTATGAGCTGTCTGATCAGGGTCTGCTCTGTTTGCTAATGGAATTTGATAGATCTGTTTCTTTAGTTGCTAAAATGGCTACAATGTTCAACCTTCCATATTTCATTATAACTTTTGTCCATGAATATTTGGTAGGTACTGAACTTTGAAATAAATACATAACAGGGAAAGGGTTAACCATTTTCTTCATACAAACACATTTACATGCATTTCAAACAGAGTAGACCCAGATCAGACGGTTCCTACAGCAGCCGTCTGGTCAGGGTCTGCTTTGTTTGCTTTTGACATAACAAAGATCTGATTCTATATTTTTTTGTCAAATATTCCCTTGAAAAGTTTACATTATAAAAAATCAGCTAATAAATATTCATGATGTAAATATTTCTTATATGAATATTGAACAGGGAAAGGGTTAACCTGTTACTCAGTGCATACCCTCATTACCCTAACTATTAGGACAGGCAAACTTACGCAAATAGTGCTGACCTAGATCAAACTGATCTTGAAGGTTTGATCAGGGTCTCCACTATTTGCTATTATGTAAGTCTAATTAAAATTATTCAACTGGTTCAAAATCAACTTTACAAACCGATGATGCAGTGATTAATCTAGGTCTGCGTCCTGCGTCAGAGACGCATTAAAATAGCAGAAAACGCATCATTCTGAAGTGTAAGCGTCCTAAAGGACGCATTAAAATATGGTTGCGTGTAGCCGTTGAAGTTAATTTCACGTAGTGAAACTACTAGAACACCGTAGCGATATCAACATCCGACTGTTGTATGTATTTTACAACAATGATTTTGATTGGCTAGTATGCAGCAGGATGTTCGTAGTGAGCCAATGAAAACGTTCCTTTTAAAATGGCAGTGCGGAAAGACCCCGGATAATCCAAGATGCTGCTATCGAAAATAGTCGCTAAGATCGACTCAAATCAAACGATGTTAGGTCAGTTGTGTCCCAGTGACATGATTTCAACGTTCGTGGATCAAAATAAGGCTCCCGAATCCGATGTAATGGAGGAAAATAACGACTGTCAGCTTAAAGAGAGAAAGAGTTCTGACCAAAGTGGTTGGCGACTTACTCCAAGTTGACTTCTGTTAGGCAACGGATGGTCGACTTGATTTCATGTTTTGCTGCATATGCGACAAATATCAGGCCAAACATTGCATAGTAAATGTACACACTATCGAAACACTATCGAAAATAGCATTTTGTTGCTTCATGCCAGGTAAGTAGTCCACACATGTGTACTCTGAACGGTGGTATCGATCTACTTTCGGTTTTGACAATATTCGACATCCATGCTGTCTTAACCCTTTCCTTCAAGTAAACGTGTTTTCACACATTTGCAAACAGAGTAGACCCAGATCAGACGGCTCCTATAGAAGTTGTCAGAAAAGGGTCTGCTGTTTGCTAATGGAGTTTGATAGATCAGTTTCTTTAAAGTTTCTGAAATGTCTACAATATTCCACCTTCCATATTTGATTATAACTACTTTTCCCATGAATATTCACTAGGTACAGTACTGGTACTTGGTATAAACAGAACAGGGAAAGTTAACAGCTCATTGATGAGACTAGCCAGGAAACCTGGTTATACTTATAACTATAATGCAATAAATGTTCCAAAACTAGAATGTAACTGCAGAATTACGATTTAACATCAGTTTTCTTTTAATTTTATGCTTTGGGACTCATCAATTTAGTTTGGGACTCATAGTTTTCCTGTGGGACTCATTGTTTTCAGATTAGTGAGTCCTGGGACTCATGGTTCAAATTTCTAGATTAATCACTGATGATGTCCCAATACTTGGGGTAATTAGTGTCTATTTGTCTTTGCTACAATGAATATTGGTTATTATAGTAAAAATATAAAACATGGCAAACAGTACAGAATCAATTCTGTAACATCAGCAATTTTTTTGCCCTATGTTAGTTGTATCATAAACAGGGAACAGTCTTTCACAACTTTGTACGGGTTTGTTCTATGAACTTCTCAATAAACCTGAAATTTGTTTAAAGCAATAAGACATATCCCTAGAACCACTGTGAAGTATTTTTTTTATACTAATGGAGACATTAAAAAAAACTGCAAAAAATGAAAATATTCTGCCACAAAAGGTTGGAAATATTCACAATTCAGTGGACAAAATTTCACAATTTTAAGGAAAACAATGCTATATTTCTCACAATTTCAGGGGTACTGGATCCTTTCAAATTTTTAAAAAAAATTACTGAGCAATGCAAACAGAACAGATTTCTCCTACAGGAGCCATCTGATCTGGGTCAAACCTGTTTGCAAAAGCGTAAAAAGGTGGGACTACAGGATAATAAAACCTAACAACAAGACTAGCATTTTCTGCTTTGATTCCTAAAATTGGGCTCTTTTCAACCTTTTCACAAAAGTCACAATGAAGATGTGAAATCATTTTTATCCTGACTTAAACTAACCGAACAAGCCAAAATATATCTGCTCAGAGCATGTTATAATTAACCCTTTTCCTCATATAAATGTGTTTTCACGCATTTTCAAACAGTAAACCCAGATCAGACAGCTCCTCTACTCTGTTTGCTAATAGAATTTGATAGATACATTTCTTTGCTTTCTAAAATGTCTACAATGTTCCACCTTCCATATTTCTTTATAATTATTTTGTCAATGAATATTCAGTCGGTATTGAAATTTGTACTAAACTTAGAACAGGGAAAGGGTTAATATGCTCAAATTCAGAGAATGAACTACCTGAAGACTTTGCATTGCCCCCCACCACCACTGACTTTCACATATAAATTGTAAATTTATCTTCAAAGTTATTTGCATAAAGTAAGATATTTCTGAACTTAATTTCACTGAACATGACATCATTTTTTGTTTTGGTGAGGGTGGGATTGGTGTACGGTAAATTGCAAGCTTTCTATGGGCGGGTTTTACCTGTTAACTCTTCTTGGGCATTTGTCTGGTGTGATGGAGATGTCATAGTGATGGATGAAGCCCTTTGGGATGCGGACTTGAAAGTGGTTGGCACGCAGCAAAATGGGACGTCCCTCTGTCCCTGTGTTTGGTCTGGGCGGGCACACAAAATCCACCGTCTGCGGGGGTGGTGGTTGTTGGGGCATGAGCTCCGCTGGGGGCAAGTACGGCATTTGAGGTGGTGGGACTGAAAAGAAGGCATAAGTTTTGTAAAAGTTACATAATATGTCATCAAAATTTGGGTTTTGTAACCCTTTTTCTGTTTAATCCTCATATGAGATATAATAACACCATGTATATTCATTAGCTGAATTTTCATAATGGCATATGTACACAGGATTATTTTGTATCGGTACAAAGTGCAGTCAGATCTATTATACTTCAATAAACAGAGCAGACTGTGATCAGATAGCTCCTACAGGAGCTGTCTGATCTGGCACTAGTCTGTTTGCAAAACCTTGAAAAAGCTTTAATATATTTAGGAAAGTGCCAAGACAGCTGGGAGCTCAATGCAAGACATGGTCTTGCATTGAGCTTAGACTGGCACTATTTAGGTATGATTATTCAGTTTCTGCCATGGCCAAAAGGTCCCGTGTTCATATATATATATACATGTTAATTTAAAATTAATGTATAAATATTCATGAAGTAATGGTTTGAGACTAACCGATAATGATGACCTTGTTACTTATTGAGTGTATGGTTTAGAAAAATGTTCATTCAGTACAAACTACATAGAGATTTTAGTAGGAACTTACCATCTGGGACTGTTGGGAAAACAAATGGTGACTGACCTGCAAAACAAATTATGGGCAGTGAATTAGTTGAAATAGTATTTCACATCACTTTTGTTTATGACACATTTGTTTAAAATGTAAAGTATATTTAAGAAAATCTTGTTGAATCAAGTCACCTGAACTCTGAAATAGCCTGAAAAAGTTGGAAGGTGTAAGAATATAAGAGACAGAGACAAGATGCGTAAATTTTACTTTATTCAAGAACAACTAATTCATTTCTCCACCAAACCCTATGAGATTATTCTATTTAACTATTTACTCCATGAATATTCATGAAAAAAATAATTACATCAGGAATATTAATTTTTAAAATGGCATATTAATTCATAGAATTTTTTCCAAAGCAGAAACTGTAGAATCAGTCAGGTCTATATTATTCCATAAGCAAACAGAACAGGCACTGATCAGACAACTCCTATAGGAGCTGTCTGATCTGGGGCTATTTTGTTTACAAAGGCATAGAAATGCATATTTATGGAGCAAAGGGTTAAAGAGAGATCATAACATAGAGTTCTGTGGAGAAATGATGTGTTTAGTATTTGGAATACGATCCTTCATCTATGGCTCTGTACAAACAAGCCAAGAGCTCAAGATAGGAGACATGTTTTTGTTCTATTTAAGTGTCTTATCCGTTTCCTCCATAAATACGCCTTTCTACGAATATTGATAAGATGATTTGTATAATGGCATATGGCCACAGGAACTTTTAGCCAATGGAGAAAATAAAAAATCAGACCTTTATAATTCCCATTTAAGCAAACTGAGAAGACTGTAATCAGATGACTTCAACAGGAGCTATCTGATCTGGGTATACTCGGTTTCCAAAGGTGTAAAAAAGCATGTATATATATATATCTATGAAGTATACTATAGGTGTTACATCTATATGGTTTTACAAAGAAAAATTAAAAACATTTACTAAACATTTCCTAAAAATACCTCTTGTCTAGAGCTCTGAAGCCATATATAGAAAACTAAAGCAAAACATTTTTTTCTCAGGTGACTCATGACCAAAGCGAAAGATGAGCATATTGAAAGCTTCCTTTATAAATGTTTGCTTATAAAAGTATATAAAAATAGTAGTTTTACTCTACCAACAGATGGATAGCCAGCAACATGCAATGAGAATTCTGAATTACTAACATACATACATGTATGCTGGGGACAGACATAACTACAGTGCAAAGCTCTCCGCTGTTTACTGTGCATTAGAGGGAAATGGTCGCAATCACAGTACATTCCATTTTGCTGAAACGACTATACATAATGAAACACTATACATATCTATCAATATTTAAAATAATAAAGAGTACTGCAAGCCGATGCCAATAATAGTCTGTTGGTGAAAATCAGTTCTAAAAGGCAATACTACTTTTAACCTAAATACTCCATAAATACGCCTTTCTATGCCATTGCAAACAGAGTAGACCCAGATTAGACAGCTCCAGTAGGAGCTGTATATCAGGGTCTGCTCTGTTTCCTACTTGAATTTGATAGATGATTCTTTAGTTTCTGTAATAGCTACAATATTCCACCTTCGATATTTAATAATATTCATGAATATTCAGTAGGTATTGAAAATTGGAATAAATATAGAATAGGGAAAGGGTTAAATATGCATGGCAGAGTATGGACTGTTTACCCAATTGTAGCCATTGTGATGATAAAAAGATCATTTTGATAGGGTTATAATTATGCACCGATGTTGTATCTTTGACAAATTTTCAAAGTTGCTTCGCGACATGATCAATAATAACAATAATAAGACTATGGCAATACAGTGAATTTCTTTCTATTTTCTTAAAAACACAGATGAGCTTATATAAAATGCCATCCTGATTTGAGTCTGCAATCTACTGATTCGAGCAAGCAATAATGTATACCTTGATCAGATTAGAGTGCAGTGACAAATCTGGATCTACACGGTTTACAGAAATCTAACATGTTTGGAAGGTAAGGTAATTACACTACCCAATAACCATATATGGTGAACAGTCAGGTCACGAGGTGGGTTTTTATTTTGAAAAAAATTCTCGCGATGAATATAACATGCTAATGTTCACCATTGTGTTACTTACATGTAGTTACCACAAGTATTTCGATACCCAATCTCCTATAATGATTCATATACATGTAGCTGAATAATTGATGTGGCATCAATTTAGATCAAAACTCTGAATAAATCTACTGAAAAGGAGCATATTATTTACTAAGTAAAATCTTAGAATAGTGTACATGTAGTTTAAAAACCACTGTGATACAGAGGCGTCAAAAGGAGAATCAATATGAGAGAAATGTGTTGAATTAGACTGACATCATACATGTAGCAAATAGGGCAGATCCCGATCCAATGGATTCCTCCGAAACAATTTGATCTGGGTCTGTAACATTTGCCTATCTGTTTGTATTTCTGTCTGAATACTTAGGGCAACTAGTGTTTACAAGGCTTACAATATGACTATAAACTATGTTGTGTTGGGATGCATGCATGTACATGTGCCATCTATTACGTATTAATGACAAAGATTATACTATGTTACTGTAATTAGGCTAGCATCAAAGGCAAAGATAGCACTTTACTTTTGCACCCATTTGCAAATGCAACCTCGATCAGCTGCAGCAGCCTCTGATCTGGGCCTGCATTATCTGACACTTCCCTCAGAATTGTAGACAAGAGATGTCATTTGGAAAGTCTGAAGCATTTCTGCATTTCCTGCCAAACCCTATCTTGCTGCTACTCTTTCGAATCATCTCTCCGAAGAAATCTTAATGAGTAGCAGCAATATGGGTCTTGACTGAGACAAAAATAGAATTTTTGTATACAGTACAACCTCTCTATAACTGCCACTAAATTACATCAAGTATTTTGTGTTAAAGGCAGGTGACTGCTTAAAGCAAGGTGAAAGTAAAACAGAACGCTCCTATAGGAGCGTTCTGTTTTACTTTCACCTTGCTTTAAGCAGCCACCTGCTCTAAATACCAACTAATTAACACAATTTAGTGGCCGTTATAGAGAGGTTTTACTGTAAAGCTAAATGGTCCATCAGTGTTGATAGTTCTAATCCATTCAGTATGAAAGGGTATAAATATTAAAATTTGTGAAAGAAAATTACAAATGAAAAACAGTGCAGGCTCTGATCTTGGTCTACACTGTGCAAATGCATGTAGCCAAGCACAGCTGTGTCCCACATACAAATTTTTAATTTTTTTTGAATCAGAAAAAAAATCTCATCCGGAGATGTGTGCAGCACGCTGATCAGTTGTTGTATCTTTGCTAGATGCCAGCAATTCAGTGTTACAGGGATTCGAACATTGCACCAATTACTCAACTACAGACTTCATTTACAAACATTTATCATTACACGAATTTGCAACAAACTTCCATATTACTATCATGCATTTCCCTTATCTCTAAACATGCTCACTTAAGTTGCAAAATACTGTAAATCAAAACATCTACAGTGATACTGCATGTATTTCTTTTCGTAACAGAATCAGTGTCAAGAATTTATAAGAATTGTCAAGCATTTATTCATCTATCATCAAATATGGTATTTCAAATTGAACAAAGTTTTACACAATTTTTTCAAGATATAAATTGTTTTTGCTGCAAATGGCAAATCTTTAATCACCTATGCAGCCATTGTGGATCCAGATGAGACTGATTTCAGTGAATAATTTGATGTCTCATTAGAAGCCATACTGTTTGATGCTGTGATTACGTTTCTTTTTAAATTACATGGAAAATAGTGTATTTAGCTCTTTGTATGCTAGCGGCGAAACTGTGATTACCCATGCAAACAGTTTGGATCCAGATGAGACGCCGCATAATGCGGCATCTCATCAGGATCCGAACTATTTGTCATCTTGACCATATTTTTGCAAAGAAAAGAGAGAAAGTTTATTTTAAAAATTGAAGCAGACAATTGTTGCAGACGAAAAATTACTTAGCGTGCAAAGAGTTAGAGAAGACTGGTCTATATCATGAATCTAATTAAAATTTTCTTGACATTGTAAATACTTCCTTGCACATAAATTCAATGAGGAACTTGCACACAAGGAAAAAAAGAAGATCAGAAGCCAATAGTGTACATGTACTGTATATATTAGAAGTACAAGCTACAACCTAGACAATGGGATAAAATCTAAACAAAAAACACAAGAAGTTCCTTTCCAGATCTGAGTTTACAGATTCAATGAAAATGTCTTTCCATTAATGCAGATATCTGTGGATTATTTTAACACTTTACCTCATATCTTTCAACACATTTGCAAACAGGGTAGAACCAGATCAGAGAGCTCCAATAGGAGCCGTTTAATCAGGGTCTGTGATGTTCGCTTATGGATACATGTATCTGATTTCACAATATCTTTTGTGGCCAAACATTTTAATTTTTCAAATGCCACTTCTAAAACTAATTCATATTCATGATGACATTATTTCTTTCATGAATATTTATCAGGTAAAGGTTTAAATCTGTAAAGACAAGAAAATATATTGTGCAGAAAGAGCTGAAAGCTTGTGAATATTTTTTTTTGTGAATATTTTTTTTTGTGAATATTTTTTTCTGCTAACCATTACTGAAAACAGATCCATGCACCTTCAAATGGTGAACCAATTTCATTATTTGACACATATGAATAAGTGAATCTTAAAACATGACGATTCCTGAAATAAAACTTTCAAACAACTGAAGCATGCAAAAATTACAAAGCATTGTTACACAGATGTGTCACTCTCTATCTCATAATATGCAGAGCTGTAGATACTGGTAAGAAGCATGTTTGCAAAATCTAGTTAACCCTTTCCTCCATAAATACGCCTTTCTACGCCTCTGTAAAATTCACTTTTGGAAACCATTGTGATAAATAGAGCATTTGCTCCATAGGAGCAAATGCTCTATTTATCACAATGGTTTCAAAACTACACAATTCTAACATTTTTCTTTTCTGTAGTAAATGCCCCTTTTTGGTAGATTTATTCAAAGAGACTAGGTCTAAAAATAGCCTATGAGGAAATGGGTTAAAACATTTAGATATAATTTTCTGCCAAACCCTATCTTGCTGTAACTCATTAGAATCTCCTCAGAGGTGGCGATTCTAATAAATTGCAGAAAAAGAGGGTTTTTGCCAAAAAATAAAGGAAAATTAACCCTTTCCCTCATATAAACGTATTTTCACGCATTTGCAAACAGAGAAGACCCAAATCAGACGCCTCCTAGAGGAGCCGTCTGATCAGGGTCTTATCTGTTTGCTATTAGAATTTGATAGATCTGTTTCTTTAGTTTCTAAAATGGCTATAACGTTCCACATTCTATATTTCATTGTAACTATTTTGTCCATGAATATTCAGTAAGTATTGAAATTTGGTCTAAATATAGAACAGGGAAAGGGTTAATAGGGTGTTTTTTTTCCGAAAAATAAAGGATCTTGATAGACCAGTACACATCTTATTCAAGGCTCTGTTACATGTATGTACATCCAAAATCCAAATATCTAAAAAGGCTATAATAATGAGCAGAAAGCAATCAATGTTTGGACAGTTGTCATGTCCTGCTTTTCTTGATTTCTGTTTGATCCTGGAAAGGAACTTGACAATTATGTACTAGAAAACACAAACACACGCACACACAGAAAAAAGAGCCATGTCCAGTGTTGTTATAGTGTGTGGTTCTACCGCAAGCCAATGTGCAGTAGAAACGGTATTCATAGAGTGAGAAGAGCACTAGTCCCTGTCAAAAAGGACTTCAGGACGAGGTCAACTTTCAAATAGGGCTCCCATTTCAATTACATGCTTTCTAGTGCTCAGTACTCTGCAAACTGTGCATTTACTGAATTTTCAAATAAACTTTTCCCTGTTGAACCCTTTCTTTCATATAAACGCCTTTTCACACAGTTGCAAACAGAGACGGCTCCTATAGGAGCTGTCTGATCAGGGTCTGTCCTGTTATATGGGAGGGCTATCCTGGTTCGCTGCTGTGCTCACTCTTTGCATCTCGCTTCTGGGCACAGAGATCTATACAGGGTTGGCATATGTGATACAAAGACCATACCAGGGAGAGAGGGTTACAAACTAGCTACAGTATACACAACCAGCGATGTAGATAAGAGGAGTGTTTAGAAAGTCTTAACCCTTTCTCTGTTGAATACATGTATATATCATATTCATGTAAAAATTAATGACATCATGAATATTAATTAGATTAATATTTCTAATGGTATATAAAACAAGAAAAGTTTTGACCCCCGTAAAATCTGCAGAATCATCTATATTATTCCATAATTAAACAGAGCAGACCCTGATCAAGTGGCTCCTACAGGAGCCGCCTGATCTGGGTCTACTCTTTTTGTAAGTTATTTATGGAAATAAGGGTTAAGTCAAACATATTTTATATTTCTCCACCAATGTGAAGCAGCAAGGTATGCTTTGGCTGAGAAACAAAGAGTGTTTCACGGATATGGGTCCATGCTTATAAAGCTTTTTAGTTGAGTCTGAGTTTGTTCTCAAGCTTTTGATTGGTCAGATTTGAGCAGATTTGAGCCAAAGGCTCAAATCTGACCAATCAAAAACTTGAGAACGAAGTCAGACTCAACTAAAAAGTTTTATAAGCATGGATACAGTACTCATCTTATCTACTGTCCTATACAACTATAGGAAACCTGGTACATCTTGAGAATAATGCACCCTACACTTTCTCTAAATATACTGCTTAAATTGTGAGAACAGGCACTGGGACATTTGCTCACAATGCAGACCAAGACCTGTCACCTTATTCCCACAGAACCAATTAGACCTCTTTTGGGTGACTGAATTGTGAAGAGGCTTGACTGTATACAGTTGGAGTGCATACCGTAGACACTGCAGACTCTGAGAAGATGTTAACCCTTTCCTTCATATAATCACCTTTTCACACATTTGCAAACAGAAAAGACCCAGATCAGATGGATCCTAGAGGAGCCGTCTGATCAGGGTCTGCTGTTTGCTAATGGAATTTGATAGATCAGTTTCTTTAGTTCCACCTTCCATATTTCATAATCATCATACCTATTTTGTCCATGTATATTCAGTAGGTATTGGAATTTGGACTAAATATAGAACATGGAAAGGGTTAATTTTTGTACATGGGTCTACAGTGTATAATCTGGGTCAACAATGTTTGCAAATGCACAAAGTGCCACTTTTCCAATTACAAAAACAATGAATTCACAACAGTAAAACTCCTCTTAGAAACAGAACATTAACCCATTCCCTCATATTGATGCCTTTTCACACCTCTGTAACAGTCACCTGATGAAACAAATGTAATAAATAGAGCATTTGCTCCTATAGGAGCAAATGCTCTATTTATCACAATGGTTTCAAACTACAAAATTCTGAAATTTTCCTTTTCTCTAGTTAATGCTCCTTTTCGGTAGATCTATTCAAAGTGGTTAGATCTAAAAATAGCCTATGAGGTAATGGGTTAAATGAGTACCGATGCCAGACAAGTGACAGCTTAATGCAGGGACAAAATCATGCAGAAAACTCGAAAGTAAGCCCTTCTGTATGACTTTCACTCTGCATTATGCACCAACCTGCATAAAAGAGCTAAATTCTCCTTAATTAAAAGTCCAGTACGGAGGGGTTTTACTGTATTTCAATTGAGTGTCCATCACCAGTCATACATGGCTATTTTATTAATTTTTGTCTACAGGAACATACACCATTCCCAAGATGAAAGTAAGTCTATGTGAATCTTAGAACAATTTGTACCAGTAACTCGGATATTGAGCCGACAAATTTTGCCAGCAAATCATTTCAAGGGAAGATTAACCTTAAATATTCTGACAAACAATCTTAGATGGATATGTACTGATCAAAGTTGCATTTTCTACTGATTTAATTTCATTTGAGGCTAGCAATAAGATATCCAATTCGCTTGTTCAGCTGTACAAAATGGTGGGAAAGTGAGAGTAGTGTAGAACAAGACCAGAAAGCTCCTAGTAGCTCTGATCAGGATCTACACTGTTTTTCTTTCCAAAATCTAGAAATCTTCCTGAATGGACAGGGCTACCGATAAAGGTGCATACCCAAAAACTACAATGGTTCTTTCTCCATCAAACCCTATGTTGTGACCACTCTTTAAAATTGTCTCGAAGAGACAATTCTAAAGAGTGGTCACAACATAGGTTTAGTGGAGAAATTTATAAAGAAGTCATACTTGAAAATGTTTTAATTTACGCATCTTATCTGGAGCTCTGATGGACCAAACAATTTTAAACAATGATGTACTAAAAGTCAGGAAAGGGGTAAACCTATAGTCTCTCCCTCCTGCGAAATCGTAGGGAGGCTAAATAAGTTGATTCACATCGACTTTCTTCAAGGTTTACAATCATATGAGCAATCTCTAACAATACTGTGATCAGATCAGGAAAAAAATGTCCATATTTAATACACAGTATTTTGAAATGAAAATAAGTATTGCTTTTTTCACTAAAACAATAACAAGTTGATTGTACAACAGAAATCAAAAGGAAAGCTGATAATGGAAATATGGATGTGTCTTTCGGTCAATTTTGCTTTGTGCTAATTCAGAATTTGAAGAGCACATTTTTATTGACCTTGTATATGAACAATGATAAAAATGGTCTGAAATAGATAAGCTGAATTTTAATGTAAATCAGATACATTTCTATACACACATAAACTTCCTTCATTTTCGTGTGTATCATAAATTGGGAACCAGCTGAGACTGACATAACTAGTCCCTATGCTGGCTCCCCAAGTGCTTTTACAAAGCATTTCTGTATAAAATATAAAAAGTGTACAAAATGACTATAATGCAGAACTGTCCAACATTTCTCAAACAAATGCTGAGTTTAATTCTGCAAGACAAAAGAATGTATTACTGTCAAGTGATGATATTTTCAGAATAGTGAAACCATGCCTTAAGAGTTCAGGGGTTTTTTGGTTTTCTTTCTGAGGAGGAAAAGCAATCATTTTCATGTCAAAATAGTGTCCATAGAGAGTGAAGGAAATGTAACATTGAGGCTCTGGAAGGGTACATACATGTTAATATCCCAATTTGAATTATACATTATCCAAATAGGTATAGCATCCATTTAAAACTCCTTTTTTTGAGTATGTCTTTCTTTGATTTAACTTATAAATACTGATACCATTTATATTATTCTTAATTCTTTATTGAATGCTGAATGTGAGTTTTACCCTTTCCCTCATATAAACGTGTTTTCACGCATTTGCAAACAGAGTAGACCCAGATCAGACGGCTCCTAGAGGAGCCGTCTGATCAGGGTCTACTCAGTTTGCTAATAGAATTTCAAAGATCTGCGTCTTTACTTTCTAAAATGGCTACAATTTTCCATCTTCCATATTTCGTTATAATCATTTTATCTATGAATATTCAGTAGGTATTGAAATTTGGAATGAACACAGAACAGGGAAAGGGTTAATGGCATTGACCAAGAATAGAGGGCTATCAGAGGAGCCCTCTCATTAGCGTTTGCACTGTTTGTTAATCAAAATCCTCTCACAAATTATATATCCTTTCCCACTCTATCGTTAACCAATGATGGGCAGTTATACTTTGAATATTCAGCTATCAAGGGTTTCAGGAATGCAATACATAGTTGCAAACCCTTTCCCTAAAGACCATTTATGTGTGAATATTCATTAACTATTATAGGATAATGTAAAAATTTGCAAGAGAATTTTTCACTTTAACAAAAACCATGAGATCAGGGCTATATAATTCCATCAGCAAACCGAAGCAGACCCCGATTCGAAGGCTCCTATAGGAAATTTTACTAGATCAAGGGTTCACCAGAAATATTCCTTGTAAATACTTCAGTGAAGAATATTCATGTAAAAAAATAATAACATCATGAATACTAATTAGCTGATTTTTCATACATGGGATAATTTGGTCATGGCTGACAATGTGGAATCAGATCTATATTATTTAATAAGCAAAGGAAGCAGAACCTAATCAGGCTGATCCTTTATGAGCCATCTGATCTGGGTCTACACTACTTGCAAAAGTGTGAAAAGGTGTTTGAATGCGAGTTACAGAAAATTGGAAACAGGTGTACTGGCATATTTAACCCTTTCATCCATGAATATTAATGTAAAATTTTATGAAGTCATGAAATATTAATTAGATTTATGTGTTATAATAGACCATGGACTGTACACAGGAATTTTTGGTCATGGCAGAAACTGTAGAATCACACCTATATTATATCATAAGCAAACAGAGCAGACCCTGATCAGACGGCTCCTATAGGAGCCTTCTGATCTGGATCTACTGTTTGCAGAGGCGTAGAAAGAGGGATTTATGAAGTAATTGGTTAACCAGTGCAGAGGAGCCCTCTGATCAGGGAATGGTCGGCACTGCTCGTCATTCAAATCTTTCAGAAAATTTAACCCTTTCCCGCCACACAAACCTCTTTTCGTGCATGTTGCAAACAGTGTAGGAGGAGCTGATCAAGGTCTGCTATGTTTGCTTATGTTATAGCAGACCTGATTCAACAGTTTCTACCATTACCACCAAATCCTATGGACATATGTCATTATAAAATTTTGAAAAAAAAGTTTATAAATATTCATGTCATTTGGGAAAGGGTTAAGCTTTAGATACTGAATGAAGTATACAGTTAACCCTTTCCCTCATATAAACATCTTTTCAAGCTGCTGCAAACAGAGAAGACCCAGATCAGACTGCTCCTATAGAATAAGGGTCTGCTCTGTTTGCTAATGGAATTTGAAAGATCAGTTTCTTTAGTTTTTAAAATGGCTACAATGTTCCACCTTCCACATTTCATTAATGATTTATAACTATTTTGTCCATGAATATTCAGTAGGTATTGAAATTTGGAATAAATATAGAACAGGGAAAGAGTCAAACACGGATAGACTTTGAATATTCAGCATTCAAAGGGTTAAGAAACATACAGAGCAAACTGATCAGACAATTCTTACAAGAACTGTCTGATCTGGATCCACTCTGCAATGGTATACAAAGGCAGGATTATCATGTGCAAGGTTATGGAAAAGTATTTCCTATTAGAATTCAAGCAGAATTATAGGAGGAAGGAATAGGTTCCTAACAACCATTACAATTACAGACCTGAAATATATAAATGGACAAGCTGACTTTCTTTTTATAAGCTCATGTTAATATGTGATGACACTTAGAATTTTTGTATGGACCAAAACTAGCTCATCTCTACATATTATGTATTGTACATTGGGTGAAGTACTGATATAGGAGCTTTGTTCAGCTTGAACAGCTGTATGATTTTGGCGGGTCAATTTGGCTTCAGTGCAGATGAAGCAACCTCTTCAAGAGCCCCAGCCCATTACGTACCAACAGCACCATTCATCTGGTGGCTCATGATACTGGTTGTTATACCTTCAAAGTAAACAAAACATTCCATGAGCAATATCCGCCGCCAAACATCCCCCATCCCACATCAATGTGCGCCGTGTAAAGGCTCAAACACAACTCGCTACAGAAACAATGAGAGGCAAAAATGCCCTTGGAATTCGGTGCAGAGGTCTTAAGGCGGTATTTTCATTGCTGATATTTGCAAACGTGTGGCGTGAAATGCCTTTGATTTTACTGTTTGCTGGGTAATGGTTTGTTTTCCAACACTTCTTTACAGAGCAACAGATAAACATGCGTACTCAAATACTTAAACCGTCATTTCTCCATCAAACCCCATGTTGTGACCACTCTTTAGAATCGTCTCACAAATTTATCTTGACCTCTGTTTTCATAACCCCTTACCTGACAGGTAACCTTTTGATACCTTATACAAAAAGAATAGACCCAGATCAGATGATTGTAGGAGCTGTCTGATAAGGGTCTGATTTGTTTGCTTGTGGAATCATATAGATCAGGGTCAATGCTTATAGAACTTTTAGTTGAGTCTGAGTTTGTTCTCAAGTTTTTGATTCAGTTAATATTCATACATTATTTCTTACATGAATTTTCATCAGATAAAGAGATAAAAACATAACAAAGCGTCAAACAATTAGTATCCTGATAAGACACTGTGTAACTCAGCATCTCATTCAGATACAATCTGTTTGAATGTCTATTAGCAGAGGTCCAGATAAGGTTTGCAAATTGAAACATTTTCTAGAATAACTACTTTTATTTCTCCACCAAACCTCATGGTGTGACCACTCTTTAGATTCGTCTCTTTGAGACGAATCTAAAGTGTGGTCACACCATAGGGAGAAATGGTGACTATTTCGATATGCACCTTTATCTGTTGCTCTGTATCAGAATATATCCGCAGCATACAATGGGTTCTTTACTCCATAAATACCCCTTTGCAAACAGTGTAGACCCAGATCAGATGGCTCTTGTAGGAGCCCAATGATCATGGTTTGCTCTGTTTGCTTGTAACATAATATCGATAAGATTCTACAAAAAGTTTCTGCCTTGGCTAAAGATACACAAGTTCATGTGCTATTATAGCAATTTTAAAAGCTGATCAATATTCATGATGTCATGATTTCTTACATGAATATTCATGGAGTAAAGGGTTAAGAACCATCTCCAACAGACAAAATCTAAAGAGTTTGGTGGAGAAATGACAATTTTATTTTTTGAATACACACCATTATCTACGACTGTAAATACGATTTTAAAAATCTTTGTGGCAGAAATTTGATTTTCTACAAAATAAGATATTTTCATTACATCATTGTATTCAAATATTTGAGAAAAACTATTTGCAATTTTTTCATTCAAATCTTCAATCAGTAGACTAAAGTTGGCCTGACCTCCCTACACCATGTTATTTTTGGACAGATTTGGTTTCAATGTAAATTTCAAAATATTTTGGGGACTTTATGTGTTTGGAACCAAACAACACTTAGGGAAGGACTACACTGTATGTATTACAACAGACTGATACATACGAAATGGATCCACATCTAGAAGAAAACACACTCAATGTCAGTTTGAATTAAATGGCTTCAATACAGTGTTCAATTTTTCTGAGCTGTTTCTAACAGAGAACCTGTCTGAGCCTTCCACGGCTTTTCCTTCAAACTATTAACATCATCTTAAATGGGATCTGTTCATAAAATTAATTATCTAACACAAAAATTGTAACAATGTTGAATAATACTTCATGACACATATCCTTTCACAACAAAGATTGACAGGGCTAAAGGCTGATTCTGCCCATGATATCAAACAGTAGCATATCAGGTATCAGAGGTCCAGATAAGATGCGTAAATTTACACATTTTCACCAAAAGCTCCTTTATTTCTCCATCAAACCCTATACTGGTCACAATATACGGGTTGGTGCAGAAATGACGATTTTAGAATTTGGGAATGCACCTTTATCTGTGGCTCTGTCAGGATACAAAATGTGTCATGATATAGATAATGTTTTACCTAATGCACAATTAATGCAATTGGAAGCAATATCACTGCAAGCAAACAAAGCATGTTGTTGTCATCAGATACAAACAATGCATTTTTACGCAAATAAAACATTGTACATGTACTATGAATTGTCCTTGATATCTGAAATGTTCTTCATCAATATGTGAATGGCTTATAAAAATATCAAGGTTAAGCGCCAGGTTAAGTCAGTCGCCCTTGAAGGCAATTGGGATCCTGATCAAGGGCAAGGTATCTCCTCCAGATCTATGTAAACAGTTTGACATACGCATGATTGTCATCGAAAAAATGACAAGAAAAAATACCCTGTAAAATTGTAATCAGGCAACACCATTTGCAAATGACTATTGTATTTATGAAACCATCAAAAGTAATATTAAACCCAAGTTAATGTTTACATGCGTAGAATAATAATTCTAACTCTGTCAATGTTGTTGCCTAGAGCTCCATCTGCGTTAAATGCAGTAGGCCGAAGCCAAACATTTCCCAAATTTGCTACATTTTCCAACCAATCCGTCTCAGGCTAATTATTAATAATCGTCTTAAAGGAGACAATTCAGGGGTGGTTGCACTTTACTGATGTACATAAATGAAGGTTCTGTATAGAAGAAGCAAACTGACTGGAATAAAACGTGTTTGCACGTAATGTTTTGTTCAAGACGAGCTGTTTGCTACAGGGTGGTTTGCTAAACTGAAGTGTGATGCCGTGTAAAACAGGGGACATTTTTGCTGAAACACGCCTATCTAAATATCAATCTGGTTAGACTTTAAATACCTGGTTGGATTGGAAACATTTTCGCTTTTGATAACGGCTTCGAAAAGCCAAAACCAAATATATTCTGGCCCCAAATACACCTTCTGTTTCTTTATATATTTTCTCACTTCTCAACAATATGGCGGCCAATGAACGACGACAGCGCCTCCAAACATTGTTTAATCGAAGGGAAGTAACCTCAACAGCTTTAAATAGGACCCCAAAAAATCAAAGTACTAAAACAGATTATATACGGCGTAGGTTCGGTTGATAAGGAGGCAATACATTTATATGTTACAGTAGAAATTGCGATTCAGGACAATCGTCGATTCCCCCAGAGATACATGTGTATGTATATGTCTCTGATTCTCCTTGGACAGATTGCGATCGCAATCTATCCTAGGACAAACTCCGATCCTCTTTTTAAATCATTAATGTGTCTACAAACGAGTGATTAATTAAGGCAGAACGAAAGTAATGCAGAAAGATTCTGTATAACTATCGCCCCGCATTAAGAAGCCTTTAACTCATTCACATGTAACAGATGCTTTTTAATGCCTTTGAAAACAGAGGAGGCTTAGACCCATATCAGACTTCTCCTGCAGGAGCCGTCCGATTAGGATCTGTTCTCTATTTGTTCACGAAGTAATGTAGATATAATTGTACAGTTTCTGTCATGGTCTAACAAACCTGTGTTCAAGTGCTATTGTAAAATCTCAGCTATTTAATATTCATAGGGTCATTATTTCATAAATGAATATTCATCAGGTAAAGGGATACACTACCACCTCCATACATGTAGGCCTATATACGCATTTTCACACTTTGCCATCAGAATAGAGCCAGATCAGAGTCGTCGTCTGATCTGGGTCTGCTCTGTTTGCTAATGAAAAACTATAGATCTTATTGTATAGATTTTTGTCAGAGCACTGTATGCGTTTATTCATATGTCACAATAAAACTTAAGTTAATGACTATTCGTGACGTCATTATTTTTTACATGAATAAAGTAAAGGGATACACCTATGTTTAGTTCTGTAGTGATCAGTTGCAATAGGGGTTTTATAAAGCATTTACAGCGATTACCTAAAATAAGTCTAATTCAGGGGTGGGGTCAAAACAGAAAATGGGTGATGGTAAATGCAGGACGAAAAATATGCAGAAAGTTCAACTAGGAGCTTTCAGTATTACTTTCGTCCTGGTAGGACCAGATTTATATATTTCCAGAAACAAATAGAGCAGAACCTGAACAAATAGTTCCTACAGAAGATATCTTATCTGGGTCTACTCTGTTTGCAAATGCGTTAAATGTGTGTCTTTATAAAGTAAAGGTTTGTGAACGGCAGTAAGTAAGTATCAAGTAAAGGGTTAACAAGAAGATAAATGGGCGATCTGTCACAATATAGTCACCATGCCATAAAATGATCATTATGTGAGCGATCTCAAAATGTCACCGTGTTAGTTGTGTATTTAAAGCTACCTGAATGTTTACTATCAAACACGCTTTCAATTGCATTAAGAAACGATAATCATCCAATTAACCTTTAACACGCTACGGTCGATTTCGTGTCAAACACTACACACGATGAGGATCAGTTAGTCGGCATTTCATCAGGTCCCAAACTGTTTGATACCCTGATTGTGTTTTCATGTGGAAAACTTTTGAAAGAAAAACATGATTTCTCTGAAGAGTGAAGAGGAAGAAAACAGTTAAATGCAGATGATTATTCGTCCAGCACTGTCAATGTGAAATCTATTCAGATATAAATGATGACATCATTAATATTAATTAACTGAAATTTAATAAAGGTACTGTAAACTCCTCTAATGCGACCACTCAATGAATACACAAAGATGTCTTTATAAGCAGGTGGTTGCTTAATGTAGGACAAAAGTAATGCATCTAGCACCCAGAATTAAGTTGGTCGCATTAGTGGAGTTTTACTGTATAATGAACCTGGGAATTTCTTACCATGACACAAAAACTATAGAAACAGATCTATGTACGTAGTCGTAGAGTTTGGTCAGACGGTATCTGATCTGGGTCTACTCTGTTTGCAAAGTCGTGAAAAAGCGTTTCTATCAGATTAAAGGTTAAATGAAAGCATGGCGAGTAAAAAAAAAATAATATTTGCATAATTTTGTATTCATTTCATTTTAAAAATAAAATGTATATTCAATATCTCTACTAGAAGAGCAAGCAAGTGTATAATTATATATCTTTATTTCCTCCATATCTGAAGATTACAAAATATTGGCGGCAGAATACAGCGGAACCTAAAATATATCAGTCCGAGTAAAGGAATTACGTTCGTAAAATACTGAAGTTTAAGATATATATTCACCATGCCATGAACTAATCAGTATGTGAGCGAACTCAAAATGTCACTGTGTTAGTTGTGTATTAAACCCTTTCCTTCACATAGACGCATGTTCATTGCAAACAGAGCAGACCCAGGGTCTGCTCTGTTTGCTTTTAACATGATATAGATCTGATTCTATAGTTGTCGACAAAGCGAAGAAATCCTTGAAAAGGTTATATGATAAAAACTTCAGCTAATAAATATAAATTATGCCATCATTTCTTACATAAATACTGAACAGGGAAAGGGTTAAAACTATCTGATTGATGCCTATCAAACACGCTTTCAACTGCATTAAGAAACGATAATCAACCAATTAACCCTTAACACGTTACGGTCGAATTCGTGTCGACCATTGCACACACCTTGGGATCAGTAAATCAGCATTCTATCAGGTTCAAAACTGTTATATACTTTGTGTTTGAAATCATGTAAAAAAGGGAAAAAGGTTAATTTTTCAAAAGTGTGAAGCGGGGCAAAGGATTATTCGTCCAGCACAGGGTAGACCCAGAATAGACGGCTCCTATAGGAGCCGTCTGATCAGGTTCTGCTCTATTTGCTTATGATATGAATATGATTCTATAAGTTGTACAATGACCAAAATATCCTGTGTCCATGTGCTATGATAACCATGAATCTAATATATATTCATGACATAATTATTTCTTAAATAAATATTCATGAAGTAAAGGGTTGAAATAAAACGTATATCAAACAAATGTCTTCAACCCTTTACTCCATAAGTACGCATTTCTGCCTTTGCAAACACAATAGACCCGGGAATCCTATAGTAGCCGTCTGATCAGGATCTGCTCTGTTTTGCTTATGATATAATATAGATATGATTCTACACTTTCTGCCTTGGTAAAATATTCATGTTTTAATACGCCATTTCAAATATTAATCTTAATTAATATTCACGATGACATCATTTCCTTCATGAATATTCATGGAGTAATGGGTTGAAATATACGCAACCAGGGTGTCTAACTCTATGTCTCATCAGGATCTAAACTGTATGCAAAGGACAACCCATTTCCAGAGCTTGGTGCAAAACTATTGTTACATTAGTTTTGCACCAAGTCCTCGATTTGGTCCATAGTAAGTTTATTAAGTTCGTAGCATGCTAGACCCATTATAACGGGTATATATTTTATATTGTTTGGCACTAATCAAATTGTTTGCTGTTTTAATGCAAACACACTAACTATCCTATCACAACAGTTATGTGCTCAGCCGTGACATTTTACCTGAGCTATTTTTAAGGCACGGCGACACTTTCTTCGCACTGCGCATGGGCAAACGGCGTTTTCTTTAATTCGTGCAGCACGTGTGAATTCCGTTCTTTAACTGAGCAAAAGAGATTTAGATGTCATTATGCCTAGCATTTTGAGCACAGCGGTTGAGTAGAGAAAAAATTAAAGCGTGTAAAGGCAAGTAATATATGCATACACAGTGCGATTCAAAATATAGTTTGATTCCGTAATTTCGCTTGGTTTTATAAAAACGTATAGAGTGCTGAAGAAAAGACGCTGTATTGAGTAGGATCTGAGAGACACAGTTTTCTTTGAGGAAAGATTTGATTGCATGGTAATCCAAGCTGTATCTTTAGTAAACTATGAAGAGAAAGTTGACTCAGGTGGACTTGGGCGACGGTGAAAGTCCGCCGAAACATTACCATCCTGAAACCATTGGAACTTGCAGCAACATGGAATTGCCGGACAAGTATCCGTGTCTCGGTAGACCGACTTTGTCTTCTACGCCGGTTACCAGCGCTAAACCAATTCGATTGAAGCAACAACGGGAGCAAACGGTATTTGACCCGGCTGCGGAAACGGAGTTAAGACGAATTGTGGACAATTTTGTGAATATTTATGAACAGTTGGACAAGTGTGGTGGCACGGACGTTAAACCTAACTACAGTTACACGGAACTCGCATATCTGGCGATGCTGAGATCGCCGAATTTCTGCCTCCCCATCTCGGAAATCTACAGGTAAAAAACTTTTAAACAATTTACTTCATAAGTTTCCTAAAAGAAATAATGAATGTATTCATGTTCTTTAACAAAATACAATAATCCGATGTACAACAAGTAACATTTTATTTGGCAGACAGAGAAGACCCTGATCAGAAAGCCCCTACAAAAGCCATCTGATCTGGAACTATTGTGTTTGAAAAGAAGTACCCATAGTAGAATCTGTTATTCATTTATTGAACATAAGAGTATTAACCATTCTCTTGCCGAATTTTAAAACACATTTCTCCTTCTTTACCCATGCCCTGTTGTATAATTACATATCTTCACTGTGCACAACTATATCGCTGTGCAATCACTGCTCTGGAGAGCATTGGTTGCACAATCAACTTGTAAATAGTGCAGACCCTGATGAGACAGCTCCCTCAGGAGCTGTCTCATCTAGGTCTTCACTATTTACAGGTATGTATATTGACGTGAACAGCAAGCGAAGGGTTAAAAAGCAGATGGTTGCTTAACCCTTTCCTTCATCTAAACGTGTTTTCACGCATCTGCAAACAGAATAGAACCAGATCAGACGATTCCTGCAGCAGCCGTCTGGCCAGGATCTGCTGGGTTTGCTAATGGAATTTGAATGGCTTGTTTCTTTACTTATTAGAATGGCTACAAAGATCCACCTTCCATATTTCATTATAACTATTTTGTCCATGGATATTCAGTAGGTATTGAAATCTGTAATAAACAGAGAAAGGCTTAATGAGGAGAGAACGTAATACAGAAAGCTCCTAAACGAGCTTTCTGTATGACTTTTGACTTGCATTAAGCTACCACCTGTCTTACAGACCTATAATTGGACCTGTTTTAGATGACCGTTTAAGACAAGTACTGAACAGAACCCAACAGAACAGAACTTCTACTGTATTAAAAATATCTGATCAGGGTCTGCTCCGTTTGCTTTACGAAATTATATAGATATGATTCTGAAGTTTCTGCTGTGTCTAAAACATGTGTCCATGCGCTATTACAATAGTCTAATCTATATTCATGATGTAATTTTGCATGAATATTCCTGGAGTAAAAAGGGTAAGTAAAAACATGTTTGCTCGATAACATTTTTTTTAAAATTTCACAACAGCCGCCTTTAACTCTTTCGCTGCCAGTGAGTGACGAATATCTGATCACCTAGATGCAAACAGTTTGGGTCCAGATGAGACACCTGGTAACTCAGCGTCTAATTAGGATCCAAACTGTTTTCTATTTTATGTTTTATTGAAGTAAAAAACAGACGAAAAAAAAAGAAAATTAAAGCAGACGCAAGATTTTGCAGACGACGGTACACGATGCCCAGCGAAAGAATTAACTTCCAAATAAGTGTTGATAAAACATATTAGCTAAATGCAGTTTGGATCCAGACGAGAAGTCTAGTGAGTAACTCGGCGTTTCAACAGGATACAAACTGTTTGGTGCTGTAAGGATTATCTTTACAAGAAGTATGGATGCAGATTACAGAGGTCCAGATAAGATGCGTAAATTAAAAACATTTTTTTCAGGAATAACTCTTATTTCTCCACCAATCCCTATGTTGTGACCACGCTTTAGAATCGTCTCTTCGAGACGATTCTAAAGAGTGGTCACAACATAGGATTTGGTGGAGAAATGGCGAATTTAGTATTTGAATGCGCACAGGTATATGTTGCTCTCGATTAGATGTGTAGTAGCTCTATAGCTTACATCTATCCAAACTGTTTGACCCTTTAACCCTTTCATCGCCGATGTCGCATAAATGCACCAAGACAAATAGTGCAGTCCCAGATCAGACGCCGCCTTTTCAAGGCCTTTTCAAGGCGGCGTCTGATCAGGGACTTCACTTTTTGTCTCTATTTCTATATATGTGATTTATTCCTTCGAAATTTGCATTTATTCATCTCATTTCCTTATTGTACCGAATGATTTAACAAACATTGGATTGCAGACGAGAATTAGAAATTTGGCACCGAAAGAGTTAACTATATCTAAATATATCGTCGAAAAGAAATAAAACCTGTGTTGAAATTTGATTAAGAAAATATCTTGTACGGATGTCTCACCATGTTATAGGTTATACATGTACATATATATTAATGTTTCATTTTGCTGTTTTCTTTTCCACTGTGTTCTTGCAGTTACATCCAGAGCAGGTTTTTGTTCTTCAAGAACTCCACCCGGAAACACTGGAGAAACGCAGTCCGACACAGCCTGGCCAAAACTCTCTGCTTCACAAAGATTCCCGTGGGTAAGTATAATAACACACATTTACAAAACGACCACATTGCGAATTTAACTCTTTCGGCGCCAATGTTGCCTGTTGGCACCATTGAAAACAGTGCAGTCCCAGGTCAGATGCCGCCTTCACTGTTTTCTGTTTTTTTTAGCCCAAGCATACAGGTTTTAAAAAAAACAAATGTTTTACTAATATACCTTTATTATTTAGTTTAGAATTATATTTGATATGAAATTATTATTGCAGACGACACTTTTAAATTTGGCGCCAAAAGAGTTAACCCTTTCCCTCACAGTAGCGCCTGTAGGGACAGTCTGACCAGGGTCTGCTCTGTTTGCTTACAACATAATATAAACATAATTCTACTGTCTGTCTTGGTTGAATATTCTCGTGTATTATTTTAAATTCTACAGCTAATTAATATGCATGATGTCATTACTTCTTACATGAATATTCATGGAGTTAAGGGTTTAAAAATGACTTACAGTGCGTACAGTAGAGCATGTCTTAAGAGGCCATAAAAAGAGGTCTACTTATGGGTTTGTAAGGCATAATGGTAGCTGTAGGAGCTTTTTGCATTATTTTTGCCGTGCAATTAACTCTTTTGGCGCCAAATTTAAAAGTTTCGTCTGCTATAATTATTTCATACTAAATATAATTCTAAACTAAATAATAAAGGTATTTTAGTAAAACATTTGTTTTTAAAAACCTGTATGCTTGGGCTAAAATAATACGGAAAACTGTTAAGTCCCAGGTCAGATGCCGCCTTGAAAATGCGTCATTTGACCCGGGACTGCACTGTTTTCAATGGTGCCAACAGGCGACAACGGCACCCGCTTTTTAGACTCCTATGTTCAATAAATGGATGGCCGTTTAAAACAGGTTCTGCTGTATTTGATCTTTGACTCTGGTCTACTATACGAGGCATGGTTCTGGTACATACCCAGAGCAAGATAATTAGGTTCCCAAGATGATTAATTGGCATGCTATATATTAACCCATTCCTTCATATAAACGCCTTTTTACACATTTGCAAACAGAGTAGACCCAGATCAGACGGCTCCTATATGATCAGGGTCTACCCTGTTTGCTAATAGAATTGGAAAGTTCTGTTTCTTTACTTTCTGAAATGTTTACAATGTTCCATTTTGTCATTGAATACTCAGTAGGTATTGACATTTTGAATAAACATAGAACAGAGGAAAGGTTAATATATTTGATAGGCACATATTAAATTATATGATATTGGAAATTATGATTGCTTTATAGGATGCCCATGTTTTTAATTCAAGCAAGACCGGAGATCGAACCCGCGACCTTCCAAACAAAGACTGTCGACCGTGCGAATGCTTTTGCCATTTTTTGACTGCTTTAGTTTGTTTCATGTTACTGTTGTTATATTTTAGGAAGAGGGACCAGCAACTCGGAGACTCTGGCCAGATCCGTATACCTTTGGTGTATCCTGCCGGGAAGCATTGCCAGCTTTGCGAGGGGAGACTACCGACCAGGAGTGGACAAGGAGAGTGGAACCAATACGCTAAGATGGGGATATTTTCAGTAAGTCACGTTACTAAAACCAACAACAGATCAATAACAAGCAGTGTAGATCTAGGTAAAATGAGAATACAGTAAAGCCTCGATTATTCTAACACTCAAATACGTATCGTTATTGATCTTTAACCCATTACCTCATAAGCTATTTTTAGACCCATCCTCTCTGAATAAATCTACCGAAAAGGAGCATTAACTAGAGAAAAGGACAATTTTAGAATTTTGTAGTTTGAAACCATTGTGATAAATAGAGCATTTGCTCCTATAGGAGCAAATGCTCTATTTATCACAATGGTTTCACAAAGTGACTTTTACAGAGTCGTCAAAAGTCGTCAATATGAGGGAAAGGGTTAAGACAGATGGCAGCTTAATACAGGGCGAAAGTCACACAGAGCTTTCTAGGAGCTTTCTGCATGCCTTTCAGCCTGCATTAAGAAACCACCTGTCTATCAATGCATTACCTTTTCATTCTTAAATTTTCGAAACTTCGAGCTTTTACTGTACATGTATTTAGAATTTCTTCTGTAGTTCTCCGCCAGACTATGTCGATATGGTTCTCAATAAGATAGAGTTTGGCTGTGAATAAGATATTTAGATAGACCAATACTCCCCTTTTCTAATCAGGGTCTACATTTCTTGTTAATGTGTCATATCCATATATTAGATACATGGCTTTTTGTCTTAGATCATTTTCTTTCTGTTCAATTTAAGGTAAGTCTCATTTTACAGAAATGGGAATGGGGTACAGGTTCAACCAAATACATTTAACCCTTTACCTGATTTAAACACCCTTTACAAACAGAGTTGTGTAGTCGTAACAAATGACCCAGATAAGATGCGTACGTCAAAACATTCTCAAGATAAGCTCCTTTAGTTCTCCACCAAACCCTATGTGGTAACTACTGCTTAGAGTAGTCTCATAAAGACTATATAGGAGCTCTCTGCACATTACGTTTGACCTGCAGTATGCTACCACCTGCCTTACATACCCTTAACCATTCGCTTGCTGTTCTCGTCAATATACCTACCTGTAAATAGTGAAGACCCAGATGAGACAGCTCCTGCAGGAGCTGTCTCATCAGGGTATGCACTATTTACAAGTTGATTGTGCAACCAGTACACTTCACAGCAGTGATTGCACAGAGAAATAATTGTAGACAGTGAAGATATATGTAATCATAGAACAGGGCATGGGTAAAGAAGGAGAAATGTATTTTAAAATTCAGCAAGAGAAGGGTTAATTAAGACCACTTTTTGATGGCCGCTTGACAAAATCTACTGCACTTGAATGCTCTACGTAAGTAAGAGGCGTATTTAGGAAATCTAGGGGATTTTTGTTTACCATTTCTCAGCCAATGGTCGCTACTTATTAGAATTGCCTCAGAAAGACAGGGATTGGCTGAGAAATAAGAGACTGGTGAATCAGTAGAAATCTTGTCTACAGTTTACTTTATTACGAGTCTCTTATAATAATGACATCATACATATTTATTAGCTGAACTTCTATAAAGTAAAACTTTTCAAGGCAATATTTTGCTGACAAAAACTGTAGAATCAAATCTATATCATGTCAAAAGCAAACAGAGGAGACCCTGGTCAAACGGCTCCTATAGGAGCCGTCTGATCTGGGTCTACTCTGTTTGCAAATGCATGTAAATTAGTTTACATAAGGGAAAGTTACTTTCTACTGTATAATCTGATTGTTTTGGTTCTTTGTAGAATGAATGCCGGTCAGTTCTGGGATCAGGTTGGAAACTACATCTCCCACAGAATGACCATGTTCAGACAGTCACTGGAACAGTCACCGGCACCCGGCTCGGTGTTTGAGAGCCAAGTATGCAACCTGCCGGGAACCATCCAACATCATGTGACTGAAAGACCCATATTGCGTCAACTTCAGAATAACACTTACATGCTTCCTCATATGAATGGGAAAGATGTTCAATATTCAAATCAAGATAGTAGACAAAATTTTGACAATTCCCATTTTGGATATGCACCGCAATTTTCACATGCCTCAATTCCACACTCACGGAACACACCGATGTTTACCGATGCCAGACTTCCGTCTTTTGGGAGTAGTCCACCTATGTTATCAGATCCATGGCTTCCAAAAATGACTCTTGCCAGTCCAAACTCTAGCGCGTGTAGTGTAGAATCAGATCGGCACACGCCAGTATCACTTTCATTTGACAGTGGAAATGAAACTTTTGACTCAAGTCCGGAAAAGAGTTCGTGCAGATTCCACTCATGTGCCCGGCTTTCTCCGCCTGTTTCCGGTTTCCAATCAAGTCCGCAGTCATTCAATGACAGCGGGTTTCATCAGTCGGATTTGTCTCCCTTAGGACGCATAGATTTTTCGAACTTTATAAACGACCCTCTTCAAAGTTTTGATGAGTCGAAATATATACCAAGTTTGCCGCATGGAATTGGCCTAAATACACCAATGAATTACGCACCAACGGCAATTCGCTATCCAGAATCAAGCGTCACACACTATTTCCCGGAAGCACCGGACCAATACTACGTACCAAGCATCAGTTATCCACAGACAACCGCTGCGTGTGTGGACAGCCCATTGCCAAACAGCTTGCCATATGTGTGGTAGTCACAACTGTCTTTAAATATTTTAAGATTTGTTTAACTATTTCGCCGCCAAATAAATTCCGTCTCCTCAGATTTTTACTTCAGGCCCCGAGGTTATAAAACATTTTTGCTTGAGTCTGAGATCTTGAGAATGATCTCAGACTCGGACTCAGAAGTTTTTTTATAATCTTGGGCACAGGTTTTAAAGTGGATTGTTCTTTAATTTCTTATATCAGTGTCAAACGATTTGGATTTTGATGAGACGCAGAGTGACTCGGTGTTTCATATGGATCTAATCTGTTTGCAAAAGTTATCACGGATTCGACTAAGGCGGCGAAATAATTAAGCGATGGTACTATGTACAATACTGATGTTGGAAACAAGACGTTCTATCCAGGTCGCGGAGGTACATTGAAATCAGTTTATAGCAACCATTTAAAATAATTATGTATGATTCTGTGTTATTATGCCAGGTGGTAGCTTAATGCAGGAAAATATGCAAAAAGCTCCTACAGGAGCTTTTTGCATTACTTTCGCCCTACATTAAGCAACCACCTGCTTTGAAAGAAAACTTTGATTATTTATGTAGCGGTTGTTACAAAGTTTCTACTGTAAATGGCTTTGACTATAACTATGACAAAACAAAGCATATCAGATTTAAAGTTATCAGTATAGTAGAACATGTCTTTAGCGACCGTATATTGATTGGACACAGGGATCCTTAAATAGGCAGTCATTGCTTAATGCATGGCAAAAGTAATGCAGAAAGCTCCTGTAGGAGCTTTCTGCATTACTTTTGACCTGCATTAAGCAACTATATGCCTAACAGACGCTTAATACGACCTCTTTTTAATGATCGCTTAAGATAGGTTCTTCTGTATTATTTTTTCGTTTATTTATTGACTACGTTTAGTTATTGACTGCGAAAAAAGCTTCATAACGTCTAGTCAGTTTAAATCCTCTCGGTAGACGTTTAATTCACCATTAGGCCCAACCATTTGCTTGCTCATCGCGACTTGGCTGGTACTTGCAAAACAGTTTGGACCCAGACGAAGAAATCCAAGCGAGGCCAAGCGTTTTTCAATCTTTAATCGATAGCAAGTGAAAATTGAAACAAATCGGGAGTTTGACTTTTGAATTGTAGTTACATGTACAATCGTTTTGCGCTAAGCACTCCAGTTATTCTTCCCGGTCTTCTTGGTTTGCATTTCGTTTCGGCAAAACAAGAAACAATCTGGGGCACTGATACCAATCCGTTTAAGGTAATTTAAATATATATTTTTTTAAATAAAGAACAATTTAGGTAATTTTAGGCAGGTTGCTGCATTAATGCAGGGTGAAAGTCATGCACAAAGCTCTATTTACAGTTTTCTGCATAACTTTCACCCTGCATTAAGTTGTCACCTGCCTGTCCGGCCGGTGATGGCGCTATTTTTAACGTCCTGTTTAGAGGGAATAAAGTCCCGTTTAGAGGGGTGTCTGTCGTTGACGTGTTATACATTCTAAGGTTCTGTCAAAACATTTTGAGTATTTGTCTTGAATTTCTTCTTGATTTTCGTTTTCGAAGAAGAGTTTAAGACATTTGCCAACCTGGACAAAAATCATTACAACGTTACTGAGGTACTCGGACACTTTCTTTAAATTTCATTTCGAAAAGAAAGTGTCGCGAAATGTACCGAGTCTGAAGAATCCTAGCACAGTCCGTCACATGTAGCGCACCAGTCACGTTCGAGGTCTATTCGGTTTGCCGCAATAGGTCAAGAATTTCCGATTGAGTGCATTATATGTAGTGAAAGAACAAGTTCATTTTCAAAATACATGTGTACAGTGTATTGGATGTTTAGCGCAAAACGATTATATCCATTATTCAGTAACTTCTTGGGTCCAAAATAATTTTCCACGGCAATCATCGTAGGCAACTTAATGCATGACCTTCACCCTCATGAAGCATTTACCCGCGTAGAAGGATCTACATTATTCTTCACTTAAAGTTCGGATTAGGGAGGCTTCGTTGATTCTTTTCCAGTTTTTAACCATTTCCTTCATATACACCCCTATGCAAACAAAGTAGACCCAGATCAGACGGCTCCTATAGGAGACGTCTGATCAGGGTCTACTCTGTTTGGGAAAATATAGACCTAATTTTACAGTTTCTGACCAAATCAAAATGTCCCATGTTCATATGCAATTATAAAATAATCTAATTAATATTCATGATGCCATTACTCCTTATATGAATATGCAACAGGGAAAGGGTTAAAGTCTGGTATTAGGGAAGCTTCTTCGATTCTTTTTAAAGGCGTACACTTTTTTTTACCGTTATGCTAAGCAGGGAATATCAAATTTCACACTCATTTGGTTAACACTTTACAAACCTGTTTTCCTAATTCGTTGTTTCGAACCATAAGTACGTGTATATGCATTTACATTATTTTAAATGACATTCTGGGATGAATTGTTTGCTTTACCGCCACATATTGTCAGAAAAGCCCCTTCGCCTTCATCAGTAGACTGACTATTAGAGACAAAGAGCGTTTGCAGAACAAATACAGGCAAGAATCTAACTTTTGAGTCAATGAAACGTACACATCTGAAAGATCTCACAGCAGAGAAAACATGTTTTGGTTTTGTTAGACTTACATGAAGCAATCTGCGACCTGGTTAGAATATCATTGTCCCTGGCCAAAGGTTATAAAACTTCTGAGTCTGATATCATTCTCAAGTATCCGATTGGTTAGATTCTGAGCAAGCTCAGTCTGGCCAATCTGATGCCTTAGAATCATCTCAGACTCAAGCAAAAAGTTTTATAACTCCGAGGTCTCATCACGTTGGCGACTGTATGAATTTTTTAAGTTTTATTTGTTTATGTCTTATTGTTTTAGATACAAAACGTCTAGTGCTACTTTATGATTTTATACATACTGTACAAATATACAGCTGTAGATAGTAAGGCATTTTAAAAATACTCTCCGTACAGTCATTGCCTGAATAAAGATACGTACATCAACTCGATCGTGTGTAGATTGTCTTTTTACAATTGTATTTTATTGTGAATACAAAACGTCTTGTACAGAAATAAACAAACTATCAAACATATCTTACTGTTAGTGTTAAATCTTCTTATCCTTTGACCCTTTACTCCATAAATACGCTTTTTCATGCCTTTGCAAACAAAGTACAGTAAAACCTATCTAAACCGGAATTCTAGTATCGAAGAATTTAGGTACATTGTACTATAAAGCAGGTGGCTGCTTAATGCTGGGTGAAAGTCATACAGAAAGCTGATTTCACCCTGCATTAACCCATTCCCTCATATTGACGACTCTGTAAAATTACTTTGTGAAACCATTGTGATAAATAGAGCATTTGCTCCTATAGGTTTCAAACTACAAAATTCTAAAACTTTCCTTTTCTCTAGTTAATGCTCCTTTTCGATAGATTTATTCCAAGAGGTTGTATCTAAAATAGCCTATGAGGTAATGGGTTAAGCTGCCACCTGTCTCCAATACCCATATTTATATTTAATTGAATGTTCGGTCTAGCAGGGTTTTACTGTATTACATGCATTCATTCATGGGTAAATACACCATTTAAAAACATCATTAATAAATAATAATAATAAAAAAAATAATTCATGGTGTCATTATTTAATACTTTAATTTTTCGTCTGCTAAAATTGTCACCTTCCCCAATTCAAATGTGTATCCAATTCAGTGTCAGTCTCATGATGAAAATGTCCCAAAATTTGGACTCTGATAATGTGCTGAGGTATGGAGTGTGTTTTACCTTTTACACCGTAAATACGCCTATCTAAACCTTTGCAAAGTAGACCCGGATCAGATAGCTTCTCTAGCAGCAGTCTGATCAGGGTTTGCTCTGTTTGTTTATAAAATAACATGCATCTCCTTCACAGTTTATGGCCAAATATTTCATGTGTTAATGTCATTTTTAAAATTCTTATTATTTCTTAGTTTATGAATACTCATGTACATGTACATGCATGATATTAGCTGAATTTGTATAACTGCATCGCGAACATGGGATTACATTACCATGACAGAAACTGTAGTCTCCAATATACAGTAAAACCCCTCTAATGTGACCACTTAATGAACAAACATGGTTGTCTTCATAAGCAGGTGGTTGCTTAATACCAGATGAAAGTTATGCAGAAAGCTCCTGTGGGAGCTTTCTGCATAACTTCCTTCCTGCATTAAGCTACCACCTGCATTTTTCCACTGTGAATTATGCCCCTTTTTGGTGGTCGCATTAGAGGGGTTTTACTGTATATCATTTCTGAAACAAAAACTGAAGTCTTTGATCAGATGACTCCCACTGATCTGGGTCTACACTATTTGTAAAAACCAGTATACTCATTTCCCACATTGAAAGGGTTATAATTACTCAAGTCTCGGACAAATCAGGAAGGGAGATCACTAGTTATTTTTTTCATTTCCTCCTCAACTTGTCCAACAAATGCAGGGAAGAGTGGATCAGTGAGACAGAGCTTTATGATAGTGGTTAAATCAACGCTGGAATCATTGGCCAGTTCATTGTACACTGATGGTAAGCAGGTAGCTGAGGGCTTGACTATGGCCTGAAAAAAAAAGAATGATATTGCTGCTGCTGCCACTACTGCACAAATACATTTAATGATTACTTCTTTTATTACAACAATGTATCAATATGTAAAAATCCTCTACATTACATAGTATAAACATGGATCTTGAAGACAGTTGGCATCTTCATGCAGGGTGAAAAGTCATACAGAAATCTCCTCTAGGAGCTTTCTGTATGACTTTCACCCTGCATCAAGCAGCCACCAGTCTAATTTCTTCTCTACTAGAATTCCGGTTTAGAGGGGTATTACTGTATATGAGTGGCAGTATGATCTTTCTATGGTAGCAGATGTAGGCAAAACATCTAGACTTATTACTGAAGCCCAATGGATGTATACCACAGTCAATGATTAAACTCTTTCAACACTATGTGAATTTGTGAGGACCCATGCAAACAGACTGGATCCAGATGAGACATATATTAACTTCAGAGTCTAGAGTGTTTGCTATACTGACAATTGTTTTGAAATAACGGAAGAAAATTTCACCAAACTTGCTTAGTATTGAATAGGTCAAATTTTAGCACTACCAAACATCGATTTTCAAAGCACCCACTGATGCCATTAAGCGTTTCAATGCTTTTTCAAAGTAGAACCTGTCTGAAGTGGCCATTCATTTATTGAACATAGGACTCTTTAAAAACAGATGGTTGCTTAATGCAGGGCAGAAGTAATGCAGAAAGCTCCTATAGGAGCTTTCTGCATTACTTTTGACCTGCATTAAGCTACCCCCTGCCTTTCAGACCCCTAATTAGACTAGACCCCTTTTTGATGACCGCTTAAGACAGGTTCTGCTGTATATTTAGTGTATGCATTGAGTACTTGGTGTCTCATCAGGATCAAAGCTGTTTGCAACACAGGCAATAGTTTCTAAAAAGTTTCGAAGAATCGATTTGAAGCAAGTAAAAATTGTACTAGATCGAAATTGTATAGCAGACTAAGGGTTAAAACTACCAACAAAAGTCATCAAAGGTTATGAAAAATGGCATGACAAGAAACCGCCAATATCATGTGTTTCACCTATTGTGTCTAACACTCAAATACATTATTGATCTTTAAGACAGGTTGAAGCTTAATGCAGGGTGAAAGCCATGCAGAAAGCTCCACTTTTCACCCTGCATTAAGCAGCCACCTGCCTAAAAAGGCATCAATTCTTCAATACTAAAATTTCGAAGTAGATGTACTCTAGCAAAGGGCATAAAAAAGCATGAGAATGTCTTGTTTCTCACCTCTGCTAACTGCCCGATGGTGATGTCCCCAGTTAGTGTCTGTTTGTCTGCTGGTGTGTCTTGAGGTGTGCTGCTGACCTATGAACAATAAGACCCACCTCATAGAAATAAATGCACCTTTTGGAAGTTGTAAAACAGTGTAGATCCAGTCCAGATGTATGACTGATCAGTGTCTACAGTAGTACCTGTCTTAACCCTTCGCTTGCTGAATTCTAAAATACATTTCTCCTTCTTTACCCATGCCCTGTTGTATAATTACATATAGCTTCACTGTGTACACGTATTTCGCTGTGCAATCACTGCTATGGAGTGCACTGGTTGCACAATCAACTTGTAAATAGTGCAGACCCTGATGAGACAGCTCCTGCAGGAGCTGTCTCATCTGGGTCTTCACTATTTACAGGTAGGTATATTGACGTGAATAGCAAGCAAAGGGTTAAGCAGCCATCAAAAAGAGTTCTAACTATGGGTTTGTAAGGCAGGTGGTTGCTTAATGTAGGTCAAAAGTAATGCAGAAAGCTCCTATAGGAGCTTGCTGCATTTCTTTTGTCCTGCATTAAGCAACCACATGCTTTTAAAGACTCCTATGTTCAATAAATGAATGGCCACATAGGACACGTTTTACTGTACACTATTTTGTGCTTCCAAGCATATGTATCATTTTACTATCATCCAATATATACCCAGTATCCCTAAAAAGGGACAGAAGCTTACAGTGTAAATCCAGATCAGTGTATTCATGAAGTGAATGGGGATAAGCACTTTAAACACCACTCTATAAATATGCATTTTAAAGCCATTGCAAACAGGGTAGACCCAGATCTGATGGCTCCTGTAGGAGTCAGATGATCAGAAACTACTCTGTTTGCTTATGTTGTATATAGTGTATTATATATTGTGTACTTGTTGTGTTATTATTAATCATGAATTGTTGGTTTTAGATGAAATTATAATAGATCTGACACTATATTTTCTACCAATACCAAAAACACCCTGTACTTGTATATACAGTAAAACCTCTCTATAACGGCCACACAATTATGTTAATTAGTTGGTATTTAGGGCAGGTGGCTGCTTAAAGCAAGGTGAAAGTAAAACAAAACGCTCCCATAGGAGCGTTCTGTTTTACTTTCACCTTGCTTTAAGCAACCACCTGCCTTTAATACAAAACATTTTATGAAATTTAGTGGCCGTTGTAGAGAGGTTTTACTGTATAAGCCATTATAAAAATGCAGTTAATAAACATGCATGATTATGAAACATGCATCATTATTTCTTACATGAATATGCAACCCAGAATTAGACATCTTTTGAGTGACCATTGCAGAGAGGTTCTATAGTAACCATTTACAATAAACCCTCTCTAAACTGGATTGTTAGGTATGTAGAATTAAGATCCTTTTAGGCAAGTGGCCGCATTTAATGCAAGGTGAAAGTCATACAGAAAGCTCCTTTGCTACCACATTCTCTTAAAGACAGTATTGATAATAATTTGAATGTCTGATTTAGAGGGGTTGTACTGTATATCGGGGTTACCTGGCTTTGGTCAGTGAGTGGATGACCAGGAATCTTGATGGGGAAATGTTTGGCCAGTCTGTTCACACACTCTTGGCACCTGGTCTCTGCACTGACCACTTCAGTTGCAGCGAACTTTACTCGGAATCGTCTGGACTGGTTCTGCAATTATATGTCAATTAAAGCTGTACTGCGCACTACTGTAGAATAGATAACAGGATGGTAATTAAGTATGATAAAACTCCAAATGTTTTGACATTGTGAAATGGAAAATATACCAAATGTGTGTTTAAGAAATCAAAGTACCCTAATTTTTCTTTGTTTTTAGACAAATAAACTTTGAAAATTTTATCAGGAATTTGATAAAATTGCTCCAGTTTGATCTGGGTCTACACTTTTTGCCTAGGTCTGTGTTTCTGAACATTTAGGGTTATTAGTAAGGTACAGTTAAACCCCTTCTAATCTGACATTCAATTTAGTATAAATATTGGTCTTGGAGACAGGTGGCAGCTTAATGCATGTTGAAAGTCATGCAGAAAGCTCCTAGGGGAGCTTTCTGCATGACTTTCACCCTACAGTAAGCAGCCACCTGCCTAAAGGTATCTTAATTCTTCTCTACTAGAATTCCGGTTTAAAAGGAGTTTGGTAACAAAATACTTACATTTATCTTTGATATGACCATAAGACTGTCTCCTCGGCTGATGCCCTTGAGACAAGCTCCTGCATCTGACAGTGACAGGCTTTCCTACAAGGACAAACATTTAAACCCTTTACTCCATGAATATTCATGCAGGTAATACTGATATCATGTACATTAATTAGCTGAATTTTATAGTGGCATATGAACACAGAAATTTAAGTCATGACAGAAATTGTAGAATAAGATCTTTATTATTCCATAAGCAAACAGAGCAGATCCAGATAAGATGGTAAGAACAGGATCTGGGTCCACACTGTTTGTATTTAGGCATTAAAAAGGCGTATTTATGGTGTAAACTCTTTGTATCATGTATGCCAAGTAATTGTTTTTATCTAAACTTGTCAGTTGATACGTTTTATATAATATTTCTCAAAGTTAATTTTTCTTTGATTTTTTTAAGCCTTTCCCTGTTGCACATTCATGTAAGAATCTATTAGCTGAATTTTCATAATGTCATATATGCATAGGATGTTTGGTATTTGGTAGAAGCTGTTGAGTCGGATCTATTATAATTTCATAAGCAAACAGAGCAGACCCTGATCAGATGGCTCCTACAGGAGCCATCTGACCTGGGTCTACTCTGTTTGCAGAAAAGGCATTTATATGACAGAAAGGGTTAGCCTAAAAATGCAGCCAGGGTATCCAATAGGATGGTATCTAATAAGATGACGAGTTATGCAGAGTATCATGGTTGGATTAGTAAATAACAAGAGTGTTCGGAGGAACACATGTGTCACCTGCTCGCAGCTGACACAAAAACTGTTATATGCTGGAGTGAATTCAGAACAAAGGGGAATAACTCAAAAGTATTGCATGGAGAGTGATGGACCTTAGTTACATCAATGGTCCTCAATGAGAGGAAGACACATGTGAAATTTGAAAGCTCCATGATTAGTTTAGAAATGACAGCCAAAAAAAAAGAAAGTGAACAAAGGGGAATAACTCAAAAAAGTATTGCATGCGGAGTGATGGACCTTAGTTACATCAATGGTCCTCAATGAGAGGAAGACACATGTGAAATTTGAAAGCTCTGTAATGATTAGTTTAGAAATGACAGCCCCCAAAAAGAAAGTGTGATGGACAGGCAGACGGATGGACAGACGGACGGACGGACAGACAGACGACGGAAAAGTGATCCCTAAGTGACACACTGCCTCTCGGCAGGTGACACAAAAAATGGCTGCTATTCATGACTTGGTGGTCATTTCTAAACAGTAAATCCAGATGAGATGCAAATTGTCTCATCCATATAAAGAATTCAATCTTATAATGAGAGTGACAGTTTTGCAGAAAGCTCCTCTGGGAGATTTCTGCATGGCTTTTACCCTTCATTAAGCTGCTACCTGTCTTGCAGATTGGCATTGATACTGACTTGAGTCTCTTCAGTTAAGCGAAGTAGTTTTACTTAACCCTTCGCTTGCTGAATTTTAAAATACATTTCTCCTTCTTTACCCATGCCCTGTTGTATAATTACATATATCTTCACTGTGGACACGTATTTCTCTGTGCAATCACTGCTGTGGAGTGCACTGGTTGCACAATCAACTTGTAAATAGTGCAGACCCTGATGAGACAGCTCCTTTAGGAGCTTTCTCATCTGGGTCTTCACTATTTACAGGTAGGTATATTGACGTGAATAGCAAGCGAAGGGTTAATGTACATTCTTGCACAAAACGTGCTGTTGTAGTCCCGCTAGACCATGTATTAACTAGGCGATTCTCGCGCTCACGCGCTGTTGTTGACCGGTTTTAATTATGCCTATTCGGGGCGTAAGGTAAACAATGGATGCGAATGCTGTAGCGTTTTGGCCTAAGCTAGATGAACGGTGCGACTATTTCAGGAGCACTGACAATGAACTGTTTTTAGTGATATACATATTGAATTAAATTCTGTGCAAACGGTATTTGATACAATCATGAATTGACGTTAGAAAGAAAACAGTGGCCCGGAAACAGCATAAATCGAACGAAGTGTCAAAGATGTGTATAGTTTTGCTGCGGTAGTTTTGCTTGTATTTGGAAGAATTACATTGATGCAGGAAAGCAGAAAATGGGTTTTGTGCAAGACTAGCGTTAATACACGTTTGTTTTCGGGCACTAACATCTGCAGTGTCCCTTGGGAATGTTGTTGCCCTCACCCTTCGGGCTCGGGCCAACAACAGTTCCTCGGGACACTGCAGATGTTATTGCCCGAAAAAACGTGTATTAACCCTCTATTGTACTTCAGTTACTAAACCCTCACCGCTGTGGTTCGAATCCTGGCCTGGGCATTTGTATTAACCCTTCCCCTTACATAAACGTGTTTTCACGCATTTGCAAACAGAGTAGAGGAGCCGTCCCAGAGGAGCCGTCCCAGAGGAGCCGTCTGATCAGGGTCTACTCTGTTTGCTAATATAATTTGATAGATCTGTTTCTTTGCTTTCTAAAATGTCTACAATGTTCCACCTTCCATATTTCTTTATATAACTATTTTATGAATGAATATTCATTAGGTATTGAACTTTGGAATATTAAAACATAGAACAGGGAAAGGGTTAAAGGAAGCCTTCCACCTGGCTTACAGTAGGTCGGTGGTTCTACCCAAGTGTTTCTCTGTGCACGAAACAATGCAATTGCTCCATGCACAGAAAAAAACCTCTGGGGACTTCCTTGACCCGCTGGATGTCGTGATACTGAATATTCATGGACTAAATAGTTTAATGAAATACGGAAAGTGGAACATTGTAGTCATTTTAGAAACTAATGAAACAGATCTATCAAATTCCATTAGCAAACAGAGTAGACCCTGTTTAGACGGCTCTTATAGGAGCCGTCTGATCTGGGTCTATTCTGTTAGCAGATGCGTGGAAAGGCATTTATATGAAGGAAAGGGTCAATACTGTTAAAGCGACATAAAATCCCAAACAAATAAACAGTTACAGGCCTAGCATTAATTAATTACCAGTTGTTTTCTGCCATGGTGAATTAGCAGTTGATTTGTGGATACTGTTGTCAGCTGCAGTTGTCCCCCTTCATTATTAAAGTACTGCAAAATAAAATTTATTTACATGATTAAAAACTGTGAAATGAAATTCAATAGCTTTAAAAGAAACCTTTTTAGCATGTCTTCAGTATTTTCTAAACAGTTTTGAAGCTGCTTGATATCTGCTGCTGATATTATTTTGAAATTATTAACCTTTTGCACCATAAATATACCTCTCTATTTTTTTTGAAAAAAGAGTAGACTCAGATCAGAAGGCTCCTGCAGCCGTTGTCAGATAAAGATCTGCTCTGTTTGCCTATGCTGTAGATCTGATTCTACTGATTCGGCCATGGCCAAAATTTCCCGTTTCAGTGTCATTATAAAATATCAGATAATCAATATTCATGATGTCATTATTTTTACATATTCATGGAGTTATAAAATATCTGAAAGTGGTCTCTGTAAATCCTTTATCTCATGTAAATCGATAAATATGAGATAAAGAGATAAATATGTACATGTATAAATAAAGAGACAAATATACATAAATATTATAAATATGAATCAGATGAAGTTTTATCCCTTTACTCTATAAATACGCTTTTCTACACCTCTTGCGAACAGAGTAGACCTAGATCAGACGGCTCCATTAGGAGCCGTCTGATCAGGGTCTGCTCTGTTTGCTTGTGATATAATAAATATATGATTCTACAGTTTCTGACATGGCTGAAAATTCTTGTATGCTATTATAACAAATTAATCTAAATGATATTCATGACATAATTAATTCTTACATGAATATTCATGGAGGAAAGGGTTAAAATGTCATATGAACAAGAGAAATTTGGTCATGACAGAGACCGAAGAATCAGATCTACATAGCGTCCTAAGCAAACAGAGCTGACTCTAATCTGACAGCGATATGGGAGCTGTCTGATCTGGGTCTACCTTGTTTGCAAAGGTATTCATAATAGTATTTATGAACACAGAATTTGTAGCGATTGCAAAACCTGTAGAATCAGATCTATATTATTTCATAAGCAAGCTGAGCAGACCTTGATCAGATGGCTCCAACTGGAGCAATCTGATCTGGGGCTCTTTTGTTTGCAAAGGTGTGAAGGGCGTTTATATAAGCAATCAAAATGTCTTCATTTCATTTCTTAGTATTAAATTCGATTTTTCTGTCTCTTAAACATGCATTTGTCCGAGTGTCAAGACAGTATGAATTCTAAAGAAACATGTAATTACTGAGTTGAACATTCAAATACATGTACTGTAGTTTGCAATTGTGTTCCTCAGGTTTACAATGAACAAACCTCCCAGTCACTGCTCCCTGGGTCCGGGCATTTCTCTGAGGATATCAGTCTGGCATATCGCTCCAAGTTCCACACCTTGCAACTTACACCTGGGACTGCTGAAGACATTTTTCATGTGTTATCTGATAGTAGAGAAAAGGAAGAACGTAATTTTGACAGAATATATATTTTTTCAATTTTTCACTGATTTTGCATGTAATAAAGAAAATTTATTCCAGTGCTATTATTTCAAAATCACATTTATGAAAATAACTTTAGAAGAGAGAATATAGCAGTAAATAAACACAATAAAATATACAGTAGAACCTATCTTAAGCGCCCAAAAAAATAGGTCTAATTATGGGTCTGTAAGGCAGATGGCAGCTTTCTGCATTACTTTTTCCTTGCATCAAGCAACTATCTTCTTGTCAAACTCCTATGTTCAATAAATGAGCGGCTTTTCAAGCAACTATCTTCTTTTCAAACTCCTATGTTCAATAAATGAGCGGCTTTTCAAGACAGGTTCTACCTGACTCCTTATATTTTTCATCCATTCTGGGATATCATCCTACTTGCGCTGCAATTTTGCAGGAATTATACATACTGTGGTTTGTTTACTCTATATATACGCACCTGACCAGAACCAAATAAGTGAGCTTATTTGGAGTGTATATTTAACAGTATTATGATATGACCAATATATAGTAGCTAAAAATAATTAATATTCTAATTATGTTTTTCTTTGTTCGATATTACTCGGGGCGAATGTTAGTTCTGAAAGAGTCATGATTGTTTTAACTAAATTAATGATTTAACATAAGTGTAAAAATAATCATTATTGTGAAACTGAATCGCATCTTTTTCTTGTCACAAATAAATAATAAGTTATTGTCAATTGAATGTCTTCTTTAATTAAAATGAAAACAAATATTGATTTGACACTTACCGCCCTCTTAACTTCCTTGAATAAAATGGACTAGGCTAATTCGCGGACCAGCAGACTCGAACATACGCATCGAAATTGCGGGATTAATTAAAAATAGATTCCGGGACTTATATAATCTATATTGATTTGTATGCATGTCATCAGAGAAAGATGTGTACCAAATATGAAAAAATACGCAAGTTTTCAGATAAGATTGCAGGAATATTTTGGTTTGTGATCGGTTTCACAGTTTACTTTCACCTTGCTTTAAGCAGCCACCTGTCCTAAATACCAACTAATTTACACAATTTAGTGGCCGTTATAGAGAGGTTTTACTGTATGTTGGAAAGATACGCTCTGCTCACATGCCAATATTTTATCCCAGCCTTACCTCTTTAAGTGACTCAAGGCTTCTCCCTCAGGATTATTTAGCAAGAAATAATGACTGTATGAATGTTGATTAATGATTTCTTTATAATGAAATTATAAGTAAGAAAATATTTTACATTTATTCCATATGCAAAAAAGAGATTGTCCCGATAAGATGGAAATGTCATTTCTATGGGACAAGGGGGTTTAAAAGCATTTCTTCTTTTAACTCATTCCCCTAGACTATTTTTATACCCAGCCTCTAATGCTACAGGAGCATGCTTTACTAGAGAAAAGGATTATTTTAATTGTGTAGTTTTGAAACCATTGTGATAAATAGAGCACTTGCTCCTCTGAAGCAACTGCTATATTCATCACAATGGTTTAACAATGGCTTTACACAGGCGTCAAAAAGACGCCAGTAAGAAGGGAATGGGATAATTTCCACCGGATCTTCTTCAAGAACATAATCAGAATTATCCACATTTTTTAATGTAACATTACAGACAATGCAGCATCAGTAGACTTCTTTATTTGTTCACATTGCTTTAAGCAGCCAACTACAAAATCCTTCATGTAATTTAGTGGCCGTTATAGAGAGGTTTTACTGTACAGTAGACTATCTAATGCGATCACAAAATGAATAAAAAATAAAAATGCATGTCTTGTCTTTAGATACAGGTGTTTACTTAATACCATATAAAAGTAATGCAGAAAGCTCCTCTGCATTAAGCAACCAACTGCCTGTAATACACACATTTATAGACACCTCTTTTAGATGGTCGTTTTACTATATGTGTGAATATGTAATCTTACACAACTATGAAAATCGTCCTATAAGGTGAAACTAGTTTTTAACAACACAATTTCGATTTATTTAGAGAAAAAACAACAACCAAAAACTGAGTTTTGTTTGAAAACTACCGAGCAAACTTTCTTGGGCCTTGAACACCAAGTATCAAACGCAGATTGGCTTCAGATCAGCTGCCTAGTTACTCGGCATATCATATCACGTTGTTTGCCAATACAGGTCCCGATTGAAAGGATTAATAAGGGTTAAATCCCTTATCTCGCTTCCACGATCTGGCTCGCACTTGCAAACAGCTTGGATCCAGATGAAACGCCGAGTAACTCGGCGTCTCATATGGATCCAAACTGTTTGACAATCATTCAACAGTTTCTCAAACACGTGATCGAATCGGAAGTAGTCAATTATTGCATCAGACCCAACTTTGAGCAGATGTTAGCAATGATTATAAGGGATAACGCCTTATCAGTTCTTACACATTTATACAGTTGAACCTGTCTTAAGCGGCTATAAAAAAGACGTCTAATTATGAGTATGTAAGGCAGATGGTAGCTTAGTGCAGGTCAAAAGTAGTGCAGAAAGTTTTTATAGGAGCTTTCTGCACTACTTTTGTCCTGTATTAAACAATCTATGTTAAAAAAATGAATGGCTGCTAAGAACAAGTTCCACTGTATTAGGATTCATACTTTGAACACAGCATAAATTTGTCTTCATTTACACACACTTAAAACACGGAAATTCAGCATGAATTTACTTTTGGTGAGATTCTTTACGAACCTATACATAATAATTTTATTTCGTAGGACAATAACCATTGTCTAGTGCAATGACAATATCGCTTGCATACACTCTCATTTGAACCATTTTTCTTTTTTGTTTGTCGATATGGTCTTGAGATATGTTTTAAACTTTCGAATAGAACAATATACAGTAAAACCCCTCTAAACCGGACATTAAATTTAGTATAAATATCGGTCTTGGAGACAGGTGGCGGCTTAATTCAGGGTGAAATCATGCATACAGCTCCTAGGAGCTTTCTGCACGACTTTCATGCTGCATTAAGCAACCCCCTGCCTAAAGGTATCTCTAAATTTGGGTGCTACTAAACAGAGTCTGGTAGAGTCCGGTAGAGTCTGGTAGAGTCCGGTAGAGTCTGGAGGCCTTTTTAAGAATTTTAAGTGCAATTTAAAGATTATAATGCTGTTATATAGCACTATTTTGTATGTTTACAGCAGTAGTAATCAACATCCGTTAATAAATGAGCATATAATAGCTTGAAAACTCCCTGTAAATATTACGGGGTCACACGGTAATGGCCGACCAACGTCGGATAGAGTCTGTTCTAGTTTTAGAAGTCTATATGGTAAAATATGTCCCCCTTTGAATCAGAAAACATTTTACACACATTAATAAGTGATTTTATTATAATTTCAAAGGCAGTATGGACATGATGTATGTATTGTATGACAAAATTGTTGTTTCGCCTTTTTCAGATTGGAGAAAGGTCGGAGGATACCGGTAGTGTCTGGAGATGAAAACGGGAGTTTTAGGTCAACATTTGCATAATTAATGTATTAATAACAAGGTAGAGATGTATCTGCAACCATATTTCACATACAATTGAGTAGCAATTTGTGAATAATTGGACTCAAATTGTTAGTATCGAAACCAAAGTATACGACTCTATCCGACGTAGGGCGGCCATTACTGCGTGACCTGGTAATATTTACCGAGTGTTTTCAAACTAATATACGATCATTTTTTAATGGGTATTAACTACTATAGCTTCAAACATACAAAATAATGTTATATAACAGCATTATAATCTTTAAATTGCACTTAAAAGGCCTCCAGACTCTACCGGACTCTACCAGACTACCGGACTCTACCAGACTCTGTTTAGTAGCACCGCTAAATTCTTCTGTACTAGAATTCCGGTTTAGAGGGGTTTACTATAGAACATTATCACTAAAAAGTAATTGACATAGATGCGTGTGTCATAAAACAATGATTGGTCATTATATGAACTTGTGGACCTGGGGTTTTTCGGCGGATATACTGCCTCAATACACAAGTCGGTTTTTATGGCGACTTGGTAGAAGTCCTGACTAGGGGACACGCAGCTATCAGTTCGAACCTCGGTAGTGCTATTCAGTGAAAAGACGGCGTCTGATCTGGGACTGCACTATTTGCCGTGGTGCATTTTTGCAACATTGGCGGTGAAAGGGTTAAACAGTGACCTAACTCTCGCATTAGCAAATAGTCTGGAGTCAGATGTTACTCGTCCTCTCAGCAGAATCTAAACTGTTTGACACTCGGTCAAGAATCTAGACTGTTTGACACTCGGTCAAGAATCTAGACTGTTTGACACTCGGTCAACAGCATCGAATCGGAAGTAGTTAAAATTGCACCAAATCCAAATTTGAGCGGAAACTAAAGTAAAACCTCTCTATAACGGCCACTAAATTGTGTTAATTAGTTGGTATTTAGGACAGGTGGCTGCCTAAAGCAAGGTTACTTTCACCTTGCTTTAAGCAGCCGCCTGCCTTTAACACAAATATTTGATGTAATTTAGTGGCCGTTATAGAGAGGTTTTACTGTATCTACATGTATTTACACATGGGATAAGGGTCAAAGAGAGACCACTCACACAACATTTGGAATGGTTCTGTAAGGAAGTGCGTTTTTGGACTTTATTGAAAATCTTTATATTTTGTTTACAGGCCTGTTTCATTTTGGGAGTAAAAATATACGGTATAACAGAAGCAGGTAAATATTCTTATAACCATTTACCCGGTAGAAAAAGCTTTTTAAACCTTTCCCTCATTTGTACGACAGACCCCCAGCAAAGCTATTGAAAAAGTGTCCTGATAACGGTTGTAAGTGGACAATTTTGTACGCACGTGATTCTTGTGGTTAAAACCTATCTACCTAGGATTTGAATTGGGTGAACCAAGGGGAAAACATTTTGTACTCATTTGTGAAATATTCATTTTTAATCAAAATTAAAAGTCTACAACGTACTGTCGTACAAGTAAGATACATGTACTCGTCTTACTACCAAAGTGTCTTCTTACAACCGTTATCAGGACAGTTTGTTCGCATGACCTCAGACAAGTGTCCTCGGCTACGCCTCGGACACTTCTTCGGTCATGCGAACAAACTATCCTGATAACGGTTGTAAGAAGACACTTTGGTAGTAAGACTCGTACTGTATCTATTACATAAACGTGTTCACATGCACTTGCAAACAGAGAAGCCCCATATCAGACGGCTCCTATACGAGCCGTCTGACCAGGGTCTGTTCTGTTTGCTAGTGGGACTTGAAAGGTCTGTTTCTTTACTTTCTAAAATGGCCACAATGTTCCATCTTCCCTATTTTATTATAACTATTTTGCCTATGAATATTCAGTAGGTATTAAACTTTTGAATAAATATAGAACAGGGAAAGGATAACCTTTTAACTTATAGGAACAACTTCTTTACCGTTTACCCAATAGAGATAGCCTCTTATAACCATTTACCTGACGGAGAAAACTCCCTATAAAGCTTTACCCGATAGAGAACAGTTCTAAGAACACTTGATAGAGAGCATTTCTTAACCCTTTCCTCAGTAAATACGCATTTTTACGCCCCTGTAAAATCACATGTTGAAAATATTGTGATAAATAGCACATTTGCCCCTATAGGAGTAAATGCCCTATTTATCATATCACAATGGTTTCAAACTTAAAATTCTAAAGTTTTCCTTTTATCTAGTTAAAGCTCCTTTTCGGTAGATTTATTCATAGTGGTTGGATCTAAAGTAGCCTATGGAGGAAAGGGTAAATAATTGACCCGATAGAGACAGCGTCTTATTATCCTTTATCTGATAGAGAAAACTTCTTACAGCCTTTTATCCGATAGAACAAACTTTTTACGACCCTTTTACCAGATAGAGAAAACTTCTTATAACCCTTTCATGATAGAGGAAACTTCTAAGAACACTTTACCTGACAGAGAACACCTCTTAATCCTTTTACCCGAACGAGAAAACGTCTTAAACTTCTTAAAACCCATTACCAGCTAGAGAAAACTACATGTACAGTAAAACCTCTATATAACGGCCACTAAATTGTGTCAATTAGTTGTTATATAGGACAGGTGGTTGCATAAAGAAAGGTGAAAGTAAAACAGAACGCTCCTATAGGAGCGTTCTGTTTTACTTTCACCTTGCTTTAAGCGGCCACCTGCTTGATGTAATTTAGTGACCGTTATAGAGAGGTTTTACTGTAGTTCTCCTTTATCACAAAAAAGAAAACTGCTTAACCCTTTACCTGATAGAGATAAGAAATCTCTAAAAAGATATTCAGCGGCATTCAAATATTGACATAATGTTTGTTTGTTTGTGTTGATTAACGTCCGTTTCTGCTCACTATGGGCTAATTGGACGCCCCATATAACAGTCGCCTATCATTTTAAGTTTTTAACCCTTTCACCGCCGCAGTCGCATAAATGCACCACGACAAATAGTGCAGTCCCAGATCAAACGCCGCCTTTTCAAGGCGGCGTCTGATCAGGGACTTCACTATTTGTCTCAATCTCTATTTCTATATATGTGCTTTATTCCTTTGAAATTTGCATTTATCTATCTCATTTCCTTATTTTACTGAATGATCTAACAAACTTGGATTGCAGACGACAATTAGAAATTTGGCGCCGAAAGGGTTAATGGCGATTTGTTATTAACCCTTTACTTTATGAATATCCTTGTAAGAAATAATGGCATCATGAATATTGATTAGTTGAATAATGGTTTAGGAACACTTTATTTTTTGGCTTCGGTAGAAACTTTGAAATCAGGTCTACGTTTCATAAGCAAACTTGACATGCCCTGATCAGACGGTTCCTTTAGCAGCCATCTGATCTGAGTCTACTTTGCTTCCAAACGCGTACCCTCTCTATCAAGTAAATGGATAAACGAGTCTTGGACTTGTTTTCTGTGATTACCCAATGACTGTTCGCGTGTTATTCTGTTGTTACAGTAACTAGTGTTCGTCTGACGCACGGTGATGAGGACGACAAGTACAGCGGGCTACTGGAGATCCTGCACGGTGATGAGGACGACAAGTACAGCGGGCTACTGGAGATCCTGCACGGTGATGAGGACGACAAGTACAGCGGGCTACTGGAGATCCTGCACGATGATGAGGACGACAAGTACAGCGGGCTACTGGAGATCCTGCACGGTGATGAGGACGACAAGTACAGCGGGCTACTGGAGATCCTGCACGGTGATGAGGACGACAAGTACAGCGGGCTACTGGAGATCCTGCACGGTGATGAGGACGACAAGTACAGCGGGCTACTGGAGATCCTGCACGGTGATGAGGACGACAAGTACAGCGGGCTACTGGAGATCCTGCACGATGATGAGGACGACAAGTACAGCGGGCTACTGGAGATCCTGCACGATGATGAGGACGACAAGTACAGCGGGCTACTGGAGATCCTGCACGGTGATGAGGACGACAAGTACAGCGGGCTACTGGAGATCCTGCACGATGGGGTGTGGGGCACCGCGTGTGGCGCCAATTTCAACGCTTCAGCTGCCAAAGTCGTCTGCAACATGCTCAAATACCCAGCGTAATACTAGGGTTTAGCACGTTTTGTAAATCATTTCCTTGATAGAGACGCCCATGCACGCCTTTGCAAACAGACTAAACCCAGATCAGACGGCTCCTGTTTGAGCCGTCTGTTCATAGCCTGCCCTGTTTGCTTATAGACTTATATACATGTAGATCTGATTCTACAATTTCTGCCATAGTGTAAACAATCTTGTGTTAATATACCACCAGCTAATGCATATTGATAAGTTGATTCTTTGATAATGGCATATGAATAAGAAAAAAAATGAAATTGAAAAATACGTCTATTGTATTTATGAAGAATAGATGTTTTTCCAAGGGTGTCTAATACCTTTGCTTAAAATCTACTATGAATAAGTACTTCTGGGTCTGAAAACTTTGTTCTATAAAATATACCCAGTAGATTTTGCATAGTAGAGTCGGAACAACACATTTAACCCTTTCCCTGTCGTATATTCATGGATACTAATAAGAATATTTTTTATAATGGCATATGAACACAGTACATTTTGCCTCAGGCAGAAGCTGAAGAATCAGATCTATATTACACCATAAGCAAACAGAGCAGACCATGATCAGACGGCTCCTATAGGAACCGTCTGATCTGGGTCTACTCTGTTTTCAAAGGTGTAGAAGACGTATTCATTGAGTAAAAGGTTAATAACTTAATAATTTGTTTGAGAACCCAAAGACCGATAACAGTACTTATTTTATCGTTCGGGTTTCGAGATTTTACTGTACATGTATATGTTTTCAGTAACGCAGCATTCAGTTACTACTTTCATAGTGACTTTGTCCAGGGCACTCCCAATCGGACGTGGCTAGACCAGGTCACATGCTCGGGGTCAGAGGTTGACCTGGCTGACTGTAACCTCGGGTCGTGGGGTGTGAACACCAGTTCTTGTCTACATTACTGGGACGTGGGCATCGAATGCACAGATAGTGAGTAGTATCACCGGTACTAGACCGAACAAGAAATATCTTTTAAAAAGATATTCAGCGGCATTCAAATATTGACACAATGTACAAAACAATCTCTGCAATATTCATTTCAATGTTTGGAGATTCTACTAGTACAGAGAACTAGATCTATGAAGGGCTGCATGTTATTATACTAGCAGAGAAGCATGCAATGAAAATGAATTGGGAGTAGAAGAAGCGTTTATTGATATATTTCAAGTTGCTTGTATAGGAAATCACTTTTAAAATGTACGATGTCAAAGTAATGTTTTAAAACTATCTCAGGTTAGTTCTTTAGTTTACCTTTTATAAAATGTACATGAAAGCGCTTACATTTGTATTGATATGAAGATAAGAAATTGAATACACTTTAAAGCATGAAGTTTTTGTTTGTGCAGAGTCTATAATTCCATAAAGAACTGTATTTATTTAGCCTAGATCAACGCTTTAATCGACTTGTGTGCATCATCATTAATGACATCATTAACTGAATCTACATGTATTTTTAAAACAATATAACCTACTCTGTGAGCCCAAGCCCCATGTGATAGAGCCATAGTAATAGCCTTCAGTAAGTAGCTTTATATCAAAGAGAGCCAACAACCAGTGTTTCGGTGCTTTGGTCGGGGATAGTAATTAATACTATTAATACCACTACTCTAATATACTAAACAACCCTTCTTCTTTATTTCCTATAGCACTGCCTGTGAATTATGGTGGTTTCGGCAAACTACCTGTTCGTAAAAGTGGACTTATGATCAAATGTTGTATTAATTGATAGCAAAATGATAGTAAAGGTTTGAAAGTTTAATAGAGGTTTCGACAAACTGGTAATATTGCTCAGCAACCATTACCATGAGGTGATAAATATCAGTACATCAGTACTTTGATTTTATGGGAATTTCCAGGTCTTAAAATCTATTTTAAGAACAGAACTTTCGACAGTCGACAGTCTTCGGTCCCATGCTAAATATCTGCGTAAATAATTACTGTCTGTACTATATGGCGTTTTGACTGAACTCTTAGAAGTTTATAGAACATGTCTGTGTAACATGGTGCCTTACATGTGTTGTGATTATGTTAATTATTGCATTGAATTCAATTTGCGAGGCCGAAGCAGCTAATTATCATAAAACATGGTGTTTGAAATAACTGCAATATCGTAATAATTACCCCAGGAAATTCGACACGTTAGTAGACTGTATATCAGAATTTTACATAGTTTCGCAATGTGTAGAGGCATATAAAAAGGTTGTATGCCAGTCAAGTTATTCACTAATGAAAATACAGTTTACTACTAGGTCATATGCAAATTACAATGTAACAGTTTCTCATTGGTGGAAAACTAGAACAAAAGTGAAAATAGACAGCTAGCCGCTGAAAAAGGCTGTATGCCAGTTAAGGGATTAACTAATGACAATACGGTTTACTAGAAAATACTAGTAGGTCATATGCAAATTACAATGTAACATAGTTTCTGATTGGTGGAAAACTAGAACAAAAGTGAAAATAGACAGCTAACCGCTGAAAAAGATTGGTATATTAACCCATTCTCTCCTAGACTGTTTTAGACCAAACCATTTTGAATAAATCTACCGGAAAGGAGCGTTTACTAGAGAAAAGTGAAAATAAGAATTGTGTAGTTTTGAAACCGTTGTGACAAATAGATCATTTGCGGGGCAAATGCTCTATTCATCACAATGGTTTCAAAACATGACTTCTACAGAGGCGTCAGAAGGCGTTCATAGGAGGAATTGTGTTAATACACTAGGTGCTATAAATACACTATAGTCTTTTTTGATCTAGTGCCATTGAGTAGTATGCAGTGTCTGTGAAAGCAATCACTTTAGCCAAAGTTACTCGATTTGACATTGACTCTTGTGGCGTCATATACCGAGCGTCTGCAAACACTTAAGTTTCAGAGAGGACTTACTTTCAATATTTTAAAATAAATAATAATAAAAAAATAAAATGTGAAAGATTCTCGCATATTCTTCCTCTAGATTCATCTGAAATCTCATCGGTCTGGTCAGAATTAATTGAGGTAACTCAAAACTCCGATCGGAAACCCCAGCGATGTCGGAAAAGGCATACTTGATTCAGTCGTAGTATAAACATATTTTATTTCATATATCATTTTTCATGAAAAAGGGTCGGGCCACAAGTCGTATTCAGTCACAAGTGATTCAGTCGTATGAGTGCACCGCCATTGAAAAATATGGCGGCCCCTTGGTATTTGCCACGGTGAAATTATTTATGTTACTACGTTGGAAGGTGTGATAGCTATTTCAATTGCAATTGTAACCCAGAGCTTAAACTATGCTAAATGATACTACTTTTAATAGACTATATTTCCGTTTGAGTTTACTTTCTGGCATGTTCTTATTCCGGTGAACAAAATGTTATTAAAACATTCCCGTATTCCCTTCCACTAGATCCATCCGGATTTCGGAATCCCATTGTCCATGTCGGAATCAGACGACTAATTTGAACCACCATAATGAACACATGGTTTAGACTACTGCCAAGTTGTTAAGAACGTGGTTTCGGTTTCAAGTCTTGAATGCAGCTCCTGTTTCAGAGAGGATTACGGACGTTCGGTTGGTGGATGGCGGGAGCCCATATGACGGTCGTGTGGAGGTGCTTTATGACGGTCGATGGGGTACCGTGTGTGATGACGAGTTCACAGATTCCGCAGCCACCGTTGTCTGCAAAATGCTGAACATTACAACGTAGGCAAACTATTAATCTTTTTACCGTCAATGTCGCAAAAATACACCACGACAAATAGTGCAGTCCCAGATCAGACGCCGCCTTCAAAAGGCGGCGTCTGATCAGGGACTTCACTTTTTGTCTCAAACTCTGTTTCTATATCTGTGCTTTATTCCTTTGAACTTTGTATTTATTTATCTTATTTTCTTATTTTATTGAATGATTTAACAAAGTGGATTGCAGACGACAATTAGTAATTTGGCACCGAAAGAGTATTAACAATTAATTAACAGTAAACATTCCAGCAGATCTACCTTTGAGCAGACATTCAGTTTTCAGCATTGGAGGGTTAACTCTTGAACCCAATTACCTCATAGGCCATTTTTAGATCCTACCTCTTTGAATACATCTACCGAAAAGGAGCATTAACTAGAGGAAAGGATTTGTTTTATATATGGGTAGTGTTAAAAATTGTGATCAATATATAAAGATTCTACAGTTACTGCAAAGGTTAAAAAGGCCATGTTTTCATGTTCCATTATAGAAAAAAAATCAGGCAATACATATTCATGATGATTTATACATGAATATTGAACAATTAACCCATTCCCTCATATTGACGCCTTTTGACGCTTCTTTAAAAGTCACATTCTTAAAACATTGTGATAAATAGAGCATTTGCTCCTATGGAGAAAATGCTCTACTTATCAAAATGGTTTAAAAAAGTGACTTTTACAGAGACGTCAAAATAAGTCAGTATGAGGAAATGTATTGTATTAAGCAGTCACCGTCTGTTAAAGCCACATATGTTTATTCATTGTGTGGTCTCTTGAGAGGGGTTCTACTGTATTTCCTAATTGTCTCATGTAGACAGAATTTCAAATTTGATTTGTATTGTCGCTTAAATTCATTTTCATATTTTTTTACAGAGACTATGCTATGAAATTACGACGAAACTACCAACCCGTCACGATTCCACCAGAGCAGATATGGCTTCGTCAAGTTCAGTGCACGGGGCTCGAACCTAGTCTCTCCTTGTGCCGACACAACCGCATGGGTAACCATTTCTGTAGCCACCAACAAGATGTATATGTCGACTGCTATGCTGGTTAGTATGCATATGTGTTGATATTTCAAGCGCTTTTGAACGCACATATCCTGTGTTAAAAGAGCGCTATATAAATGTGGTATAATAATAATAATATTTAATTCTTTCAAAGTCAAAAATTCAAATCAGTACTGACGTTTACAAACAGTTTGGACCCAGATGAGACACAGAGTAACTCGGCGTCTCATTAGGATCCAAACTGTTTGACCCTTAGGAAACGAAAGGCATTTCTTCTCGGAAATCTGAAGCGGACGATAATCTTACAGAAATTTATTCGAATTAATTGTTGCTCATATGAGGAACGTTACGTAAATATGTTTTTTGCCAAAATATCTTGTTTGTACTCAACAAGATAGGGTTGAGAAATAAGAGGTTTAGATAAATACGGTATAACTCTTCTAAAACAAGGTGTAGTACTGGGTCATATACACAGATGGTAGCTTAATGCGGGTAGATAGTTATGCAGAAATATTCTGCATTAACCCTTTCACCGCCGCAGTCGCATAAATGCACCACGACAAATAGTGCAGTCCCAGATTAGACGCCGCCTTTTCAAGGCGACGTCTGATCAGGGACTTCACTATTTGTCTGAATCTCTATTTATATGTATGTGCTTTATTCCTTTGAAATTTGCATTTATTTATCTCATTTCCTTAGTTTACTGAATGATTTAACAAACTTGGATTGCAGACGACAATAAGACATTTGGCGCCGAAAGGGCTAAGCAACCGTGTGCTTCTAATGGCGACTATATTTCTTTATACAGACGTCCTATTATATTCCTCTTATCTACAAATTTGGTTGTCCTCTTACTCTTTTCCATTTTCCTCTTCGCCATCCTACTGTCAAATTTGTCCTTTATGTTTACAGTGTTGTTATATTTTCTGGTCCTTCTGGGTCATAAATTTCAATGCTTTTAGTTATAAAGATTTAATACCACCTGCATATACCATTCCAAATTAAACCCCATTTTGGTTGTCGTATTAGAGGGGCTTTACTTGAATTTATTATATACGATTGTGAACTGTTCAATAAAAGAATAAATATTCGGCACACTTTTAATTCAACAGAGCGCCCATATTATCGACTCGTCGCCGGAAATACGTCATATGAAGGTCGACTGGAAGTATACCACAACGCCACCTGGGGGACAGTCTGTGATGACGGTTGGAGGCGAGGTAGCGCAGAGGTGATATGCGCAATGTTAGGCTACGAAAGGTAGTGGTTAAACAATCACTGACATGCTTGCATATCATAATGGAGTTAATGAGTTTAGCATTTATTGACAAAATGTGTCAATATGTAATAAATAAACCAAAACATGTGGTTTAATACACTTAGTATACTACAGTATGTGAATACAACGAAAGCATATGCGTTGTCAGTTAATCCTTTACTGCATGAATATTCATGTAAGAAAAACTGTTAATTAGACTAACTATTATAGTAGTACATGGACACAGGAAGTTTTGGCCATGGCAGAAAGTGTAGAATCATATCTATATTATATCATAAGCAAACAGAGCAGACCCTGATCAGACGGCTCCTCTAGGAACCGTCTGATCTGGGTCTTCTCTGTTTGCAAAGGCGTAGAAAAGCGTATTCATGGAGGAAAGGGTTAACCCCTTACTTCATGAATATTCTTGTAAAAATGATTACGTCGTGAATGTTATTATATACTTTTATTATATGATATTTGGTAATGTTATATGAACAAAGGAAGTTTTGGCCATGCCAGGAACTGTAGGCTTAGAACTATATTATTCCATAAGCAAACAAAGCAGACCCTGATTAGACGACTCCTGCAGGAGACTTCTGATCTGAATCTACCCAGTTTGCGAAGGCGTAACTATGGAATCAGGTATTATACTATGTTCGCAAAAGCGTGAAAATATGTTTCTATGGAGTTAAATGCGTCTCTATGGAGTAAAGGGTCCACTCTGTTTGCAAACGTGTACATAAGCGTCTGTCAGGTTAACACTGTACCTGTTTTATGTTTATTCCAAATTTCAATACCTGCTGAATATTCATGGACACAATTAGTTATAACGAAATATGGAAGATGGAATATTGTAGCTAATTTAGAAAGTAAAGAAACACATCTTTTAAATTCCACCAGCAAAACAGAGCATATCCTATAGAGGGATCCTATAGAAGCCGTCTGATCTGGGTCTACTCTGTATGCAAATGCGTGAAAAATGCGTTTATATGAAGGAAAGAGTTAACGGAGAATAAGACAATCGAATCTGATTAATGTAGAATGTATTGTCAGTTGAAACGGTTGAAATATGCTAGCAAACAAAAACATCAACCAATCACAGACATACGGTGACATTTATGGCATAAGTGTAGTATAAGTAGTCGCTTAAGACATGTTCTATTATATTTCAGCTAAAAGGTAGAATATGTACGAGTAGTTAATATACACGTTTGATATTTAGGTCTGATGCTGTGGCGAGATCGTATGGATATTTTGGCGAGGGCAAGGGTCCAATATGGCTTAACGAGGTTCAGTGCCAGGGATTCGAACCCTCTATCACGGGTTGCACCAGATTTCCATGGGGCTATGCCCACTGTGCACATAAAGAGGACGCCGGTGTCACGTGTAGTAACGGTGAGTGAAGTACTGTCTCTTTAAACGTGTGGATTTTTTGTCGTTACCAATTGCTACCTGGTGCATTTCTGGAAGTTACTTGTTTCCTTAATTAATTTTAATAAAATGTCGAGTTTTCACTTGAATTTAAACTGTTAAGTAATCACACATTTGCATATACATGTAGTATTGAATCAGTATATACCCGATGGATTGTCTTCCCTTTCATTGTATCGTATTGATGCTAAGGAGATATCCATGTAGATTTCAGTGGATTTGTATGTACTGAAGATAAAGTCTCACCGATAATTAATATCAATTTTCGAGGCTATATAGTTACTATTTAGGCTATAGCACCACATAAACACTGAAATATGAGATACTAAAATATTTCACATAATTTCACCAGGAAGTTATCCAGATATGTTTGTCCTTTTTACTGATACAAGTGAAAAGTCGATAATGAGGATGGACCTTACGTCAGAAATGTACGTCGCCGTTCCTAATCTGACTGCCGACGTTCCAATAGCTGTCGACTATGACCCCGTCGATGGCCGCATATACTGGTCTGATTTCGGTTTGAGGCAAATAAAGAGCGTAGGAATAGACGGTACTGCTGAAGCAATCATTCGAACTTTCAAGACAGGTACGTTAGTACAGATGATCTTTCATATACATTGTTGTGTCATTTTACGAAATGCTTTAAGTCGTTCATTAGCAGCACGCCATATGCAAAGAGAAAACGATAAACTTAACCCTTTACCCATACCAGTTGATATGCATTTTAATTCCTTTACAAACTGAGCTGACACAAATCAGCATTTCAAGTAAGAGTTATCTTATTAACCCTTTCCCTCATATTGACGACTTTTGACGAATCTGTAAAAGCCACTTTGTGAAACCATTGTGATAAATAGAGCATTTGTTCCTATAGGAGCAAATGATCTATTTATCACAATAATTTAAAACTACAAAACTTAAGATTTTCCTTTTCTATTGTTAATGCTCCTTTTCGGTAGATTTATTCAAAGAGGTTGTATCTAAAAATAGCCTATGAGGTAATGGGTTAAGGTCTGCCCTGTCTGCTTCTGGACTAATATAGATACACATGAAGCTCTATATGTATTTTTTCTACAGTTTCTGTCCTGGCTAAAAAGTTCATTGTTCATATGCAATGATAAACATTCGTCTTATTAATAACCATGATGTAATTATTTCCTACATGGATATTCATGAAGTCCTTTGTTAATATGCTAAGGATCTTAAATACATAAATTATGTACGTTTTACAAATTCAGCATGTACATGTAGTTAGAAAACTTAGGATGATGAAAAGTGGTATCAATGCAGTCATTAAAGTTACAAAATGTATAAACATAGTGAGTACGGTATGTTACAGGCATGCGCAATGGTTGCAAATGGTATAAAGTATGCTAAAGAAGCCTATTAACCCATTTGTTCCCAATGGATTCTTCCATGCTTATATATTGGATTAACCCATTTTTTATCTAATGGATGTCTGGTATAAATTTTCATTTTTGTTTTGTTTTATATTGAATTTCGTATCAGCAAACAGTGTAGACTCTGATCAGACGCCGCATTATGCGGCGTCTGATCAGAGTCTACACTGTTTGCCTACGTCCCATATATGGGATCGTGGGAGCAAATGAGTTAAGGACATTGTCATTTAAACCATTTTACACGAACATTCATTTTTGACCATGGAACAGAAAGACGTTTGTAGATCCAACTTTCAGTGACACGTCGATATTGATGTAAATCTAATATACTCGTCGCTTGAAAGAACATTGAATAGTTTTAACCCATTACCTCAGTCTATTTTTAGACCCAATATCTTTGAATAAATCTACCGAAAAGGAGCTTTAACTAGAGAAAATGAAAAATATAGAATTGTGTAGATTGGAAATCATTGTGATAAATAGAGCATTTGCTCCTATGGAGCAAATGCTCTATTTATCACAATGGTTTCACAAAGTGATTTTTACAGACTCGTCAAAACGCGTCAATATGAGGGAATGGGTTAATCCGTTACTTCATAAAATTGATCTACAGTAGGAATTTATGACCGATGAATATTATTGTAGCTGAAAATTTAAAATAGCATAATGAAAAGAGGCTTTTATTGCCATATTAAAAACTGTAAAATCAGATATATACTTTTTAATAAGTAAACGGAACAGACCCTAGTCAGGCGGCTTCTACAGGATGCATCTGATCTAGGTATATTTTGTTTGAAATGTCTATGAGGTAAAGAATTAAATACCGTGAGTTAATGTGATATTAACTCTGCAGGTTCCCGGCCTGGTAGTCTGGCTATAGATCCTGTAATGCGTCTACTGTTCTACATGGATGCCGTGAGCGGTAATATAGCCCGGATGTCACTGAATGGTGCCGATCATGTTGTTATAGTTCAGTCAGGATCGCGCAACTCCGGAGATATAGCGCTAGACTATAAAAGACAGTACGTATGTCAGGACAAACGACTACAGATTCATTACAGCTTTGTTTCCACCATAGGTCCAGATAAGATGTGTAAATTTAAACATTTTCAATAATTGTTATTTCTCCTCCAAACTTTATTCTGTGACCCCTCTTTAGAATTATCTCTCCGAGACGATTCTAAAGAGTGGTCACAGTACAGGGTTTGGTGGAGAAATAACGAGTTTAGTGTTTGAATACGCACCTTTTTTACATGTAGCTCAGATTTCCACAAATGCAATTTGTATAGATATATCATAGGTTGTTATCAATTGTGTGCATTGGGTGAAAGCGTTGATTTCAAGCGGATTGAAATATTGTAAATATCTTATTTCAGTACCATCGTTATGAGTCAACACTTATACAAGCGATTACAAAATGTAGGTACAATTGAACTCCATCCAAAAACCAACAACACAAAAAACATGCATCAACATAAACATCACCTTCATTCCCGAATGTTTTTATAGACAACAACAACAACAGCAACAACAACAACACCGCCACCAGCAATAACAACAATATATAATAATATTAACAAAACAATAACAAACCAAAACAACTAATATGACCCAACCATCTTTGAAGCGGTCTATTTTTAATATACTATCCTTGTTTATATATTTTATTGCATTCTCAAGCCACAAAAATAATTTTACACCACACATAGCTATCTCATACGACGTATAACTATATCACATCCCAATATATAGCTGATCAGGGTTTCCTGTGCTTGCTTGTGATATAATATAGATATGATTCTACAGTTTCTGCCATGGCCAAAATGCATGTGTCCATGTGCATTTATACAATTAATCTAATTAATATTCATAATGGTTCTATATTTTACATAATATTCATGAAGTTAATATGTTAATGAAGTTAATATATATTGCATTATAGCATGGTTTACTGGATTGACATCGGTAGTCAAAGCCGGATAGAGCGAGCCAGCTATGACGGTAACAACCGGTCTGTAGTGGTCAATTCTGGACATCACTCGCCAACAGGACTGGCCCTGGATGTAGACAGTAAGCTTATTCCATAAACTGTTTACTCCATGAATATTCAAGGAAGAAATAATGAGATCATGAATATTAATCAGATGGATTTTATAATGAACATAGGAACGTTTTGCCATGAAGTGGTCTACCATGTTTGCAAATGCGTGGCACGGCTTTTCTGTCAGATAAAAGGTTAACCGGTCAAATGATTCTGTTTTCAAAATACAATTACATGTATCACATAATCTGCTTTGTGGAGTGCCGTAACAGAGTGCCGTAAATCGCGAAAATGCATTTGTGCATTTTTTATTCAAATTAGCAATCGTTAGCCAATCGTAGCGCTCCATGTGCGTCGTCCGTTGTATTGCTACGCTGTTTGTAAGCAATGGCCGAAACAACCATCAGCTATAGCCTGTGTCATTTTCTATGGCTTTTAAGGCTAGTATGTGATAAATAGAATCTTACAATCGTGATGTGATAAAAAGAATCTTACACTCGTTTACTATAATGAACATAACACTCGCTAAAGCTCGTGTTATATTATTATAGTAAACTGGTTTCATAAAAACAATTTGTAATGAACACTCATGTAAGATCCTCTATATACCTGTAATGCACAGTTCGATTTTTTATTGACAGTGCAACAAACATTGCCTACCTAGACCAAATGACTCTTTTAGCTATTTATATGTTATTGTCCAAATTTATTTCAAAGGATGCGATGTCAAGATGGTTTGTCAAACAGCTTAGATCCTGTTGAGAAACCGAGTTACTCGACATCTCATCTGGTTCCAAGCTGTTTGTCAGGTCGTGGTTAGCGGGACAAGACTTAATGTCTATGTACCATCTAATGAGTAGATTTAAAAGTTTGAGGTAACGGTGTCAATATGCTTGAAACAGAAACCCCCTTACACTTTCCTTTGTTGTACAGTAAAACCTCTATAGACCGGGCGTTAAATGTAGTATAAATATCGGTCTTAGAGACCAGGTGGCAGCTTAATTCAGGGTGAAAGTCATGCAGAAAGCTCCTCTAGGAGCTTTCAGCATGACTTTCACACTGCATTAAACATCAACCTGCTTAAAAGTATATAAATTGTTCATTACTAGAATTCCGGTTTAGAGGTTTGTTTACTGTAAACCATTGTTTCAGACGGTATACTTTACTGGGCGGACGCATTTTCGGCCACAATCAGCGCCATAAACATGGATGGCACGCACAGACGGACGATATACACCAGCAATAACACACTGAGCACATTCACAGACCTTGACTTAATGGAAGGCAAGCTGTTTTATTCAGATTCTTCAGAAACGTAAGCAACTGTGGGATACATTATTCCTTTACTCCATTGATATTCATGTAAGAAATAATGACACCTTTAAATGAATATTAATTAAGGCTAATTGTTATAATGGACACAGGGAAAAGAAATGTTTGGCAATGACAGAAACTGTTGAATGATATGTATATTATAGCATAAGTAAACAGTGCAGACCCGATCAGATGGCTCCTACAAGAGAAACCTTTGATTGAGTGTCAACATATTGGATCCTGATGAGTTGCCGAGTTACTCGGCGTCTCATCTGGATCCATACTATTTGCAAATGCGAGTCAGATTCTGACAACAATTAGAAATGTGGCACCGAAAGGGTTAATGCGAAATTTTTTTTTTTTATAAATGTGAACCGTTCTCTTCTCCAGCTGCCTGCGACCTGGGTCCATGCTTATAAAACCTTTCAGTTGAGTCTGAGTTCGTTTTAAAGTTTTTGTTTGGTCAGGGTCCATGCTTATAAAACTTTTAGTTGAGTCTGAGTTTGTTCTCAAGTTTTTGATTGGTCAGATTTGAGCCTTTGGCTCAAATCTGACCAATCAAAAGCTTGAGAACTCAAATCTGACCAATCAAAAGCTTGAGAACAAAACTCAGACTCAACTAAAAGCTTTATAAGCATGGGCCCTGATTTGAGCGTCTAATTGTTGTTTGCAATCCAATATTATTAGATCATTCTGTAAAGTAATGAAATATGATAAATAAATGCAAATTTCAAAGGAATAAAGAACATATATAGAAATAGAGTTTAAGACAAAAAGTGAAGTCCCTGATCAGACGCCACTTTGAAAGGCGGCGTCTGATATGGGACTGCAATATTTGTCGTGGTGCAATTTTGCGACATTGGTGGTGAAAGGGTTAAACATTTGCAGAGAAGTCATAAACATGTAAGCATTGTACCATTTAACACATTCCCTCCTACTGACGCCATTTGACGCCTCTTTAAAAGTCATTTTTTGAAACCATTGTTGATAAATAGAGCATTTTCTCCGACACATTAGTGTCCATAGTATACAATTATAAAATATGCCCTTTTTCTAGGTAGAATTATTCAAAGAGGTTGTTTCTAAAAATAGTCTAGGATGGAATGGGCTAATTTATAAGTCAGTGGGAGAAGGATTAACAGCAGGCCAACAGACTAAATCGGCCGATTCACCCACACTTATTGGCAAGGGTTCGCAACAAGAGAATTGTAATCAATTAGTATACTGTATTTTATACGCACCAGGAGTGTGCATCTATATATATGATTATGTCATTTCTTCTATGTCTAGTACATATAGATAGCCTAAAGAATATTACACACGTTGTGTCACCACTGAAGGCTTTGCTGATGCGAGTCTTATTGCAATGCTTCCAGTTTCATAGTACATGAAGCGCTTGGCTGATGTGAATCATATTGAATTACCCCGAGTTCCATAGTGCATGAAATGCTTGGCTGATGTGACACCTATTGACATATGATAATGCATTAAACTATTGGCTGATGTGACTCCTATTGAATTACCCCGAGTTCCATAGTGCATGAAATGCTTGGCTGATGTGACAGCTATTGACATATGATAATGCATTAAACTATTAGCTGATGTGACTCCTATTGAATTACCCCGAGTTCCATAGTGCATGAAATGCTTGGCTGATGTGACACCTATTGACATATGATAATGCATTAAACTATTGGCTGATGTGACTCCTATTGAATTACCCCGGGTTCCATAGTGCATGAAATGCTTGGCTGATGTGACACCTATTGACATATGATAATGCATTAAACTATTGGCTGATGTGACTCCTATTGAATTACCCCGGGTTCCATAGTGCATGAAATGTTTGGCTGATGTGACACCTATTGAATTACCACGAGTTCTATAGTGCATGAAGTGCTTGGCTGATGTGACACCTATTGACATAGTGCATTAAACTATTGGCTGATGTGACTCCTATTGAATTATCCCGAGTTCCATAGAGCATGAAATAATTGGCTGATGTGACACCTATTGAATTACTTCCCGATTTACAGACCCCTATTGAATTAATTTTCACAATATCAAGAGAAATTAATATGCTCTACATAATATATCAAACTGCATCACGCTATTCGCGACCTGACTCGCATTTGCAAACAGCTTGGATCAAGATTAGACACCGAGCAACTCGATGTCTGATCAAGATCCAACACGTTTGACACTTGGACAATTATAGTTTCTCAAAAGCTTGACCACATGGAGAACATCCACCAGATCTAAATTTGAAGAGGCATTGTATTTCACTGCCTAAGGATTATTGTTAATATTTCTTTGTAAATGACATACTATTTTCCAGGTCTCTGACGACTGTGCCAGTAATGGGCGGAGCTGGAAAGCAACTAGGACCGCCAACATTTGGAGTTATAAATAGCATACATGTGTACAAACGAGGCTACGGCTCAGCTAGTGAAAGTTGGCTTATTAGTTATTTAGAGCAGAACCTGTCTTAAGCAGTCAGTCATTTATTGAGCACATGAGCCTTAACAAGCAGGTGGTTGCTTAATGCCGGGTAAACGTAAGCCAGAAAGCTCCTGCATTACTTTTGACCTGCATTAAAGCTACCACCTACCTTACAACCTCATATTTAGACCTTTTTTCATGACCGCTTAAGACAGATTCTACTGTATTATCATTTATTTTCATAAATTCATCGCCGAAGTCGTCGGAAAACGATTTGCTGCAATTGGAAATTTTCGGAATACCTTTGCAAACAGTTTGGACCCAGAGGTGACACGGAAGCAGGGCTAAACTAATCTAGCGAAATATACAATTCCCTTCATACTGAATATACTCTCTTTCCTTAATCTATAAAGGACATCTCCATTACGAAAACGAGCTAAAGAAGAGTGATTGGTTGAATGCCATTGGGGTGTGAAACGGTGCATTTGAAGACTGGATCCAGATAAGACGCCGAATAATTCCCCGTCTCATCTGGACCCAAGCACATCGACACTCGACACACAGTCAGTAGTTTTCTCTAAACCATGATCGAATCGGAATTTAGGAGACATTATTTATATCTTTTTAGACATTTACTTGTTCAATATCTATACCCATTGTAACGAAGTTGCTCGAGGTATATAGTTTTTGACTCGTCCGCCCATCAGTCCGTCCTTGTATCATAATACATTGTTGCCCCCCTAGCACTTTGGTTTCTTGACCAATTTATTTCAAATTTGGTTTAGGAATCCTCATGAATAAGAATTTGGATGAGTTCGATTTTTAGAGGAATGTTATGGGGAACCACGTTTTCTCTGACAATGTGATGGCGCGGGGTGTTTGAGCTTGCTCACTAAAGTTCTTTAATCATGTAACAACTAATCAAATGATGGACTATTAATTATATTATTTTTATTTTAATGGCATATTAATACAGGAGATTTTGGCCCAGGCAGAAACTGTAGAATCAGATATATATTATACCATAAGCAAACAGAGCAGACCCTGATCAGACGGTTCCTGCTATGTTTGCAAAAGTATGAAAAGAAATATGAAAGAAAGAAATGGTTATTGTACCATGTCTCAGAAATGGGAACATGGAACACATGCAAATCAAACACAATGTACACCCGGACCAGTTGGCGTGAATCTTATTTGTAACGGCCATGGAATCATATCGTTTGTTCTTATGAGTGACAAACACAGTACAGGTGCTGAACAGATTCAAAATTAGCGACTGACATTGATGTTCATTGTTTCTGCTAACGCATGTCATATATACATCTATTTTAACAGTTATCACCCAATTACGTCTTGTCAATGGCAGTAGCCCAAAGTATGGATTGTTAGAGCTCAAGGTCGCAGACCGGTGGCTAGGTGTTTGTGCTGATAGGACGGACAGAAAAACAGCTGCAGTCATATGCCGAACCTTGGGTTTTAACAAATATGGACTTCCGTAAGTAGATAAAAAAGAGCCTGATTGATACACTTATATTTGTTTATACTGGTTGGACTAAAGAAGACTGACGGTCTACAATGAATGAAACTATGTTTTCAATGGCCCTTTCTATATTAAAATAAATTTCCATATAGCAATACAATGATACAAATCATTTGTTTTGATAAATGTGTGACATTGGCACGTTATGGCGATGATTAGTGAGCCAATTGATGTACATGTACCTGTTAAATGGTAATGGTCTTTATTAAAACTGGTGATTCGCTGTATTTAGTAAATAATTGGCACTGATAATTAGCGACGGTTTGTGAAAAAAGAGATGTAAATGTCACCAGGTAATGAAAATTACATTGTCTAGTGATCCGCTCTGTTGCAGGACGGATGCTGTTCGGCTCGTCAACTACAATGGACCTGATATAAAATTCCACGTGTTACGCAATCAACATTGTACTGGAAATGAAACCAAATTATCTGAATGTGCCGAGACGCAGATGACTGACATCAGGTGCCATAGTAATCGTGATGTCATTATAGACTGTGGTAAATATATATCTTATTTGAACGCTCAGCATGCTTATGAAATCAGATAAAGTAAACTTTTTGTGAAGACTGAAATATCAATTTTGTCTATATACTCTTTACACTTATTTGCCTTTTAAAGACAAAACTTTTTCAAACATACCGCTATGTATGGTTTCCGAAGATATGACAGGATATAGAGAAAGACGACACTGATTGTGAACTAGCTCATTTGTAAAGTTAGTACACGTGTGTACAACGATATTTATTTAATGGACTGGCACATCTTAACAACTGTGCTACTTAATAAAGTAGAACTATATACATGTACAAGGAACTAACCGCTAATCAGTATAGTTGATATCTTTAACCCTTTGAACATGCATTTATAAACAGTGTAAACCTATATCATATCGCTCCAAGAGGAGCCATCAGATCAGGGTTTGCACTATTTGTTATTCAAAATTCTTTAGAAAATTAATGCCTTTCATACTGAATAAACTCGATTGTTAAACACTGATGGACCATTCCATTTTATTCAAAAAAGGTTTGTGAAAAGTTTGGTCAAATCGTTATTCCCTATTTCCTGCTACACATCACATATACTTCAACATTATTCTGTACACCCTACACTCATGTTGTGTCATTGCACGTGTAACTTCAGCGCCATCAATAGACGATTTTGTGTGTTTACTGTGTACAGACACAGGTTGGAAAGTAACTGTGGACATGGAAAAGCTAATTTACAGGTACGTTATCGTTATGTTTGAAGCTTTCGAGTAAATGTAACAGAATGGAGAGTAATTAGAAACAAATAATAACAATTCAGTAGTAATTACGTATTAATTACGTTTACCAGCAATAGTGACGGAATGGCAGGTGATTGGAAACAAATTATTACAGGTCAGTAGTAATTACGTTTGTAGTTTACAAGCAACAGTGGCAGAATGGCGGAAACAAATTGTACAGGTCATTTTCTGGTGTACTTAGTTTTAAAGATTGCAGCTCATAGTGACACACTGACATACGCCTGTAGACATATCATAATTTTGAAACTTACAGTTCATAGAAACAGATTGACTTGTGGCTGTGGATATGGAAGCAATCAACTTATTTATATGTTTGTTACAGGTGCAACTCGTTTTAAGCTTACCGTTTATCGTGGTATATTGCCATGTAACGGTAGATATGGAAACACTTATTTACAGGTTAGTTTCAGGTACCAATTTTATAAGCTTGCAGTTGTCAATTGAAAACTTATGTTCATAAAGACGGATTAGTTGTGACTGTACATATATGGAAAACTTCTTTACAGACCATAACTCTGAAAGGTCTTACCTTTTACAAAAGTGTGCCCCTTTATGGACTTAGGAAATAAAACTTTAAAATGTATGTCAATTTGAAACCGTAACCATTAGGACTCTCATATTTCATATGTGAATCCCATGTGGCAAGACATTTCATCAATGTTATATTTTTTTAACTTGACCGAATTTTTAGAACTTTAACAAAAACTATAATGTTGTCCATAATTGTTTTAAAACTATTCAAGCAAATCTTATGAAACTTCACACACTTGTTCATCACCACATGAGCTATAATTCTACTACGGGTCATGACTATGTAAAACTGTTTTTTTTTTTAAAATTATGCCCCTTTTTGGACCTAACGCTTAAAATGTCTCGACAGAGTGGCGTCCACTTGCGATGCTCTTGATTTAAGAGTGGGTTGTAAGTGCAACTGTTTAGCCAATTTAATTTTATAGAGTCCATTAACTAGGCAATGTTGCATACCCAGATTATGGTATAAAATGTTTTGGTCACACAATATTTCCAAAGTTCACATCGACAAGATAACTTTTGCAAAATTACATCTTTAAATGACATTAGAAAGGTTCGTTATACATATAAATAGAAAACGAAGACTGATGGGTGAAACGCATGCCTTACACAGGATGAGGCTTGATGGTGACGGTAGTTACGGTAAATGCTAATCCATTAAATCTGGTAGAGCCGTTTTTACGCCTTTGCAAACAGAGTAGACCGGGGACATGTACCTCATGTAGGACCGCGATATATTGTATTTTGCTTACTAATTAATATAAATTATACGCTTTCTTCCACAGTTGAACTACTTTGCGTTCATATGCTATTATAAAAATTCAGCTAATAAATTGTCATGGTGTTATAATTCCTCTCATGAATATTATTTGTTAAAGTAACATACATTGGTAATCAGATTAGGCTACAATTTGACCTCCTGGTTAACATAAAACACACCCACTGTATCACACTGTCTTCTGATGAACGGAAAATGTCATTTAGAGCCTATTACTTCGTTGTTGTGTTGTTACATCTATTTGAACGTGTGATTACGTAGAATATTCGCGAGTGTCCGTTTAATGCTACCAACTCCTGTATCAGGTTCCCTGGTTCCAGCGCTACAGACATCTACCTGGGTGATAATTCCTGTACGGGTACCGCAACTGGTTCAACCTTAGTGTTTGATGAAGATTTCAACAGCTGTCTGACCTCTCAAACAGTAAGTAGTGTCTCTTACAAGAGAAATCTGCTCTAGGTCTACCGTACAAAGTCACTCTAAACCGTTTTTCTATCAGGTGCATGGTTAAGTTATAGGAACTTGTAAGAAAACCAAAACTTAGACACATCTTGCGTGTGCTTTGCAGACAGGGTTTATAGTACGTGGATGGACATATCAACCAATTCTCTCGTAGGTTATTTTAAGACTCAGCACTCTTTGAATAAATAGACTGTAATGTGAAATGTGAAAAGGAGCATTTACTATAAAAAGGATATTTTAGTATTGTGTAGTTAGGAAACCATTGTGATAAATAGAGCATTTGCTCCTATGGAGCAAATGCTCTATTTATCATAATGGTTTTTAAAAGTGACTTTTACAGATTCAATATGAGGAGATGGTTTAAAGAGTCAAATTGTTATGAATACATTTCAGTATGTAACAATATTAGCACACTACGCTGGACATCGCTAGAAACCAGACGACAAAACCCCAGACTCCTCTTTTTCTATAAGATTGTCAACTGCCACGTAGATATCAATATGAACACGTGTCTACAGCCTTACTTACACTAGGCATTCCAGACACGTTCATCAGCATGCCTATCACTTACTTCAACCTTTAAGTACTCATTTTTAAATCGTACAGTCCTGGCGTGGAACTCTCTTCCACAACATAGAGTCAGTACTGACACTGTAGACGTGTTCATGTCAGCACTGGCTATATGGACCGGCCCATAGGCTTACAGTTATTCTTTTACTTTTAACAATCACTAACACTCTGCTTTTTCTGCACAGAAAACCTGTATACATATGTATATTGTAGACTTTGAAGTATTTTCTTAGGTGTTTAGGTTGCACCTTCACTAGCACATGCCTGTAATTCTAAAGTGGACTGAGTAGCTTAAGACTACTGGCATTTCTTTGCTTTTTAACATCCACGCATGGCCACAATATTCAGTTTTTGAATGCTAGCCAGTATAGAGGAAGAAGAAGAAGAATATTGTAAACGGACGGACCGCAATTTTACTGTTTCTAGCAGATGTATCTTCATCAAGTGGTCGCTGTAGAGAAGTTTTTCTCTACTGATATTTTACTTCTCACTTGTAAAAAGGTACAGTAATGAAGAATTGAGAAATGTTTAGAAAAGGTGGCTGCTTACTGCAAGGCGAAAGTCACACAGAAAGCACCTACGGACCCTGCATTAATTTTCCACCTGTCCTAAAGACCGATAATGATAATAGCTTTAGTGTTGGAACTATCAGGATTGTACTCTACTTAGAAATTCAAGATGGCATGGTTAACCCTTCTCGTGCTGAACGTTAAAATACATTTCTCCTTTTTTACCCATGCCCTGTTGTATAATTACATATATCTTCACTGTGTACAAGTATTTCGCTGTGCAATCACTGTTGTGGAGTGCACTGGTTGCACAATCAACTTGTAAATGATGCAGACCCTGATGAGACAGCTCATGCAGGATCTGTCTCATCTAGGTCTTCACTATTTACTGGTAGGTATATTGATGTGAATAGCAAGCGAATGGTTAAAAGTTAGGCAACGTTATTTGTCTATTGTTTCCAAGAATATGTCATATATGTATATACACTGTAAACTATAGACGTTTATTTAAGTTGCGAAATTCAAAATGCATTCATTCCAGTAGACAAAATTTTACCAACTACATTGCAGCAACTGCCAAACGGTACGCGATACTCAAATGAACTTATCTATGCATACCATGACCCTACCAATCCGATTCAAATAAAGAGTTTCAACTGGAGTGTGGACCTGACTTGCACCAATCAGAATAATTCTGTGCTCGGTCACATGGTAAAGTTTAATCAATCAGCAACCACCAGTAGCCATGACAATATCACAAACAAATACCAACTACAAACGAAGTTCTACACAGATCCAAATTTTATGCAGGTGAGTTTCACCCATCTTGATTTACTTTATCAATTTGATGAACTTTATCAATATGCGTATGAAATATAATTCAATAATAATAATGATAATACCATTTCTGATGAGAATATAATTATGCTTTACAAATAAAACAACAAAAACAACAGAGTCTAAGGTATACTGTGCTTTTCGCCCAATATTGTTTTATTTCTTACCGGATTAAGTGCGAATTTGGATCACTTGTATCATTATTTTTAGTATTTCTGTGTCCGAATTTCCCATGAACCTATCTTTAAATAAAAAACAGTTTTGAAAAATACTCGTTGTAAACATCTTCATTTCAATTTTAAAATATCGGACGAATGACGTTCGATTTTTACACGGGCGCATTACGTGGTACGGCAGCCATTTGCAGAGAAACAGCTGATCGAGTTGGCTTGTACAAATGCATTTTGTTTGTGTTTTCTACCTTCTTACTGCATAGAATAGAGGATTGTTTAGCGTGAGCGCTCCTAAATACGACCCAATCAAATGAAATGGATTTAAGTTAAGCCTGTTCCGACATAAAAAAATATGTATTTAAGTCGAGTGACAAAAGTGAGCGAAAAACACTGTAGGTCTATGCAACCATTATGTCTTGAGGGTTTCCTGATCGGACGCAGCATGTGTGATTCGGTAAAGTGTCCGGATCTTTCGAAAGAGTTAATTTTCCCGAAGAGCCTCGTCTGTATCGTTTGTAATGCACTGCGATCCATGTAAGGGATATATTTGGTAGACTGTAACACAATTATATCCCATTTAGATGGCAAATGGTAACCCACTTACTGTGATGGATGGATCAAGTGTATATATGAAGGTGTTCGTTACACAAGCTGATTGGACGACAAAGATGAAACTAACCACGTGTTACACTACGTCGTCAAATGGTGACGCAGTGAACAGCTATTTCCTGATAAAACATGGGTGAGTATTGCTACCTAGATATATATGCAGTTTGAAATGACACGATATGGCGGTATAAACTTTAATTGTGAATTTAAGCAATACTGTTGCTTAATACTGTTGACTGTTGACATTAAAGTTGCTCTACTGGATCTATAGCTTACTATAAATCAACTTACTGCTGTTAATTATAAGATTTAATTTAGTTATCCCTTTCCATCATGTAAATGCATTTTCAAGCATTCTCCTATAGGAGCCATCTGATTAGGGTCTGCTCTGCTTGCTAATGGAATTTGAACGCTGGGTTTCGTTACTTTCTAAAGTGGATACAATGCTCCACCTTCCATATTTCATTATAACTAGTTTGTCCATTAATATTCAGTAGGTATTGAAATTTGGAATAGACATAGAACGGAAAGGGTTAAAAGAAAATCTAGAGTCATTGATTACGGCTGAAATATAAAATCAATATAATTACAAAATTGCATCTTGAAATATGTCTTAGCACGATATCTAGTATATGAAATTGAAAAGACAACAGTTACTGCTACAAAAGATTCTTAGTATCGAATTCAAATTAAAGACAACAATCATTGTGATAATATACTGCCAATAACCCACTGAGAGGTTTTCGATGTTATTTTTCTTGCTACTTTTGTCTACGGTTTACAATTTACGTCTTATTTTGTCCCCTCTTCTTTTAAAGACACTATTACTTTTCTTTTTCCCAGATGTGAAGTGGATGCCAACACTCATCTAATTTCCGAGACTATGCACGAGACAAAGTTTGTTTTCCAGCTGTTCCGGGGGACAGATAACCAGGGTCACGTGTACGTGCATTGTGACGCAATATATTGTGACACGTCACAGATGACATCCCTAAAGAAATGTGATAACCAGTGTAGCACTGATATTTAGTCAATAAAACCTACGTAGTCTGGAACTAGGTTTTGCATCGAAATATATAGTGTAGTGTTACATGTAAGATAAGGTATTGAGAGAGAACAACTTTTGTAGCGTGTCATTTGTTTAAGTATCGAAAAAAAGTAGCCTGAAATAGGACTAAGTTTTGAAATATAAATTAAAGTAGCATTATATGTTGACTGATTAATTAAGTGTAGTATCGAGTAATGTATTGAGAGCTAAACTAAACTACTGTGGCATTGGATAAAGAGTATAGATGTAAACTAAAGCAGTATGATATAGTGTTGAGTTCTGGGAGCTAAAGTGTCGTGGTAATGGGTGAAGGACTGTGTGGTAGACTAAAGTAGGAGAAATTATTAACGGATTGATGTAGAAAGTCTAAAAAAGTATATCGTTTTTAACAACCTTGGTGAGGCACTTATTTTGTTTTAGATACCGGTTATTTTTAAGTTTAGTAATATTATATCTATATCTATAACTATATCAATATTTTGTTTCGAAAATTCAAATATAAGCCATTTTTGTAATTGTTTTTTTTTCATTTTGGTTTATCGCCGATTCAGCAATATTTCGGTTAATTGTTAGACATCCAGCTCATCACAGGTAAGAGCAGATTCCCAATGTTGTTTTGGCGAGAAGCTAACTTTTTCAGGCATTGAAACATATTCAGGTGGAACCACCATTCTATCGCAAGCTTGCTGAAAGCTTCCTCACATAGAATATGATGTGTCCATTTGATATGAAACTTTCAGTAGAGATAAGTTTTTAATAGGTGTTAGTCACCGATTGACGAATTTCAATTGGACAGTAAGAACAAAGTTAACACTTCTCTTACGAACAGCTGCAACAAGTTTATTGTTTTATTTGCACACAAAATAATTTCCATTTATAACATTCATAATGGAATGGTGACATATTTCTGCCACCACTTAACCACTTAATTATCGTGAAAGTTTCCTGTTAATATCTTACATAAATACCTAAAATTTCCATTATTTTTCAGATAATGATCTAAAAAGTGGAACTTCGAAACTTTTAGATAACCAGATAAATATGTTAACACGATGTTGTCATAATACTGCTTTAACCTACCACTAGTTAATGATTTTATTTTGTTACATAACTAGTTATTTATCACGAAAACAGACAATTAACTAGAAAAGTTCATGTTACCACTTATCTAATATATAAAATTATAATCGGATGACTGCGACAGTAGTCCATTGATGTGCAAGGACATAAAATACCATCGAATTGGAATATCTATTTTAGATAAGTTAACTAGAACTTTTTTAAGAAAAAAAAACACACCAACAAACCCGTGTTATTTATAGCTTCAGGTGACAGTATATGGCGCTAACAGTTTATTTTGACGTGTGAAGATATTTATCAAGTTTTTATTTCCACTTTCCACTTATTAGGTACTTATGTGAGCAATTAACTCGAAACTTTTCGCGAAAGCTAAGTGGTACGTGGTGTCAGAAACATGCCACCATATAATAATAATAAAAATTACATGACCTATCGACCAAGACCACAGTGCTGACTGCATTGTGAAAGTGACGTTACATCCGTCGTGTCACAAATGGTGTCGTCACAATGAAGATAGAGGCTTTGGTGGTTTTTCGTCATCTCGAACATGGTGAACACAAACCTCGTCTCGTGCGCAGCTTCCGAGATCAAATGGGTGTTCAAGTCCTCCTCGCAGCTAAAATAGGAACTAGTATGCTGTTCTGAGTGTTCTCTCTGCATAGTAATATTTGTAATAAGATACTTTATTAACTATGTTCAATAAATGAATGGCCGCTTAGGACATGTTCTACTGTAGACCAGTCCGGTTTTCTAAATAGGTAGAGCGTCGACATTCACAGAGGAAAATCGCGGGTCTAATCTCCAACTGCGACGTATGAAAGTCGTTCAAAAGTAGCAGCTTCCTTGCTAACTTTTGGCAATATAAGGAGAGACTAACACACTACAACTAACTGGCCCAATGTCTAGTTATAACGTGAATAGGAATGATATCATGCCATGTGACTACTGAAGTGTGGCAGCGTTATGTATGCCACAATAAGACACACCGTCTTTCAAAACACACGCACGCACACACACACACACACACACGCGCGCACACAAACTCTTTCCCATACACACACTCACTCATATGCACACTCGCACGCACACACGTACGCACGCAAGCACACATGCAAACAAGTACACAATCTAAGTTTCTGAAAAATACTTGTAAAGTAATTATTTACTGTCCTATTTGTCATATAATACTTGAGTATAATATTTTAATATAATACTATATAGCTACTTTCTCTGTTATATAGTATTGTATTTTATAAACTAGTTTACTGTCTATGTGGCGTGATGTATTTCTCATAGATTTATGTTACGATTAATGTTATCTACACATAGTTATACTTGTAGTATAATACTTTAGATTTTCTATAAAGAGAGCATTCTTGCAAGCTAATCGTTTATTATCTATCTATAGCGTACCATTGTAATATAGTACTTACGTGTCTATCTGTAGAATGCTTGTAATACAATAATTAAATATCGATATATAAAACAACACCTGTTCTCTGATACTTATTTATATACAGTAAAATACCTCTAAACCGGAATTCTAGTAGAGAAGAATTTAGATACTTTTAGGCAGGATGAAAGTAATTCAGAAAGTTCTAAGAGGAGCTTTCTGCATGATTTTCATCCTGCATTAAGCTGTCACCTGTCTCCAAGACTGATATAGAGGGCGTGTTACTGTATCTGTAGAGCAATACTTGTGATAAAATCAGATGTACTAGCTATAAATAGAGTATTACTTGTAATAGAATACTTTATGCTCTTTGTCACAAACAGTAAATGAGTGAAAATCTTCGCAAATGACTCTCTCCTTTACTCGGTATGTCAACTGTTGAAAGTTTCGCAGCTTAACACTTTTGGCGCCAACTTTAAAAGTGTCGTCCGCAATGATTATTTCATATTAAATATAATTCTAAACTTAATAATAAAGGTATATTAGTAAAACATTTGTTTTTAAAAACCTGTATGCTTGCAATTGCTTGGGCTAAACTAATATAGAAAACAGTGAAGTCCCAGCGCCAACAGGCGACATTGGCACCGAAAGAGTTAACAGGTTAGGTATCCGTTTCGGATCAATCAATTAGTTAATGACTTAAATGTTCCCGGGACTGTAGAGGAGAAATTCTTATTAAAATATTTGTTATATATCTCCGCCAAGCCCATTATTGCTTGCATTCATTAGACTCGCCTTTCAGAAGAGATTCTAATGAGTTGCAGCTGGATAAAGTTAAAGAATGATTATCGACCCTGCTTGCCAGGTCTTGCTTTGTCAAACCTTCCCAGATTGTAAATTGTCTCCAGTTCAAATTCGGGTTTAACATATTTGTTATATGTAAAGAAATATATGTGTCTTAGGAATCAAATGTGACTGTCATTATGACTACCCCACTTCTATTGTAAAATGACTGTTATTGTTATGTAAATTTTTGTGCACTTTTGTTCTTAATAAAAAAAAAATGACAAATGAATACTCGTACATGGTATAAAGGTAGACTCAACTAGAATATTACTGAATATAAATATCAGTTGGATGAATGTAACGTTTTAATGCACACAATAAAGCCCCTCTAAACCGGATGATCAGTGACGTATAGATATCGATAATGTAGATATGTGGCAGCGTAATGCAGGGTTCTTGGAGCTCTTGGAGATTTCTGTATGACGTTCACCATGCATTAAGCAGTCACCCGCCTAAAAGTACCTAAAATGTTCTCCCCTAGAATTCCTGTTCAGAGGTCTCTACTATATACCGTTTTGTACAATGTAAATGTGGTTTTGATATTGAAGTAAATTGTACACATACCCGTTTCTGATAATGTAGTATTTTGTGGCACCGTTTGTCTGTGAAGGGGTAGTGTAACATGACTTCAGTTTCATTCGTATACTCCAGTCTATGTTCTCAATATACGTCTTCACGTAAATGTTGGTACCAAGCGGAACTTGTATAGGATTACCTGGTATGGGCTGTGAGGGTATGAAAGAGCTTTTTAACCCTTTACTCCATGAGTATTCATCAAGAAATAATAAATGGATGAAAATTACGCTGCTGAACTTTTATAAGGATATAATTAACAAGGACAAATTTGACCATGACAGAAACTTGTCAGATATAATTCCAAAAGCAAACATGGGAGACACCGATCAGACAGATCCTACAGGGTAAAAGCGTATCTGTGGAGTAAAGGGTTAAAGCTGCAATTCTACAAACATATTTCAGGTGATTCACAGACGAAATACGACTTGTTGAACAACTTAATAGCTAGTGTTTTACTAGTTTGTCTGGCTAACATAGATACCCCTGGGTCCATGCTTATAAAACTTTTAGTTGAGTCTGAGTTCGTTCTCAAGTTTTTGATTGGTCAGATTTGAGCCTTTGGCTCAAATCTGACCAATCAAAAGCTTGAGAACTCAAATCTGACCAATCATAAGCTTGAGAACAAATTCAGGCTCAACTAAAAAGCTTTATAAGCATGGACCAAGATAAGTAATTGAATGCCTATCTTTAACTCTTTCGCTGCCAAACTTTGTCGTCTGCTAACTTTGTCGTCTGCTAACTTTGTCGTCTGCTACAAATATTCATTCTTTTGATTTTCTTCATTTTTGTTTCAAAAACATAGTAACAGTGACAAACAGTTTTGATCCTGATGAGACGCGTCCCATCTGGATCCGAATTGTTTGCATAGGTAATCACAGATCCGGCATTGGCAGCGAAAGGGTTAACACCTCTTATTTAAGCATGTATTAAACTGTAAGCATTTTGACAATAATTAAAGCCACACTCATATGTTTACTCATTTTTCTCCATGCAATTATCTTCATCAAATATGCGAGCCTTTTATCTACGAGTCTTTACAAATACACGATTATTTCTGTATTTGTTTACAAGTAATAAAACTTACGTTTATATAATTAGGATCGCTGAACATCTTTACTTCCGGTTTGTACTGTACGGTGGTGTTAAGATTGGCGTTCACAGCCGTTGATTGGTTGTAGGCAACATGACTGTCCGTTGATTCGTTCCTCCGAACGAGGCACGTAACGTCAAGTGTCCAATTGTAATTCCGGATGATGAAAGGATGGACAGGGTCGTGATAGGCATACACGAGTTGGTTTGAATAGATCATATTGTCATTGGTTTCCTCGAAAAAAACATACAAACAAATAATATATATTTAAAATAGTCTGGCTTGAACATTTCACCTAGTGTACATGCGAACATTTGCTTACTGATATGATTATTTTATAAGATTAATTTCATTGTGACAGTTTATCAGGCTTTCGTCTCTTTCTTGTGAGCTATCACGTGATTGTTTATGCATAAAATACATTTAGCTGACATTTGATTCCCAATAAGCTACACACTTATGTTCTTTGGAATAGTTTGTTTTCGAACGCCATCACAAATGCAAGGTCATGTCTAGTATTTCAACAAGATGGGAAAGTATAACACAGAATTCGTAAATATTCGCATACAATTGAACTTCGATAACTCGAACGTCACAGGACCATACAATTTACTTTGAGATAACAGAGTTTTGAGTCTAATCTGAACAATTCCTCAAGTTTACAGCTTAATGCAAGTCTAAAGTAATGTTTAAACTACACGTAATTACTATAATTTGTTATGCTAATACAAATCAATTTTTTTTTCAATTGGTCGGACAAAGTGGTGGTGGCATGTTGCACCCCTACTCACCGACTGCGCTGTAAGACAGCTGTGGATGTCGTAATTAAAGAGTAGATGTCGACCCACGGGAGTCCCGCGACAGGAGTTATCTCCGATGTACACATCCGTGTTCACAGATCCCGGGTACCTGCATAAATACGCAAGGACCGACATGTAACATAAGTAACTTAATCTAAACATTATAGTGAGCGTCTGTATAGATCTGTTATAAAAGGGTTAAATACTTGAAGCTATAGATGAATAATCTGAAAGTACCGGCTTGTATCTGAGTGCATCTCCCTTTATCCTTTTTAATCCTGACCTATAAAATTTGAATAGTCTATCAGTGTTCACTCAGTGGGAACATTTAACCCTTTCACCGCCGGTGTCGCATTAATTCACCACGACACATGGTGCAGTCCCAGATCTGAAACTCTTCTTCTATATCTGCGCTTTATTCCTTTGAAATTTGCATTTATCTATCTCATTTCTTTGTTTTACCAAATGACTTAACAAAAATTGTATTGCAGACGACAATTAGAAATTTGGCGCCGAAGGGTTAAAAACGTGTCAGAGGATTGTGAGTGACAAACAGTGCATACCCTGATCAGAGGGCTCTTTTACCCTTTCGGCGCCAAAATTCTAATTGTCGTCTGCAAAACAATTTTATTAAATCATTCGGTAAAATAAGGAAATGAGATAAATAAAATGCAAATTTCAAAGGAACAAAGCACATATATAGAAATAGAAATTGAGACAAAAAGTGAAATCCCTGATCAGACGTCGCCTTGAAAAGGCGGCGTCTGATCTGTGACTGCACTATTTGTCGTGGTGCATTTATGCGACATCGGCGATGAAAGGGTTAAGCAAATGTGTTTCAGGATTGAAGGAGTTAATACCCATTCACATCGGCAAATGAGTAAAAAACCAGTAACCATATTTATTGTAAGATGTTCTATGGTTCATGTCATTCTAATCGGCAAATTATTTTAAACGAGTAAACAACAAGTATTAACACGAAACCAGGGTCCATGCTTATAAAGCTTTTAGTTGAGTCTGAGTTTCGTTCTCAAGCTTTTGATTGGTCAGATTTGAGTTCTCAAGCTTTTGATTGGTCAGATTTGAGTCATAGGCTCAAATCTGACCAATCAAAAACTTGAGAACGAAATCAGACTCAACTAAAAGTTTTATAAGCATGGACCCTAGTTTATCAATATATGATATTGTTTATATTTCTCTATACTTGAGTTAAACCATTCCCTCATATAAACGATTTTCCACGCCTTTGCAAACAGAGTAGACCCAGATCTGACGGCTCCTATAGGATCTATATTGCTGATGAACTTAAAATGGATCTGACTCAACAGTTTCTACCAAAACATCCCATGTACATTGTCTTTATAAAACATCAGCAAATACATATTCATGATGTCATTATTTTGTGACATTAACCCATTCGCTCCCACGGTCCCATATATTGGACATAGGCAAACAGTGTATACTCTGATCAGACGCCGCATAATGCGGCGTCTGATCAGAGTCTACACTGTTTGCTGATAGGAATTTCAATATAAAACAAGACGAAATTGAAAATTTAGGCCCCGGCACTCCTTAGATAAAATATAGACTAATCCAATATATAAGCATGGAAGAATCCACTGGGAGCAAATGGGTTAAACAGGCAAAGAGGTAACTAGTTCACTGTCTCCGAGTTGACTGACAGGTACTAGTGCTTTAGACGTTTCGTGTTTTATGCCATTGATGACATTGAAAAGTTTACCTTTTGTTGAGTTATCCTTTCACCAACAAATACATTTCGTTTCCTAATTTTATTGTCTGATTCAGGATTCAAATTGGAGTTATTTCTTTTTAACCTTAAGTGTTTTCACGCATTTGCAAACAGAGTACACCCAGATCAGACGGCTCCTATAGGAGCCGTCTGATCGGGGTCTGCTCTGTTTGCGAATGCAATTTCAAATATTTGTTTCTTTAGTTTCTGAAATGGCTACAATGTTCCACCTTCCATGTATCGTTATAACTATAACATAATTAAAGAATCAAACAGTTTGGCTCCTGACAAGACGCCATGCTACTGTTTGCAAAGGTCATCACGGTTTCGCCTATGGCGGCGAAAGAGACTTGATAACCAGTACACTACCTGTGAAACGAGTTTATCCTTGCCTTGTGTCATTTATATTAACGTGTAAACCAGTAGTTGATGAAGTATGAAATACGCACCTGTAATTGAGTTTATCCATGTCGACATCAATACTCCAACTGGTAGCCGTGCACTGGGATTGCACGACCTGAGATAATTGTGGCGCTGTTAAATTATGCAGGTAATAAGAAACACGAACATCAAGCTAAATATATTAACGAAAATTGACCAAATTATATTATTATGGATGAGTGCAATTTACCTAGGGTTTATTTTCATATCACTATTGCTTGTTAGTTTAGATAAACTTGTAAGTGATGGTGTTTACTAGATATGTAACTTTAAACACCCAAATTACATGTATTTCTAAATTTGAATTCTAAATTTAATTTTCCAAAGTATAGTTCTTCAAAGTAAACGTTTTGTCTAAAAATCGCTTTACATAAACGATCGCAAAAAGTTTGTTTGGGAACAACATACTTTTTATGTAAAGTCTATATTAAGATTTAATCATATGAAAATCACAGTTGGAAAGGGGTCTGAAATTTAAAATGAAATAATTGGACCATTCTATGAGTATGTCAATTTTCCGGCGATGCGACGGAGGTTACACGTTAATTCTCTTCGATCAAACCTAATCTTTTGATGTTGTCCACGTTTAAATACTTCCATGAAGAAACAAAAATCTTCATTTGAGACAAATCATAAAAAGCTTTAAACGTTTCCAAGTGTCTCTGAGAATCATTTTTAAACTAATAATGTGCTGGTTAGAACAGTTAAATCCCTCTAAAACGGGATTTTAACTGAGAATAATTTAGATACTTTTAGGCAGGTGGCTGCTTAATGCAGATTGAAAGCCACACAGGAAGCTCCTCCTGAAGTTTTCCGCATGGCTTTTACCTTGCATTAAGCTGCCACCTGTCTCCAATACCGATATTTATACTTATTTGAACGTCCCGTTTAGAGAGGTTTTACAGTATTGCTCACCGCAGTCTATGACAAGTTGGTCTATTGTGGAACAGCTTGTCCCATACGTCAGTTCACAATCTCCGACACTGACCTCATTTCCAGAACACTTTAGCAGAGGCAGAGTATCCATCAAAGTGTTGTTAAAGGACGTGATGCGTTGTACAGCGGCTGACCTGATGCAGAAAACTACAATCCATTGCACAGTTGATAACTGACATGGTACAATATAACACTGCTTACAACTGATAATGGCAACACATGAATATATTACACTGTTAACAATTAAAACAAACAACAAAGTTTTACCCTGCAAGTGGCAAAAATTACACTGTTACAATTGAAACCAGTCAAACGGTACACTGCCGACACTTCAAAACGACAAATTAATTGAACAAACAAACAAACCCAAAACATAATACATGCTGCTAAAATGAAAGGGCCGAACTATTAGGCTACATTGACATTATACTGCTAATAACTGGAAACGACAAAATACAAATATGCTACAAATTGATAAACACTAAATGTTACACTGATATTACACTTTTAACAATTGAATATGACGACATATTGCACTCACTGTCAGCAACTGAATACGGCAAAATATAGCACTCATTGCTAACATTTGATTACGACAATACTCACTGCCAGCAATTGAATACGACAATTTTTCACCTACTACATTTTCAAATTCCAAGCTATAATCAATTTGTCTACCAAAATGCAATTAGGGTGTCAAACAGTTGAGACGCCGAGCATGCTAAATGTTAATGTAATACTACTAGCAACTGAAAACGTATTACACTGCTGACAAATGAAAACGACACAATATCACACTGCAGGGCTGATATAATTACGAATGAGCTGGTGTTTACGGCTCTGTCAAATTGCAATGATGCTAACAAGTAAGAAATGCAAAATATAGCACTGCTGACAATTGCTTTGTTTGTGATAGGGTTGTACGGCCCCTTATAAAGTATTTAACGTTGTGGAGGGATACCCCAGAAATGTTGTGATGCATGGAACAAATTGCATTGCACTGCCATTCGACCGTTAAACTAACGAAATCACTGAATTTGTTAAAAGCAATTAATTCATCATGATGAGTGGAATAACTTATCCATAATGCTACATAATGTCTACACACATACATTGTCTCGAAAAATAAAGACATTCAACATAAATGTATACAACTATCTTTAAACAGAATCTTTATTTTCTTTTCAACACTGTTTATCAGATTGTCGCTTTGAATAGAAATACATGCAGAGAATATTCTTTTCCGAAAGCAAATTCTTTCGCTAAGCACTACGCATTGTCGTGAAATACGAAAAATATAATCTACTTCAAGTTGTACAGCTGAATGTTCCCCATTGTTTCAGAAATATACTCACAGTATCAAACAGTTTAGCTCTGATCAGATGTCGATTTACTCGGTGTCTCAGTAGGTTGCAAACCGTGTGCAAATATGATCACAGAATCGCCCATGACTGCGAACGAGATATTGGTGACAGGTGCCATGCTAGTGAACATAACAACACATGATACCATTTTTCATGCAAATAGTTTTGATAGAAAGCAAAACTTACGTCAGGGGATATTGATCGTACCCCAATGACCTACATATCATCCGCGCCTCCTCAACCCCTACTCCATCAAAACAGATATGGCCCCATGAACCACCAACATTCACCTGTAGAGCTCCGGATTTAGATGTGTTTCCATTAGTCAGACGGACGTCAAGTATTACTGCAAATCCGAATAAACGTCAGTCAGAACATGTCACATGAAAGCCCACATCAACCCCAGAAGCACGAATGAAGTATGCGCACACATATACATACACGCAACCTTCACAGAACCGTAACATTGAACACTCTTCGTTCTTGTTTGTTTGGTTTGTGTTGATTAACGTCCGTTTCTGTCAACTATGGGCTAACTGGACGCCCCATAGAAAGGAGAGCGGATGTAAACATGGTGAATATGTAAATACTAACATACAGTGTTTTGTACGTGTTGAAACTTCTGCTTACAAACATATACACAATCGAAAACACTGGAATTAAACGTTTTTAAAATCCAAATACAGTAGAGTATCGCAAAACGCCCACACAAATTATTAATTACAGGGGTGTTTAAATACAGATGGTAGCTTAGTACAGGGGATGGGGAGTAATGTAGAAAGCGTTTATACATTTTGATGGCAATTTCAGAGCCCTCTGATCTTGATCTACTCTGTTTGCAAAGGTCTGGTGTAATATTGTCATGGAGATTGGCAGCAGATTAAGGGTAAAGGACTATTAAAGAGGAAATGAATGACCATTTAAAGCGAATCGTCTGTTATAAACTAAAGGCCGATTATACAATTTGGTTAACATTTCCTGGTTCACTAACTGTATAAATATAGAGCTAAATTCTAGCTAAAGGGGAGACTTAGGAGACCGAGGAGACCGGCTAGAGAGTGGCTGGAGAGTGGCCAAGGGTCTGGGTCTAGAAGTCGGGGAGATGCTGCCAGTTTCACATATCTCTAGGTTTGAGAAATAAAGTTCAGAACAGAAGTTATGGTGTCGTTATTATCCTAACCGCTACATCACACGGCTTGAAATGGTGTCGTGACCAGGATGATCTGGAGTTGAGTACATCACAACGCGGAACAACAGGTTAGTGAATTATTACTTTCATACTTAGCTTGAGTTGTGATCATGATGACCAACAATGTAGTTTGCACAATTGTTTCAGTAAATTGTTTCTTTTTTTATAATGCCAGCTGCATACAAACTGATAAACAACATGAATTGCCAAAATCGGTTAATAAAATTATATTAATTGTACTGAAATTTATAGCATAAATTGAACATGGAGATTGACTCTATCAGTAATAATGTTGTAAGTGGCAAATTGACACTTTTCACAAAGGGAAAGTTAACAATTTTTCATCAAATAAAGTATCTAAATCGGGGTTAATCAAATTAGGATCAAGGCAAGGTAGATCATTAGATGATTCTGGATCAGCAGTTAATTTATGCCACAACAGAAATGCTGATTTATTTAAGATCAAATAAGTTTTACACTAGAGAGTTTATATATGCAAAATGTAATTTTATACAGGTTTCAGTTAACTCAATTAAGTATTAAGGCGATTTGTCAAAGCTGTCAAATAGTTTAGCTGTCAGAAATGCGACTGCAAATTTTAATATGAATACACAAACTGCCGCAGGGTATGGTCAAGACATAATGATAGTGGACTTCCAAAATGTGACTGTAGCTTAATAATTAAATAAATGAAATAGAAAAAAGAGGAAAATTGAAAATAAACTACAAAGAAACTATGGGAATGGTGAGTGTACAGATTAAATGCGTATCAATGTAGTGCGTTTTGTATGATTTTGGTTTTGTTTGTTGCTTGACTGCTTCCATATTATTCTGCGATTAGGTATTCTGCGATAGTATATAGAGGATTTGTCGGGTTGTCCATAAGTATTTCATCCATGTGTTAGGATATTTATAGTTAAGGGCTATATCTAACACCAGTGATTAACTAGGTGAATATTCTTAAATAGGGACGTTAATTTTATATTGCGAGTAGCAATGATTGCGAGTAGCAATGCGTTTTAGTAGTGAGATACAGGTAACCCAGAAAGTTCGAATTAAGTTCGTATAGCGGATCAGCGATTAGCTTTTAGTCCAAATATACGTTATTGAGTGATTAACTCATGGTGAATGTGGTTACGATCGAAATAAGTTTGGCAGAAAAGTAGAGGCAGGATGAATTTTATAGGTTAAACTGTAAATGACCAGCAATCTTTACGGTATATCGTATGCAGATACATTAACAATCTTACAAAGAAAACAAAGAACAATAACAAACAAAATAAAACCATAACAATTTCACCAGCAATACCCTATTTACAGTATAACCTATAAAATTCATCCTGCCTCTACTTTTCTGCCAAACTTATTTCGATCGTAACCACATTCACCATGAGTTAATCACTCAATAACGTATATTTGGACTAAAAGCTAATCGCTGATCCGCTATACGAACTTAATTCGAACTTTCTGGGTTACCTGTATCTCACTACTAAAACGCATTGCTACTCGCAATCATTGCTACTCGCAATATAAAATTAACGTCCCTATTTAAGTATATTCACCTAGTTAATCACTGGTGTTAGATATAGCCCTTAACTATAAATATCCTAACACATGGATGAAATACTTATGGACAACCCGACAAATCCTCTATAGTATCAGCGATTAGCTTTTAGTCCAAATATACGTTATTGAGTGATTAACTCATGGTGAATGTGGTTACGATCGAAATAAGTTTGGTAGAAAAGTAGAGGCAGGATGAATTTTATAGGTTATACTGTAAATAGGGTATTGCTGGTGAAATTGTTATGGTTTTATTTTGTTTGTTATTGTTCTTTGTTTTCTTTGTAAGATTGTTAATGTATCTGCATACGATATACCGTAAAGATTGCTGGTCATTTACAGTTTGATTGCTGGTCATTTACAGTTTTAGTAGTAGTGCAGATAAAAGAAATATGGTTTGGTGTTGGGTTGTTTTCTTGAATTTCGTGTCTATTGTTGCGTATATTTTAAGATAAAATGAGTTGCAGTATTTCAATGGGGTATAGTTAATGAATATTAATACAAGTCATGTGTCCGTATAGGAGACTAAATATCTAATCAATTAAATGATATAAACACACTAACAATACAGAACAATGAATATTTCGCAAGTAAGAGCACACTTTCTATTAAAAATAGGTTGTCAAACTGAGAAATTGGCAAATCATCTTGTAGCATTATTAGTTTAAAGATTCTTGAATAAAAGAATTGTATGAGGTTTACGTTTAAGACTAATGTGTAATTTTAAAGTATCGGAATGTGCAACTCGTTGAGGGTCATTTTGTTACAATGAAGGTTGAGGTGTGTATTGTAGAATTCACGTCAGCGTGCCGTCATAGCAGCGTATATCAAGCCTCCAACGTTGCTGCAACAGCCTGGTAGCACGATATTCGAATACTGTCGGTGACATGAATTTACATAATGGAACTGTCAATGTATAGCTAAATGAACTGTCGATTGCTGACATAACATCAAATTCAAACACCTGAGGGATGGACAAGTGCTGTGATATCTAAATAGTCACATAAAGTGTCAATATCTTTCTTATATCAACACATCATGGATATATCGCATACTTTTTGGAGATAGCTCAGGGTTGGACAAGTTTGACAAGTGCTGTGATACTTAAATCATTAGTATCTTTATTATATCAACAGATCACGGAATTACCACAGACTTTTCGGAGAAGTACATCTTCATTAACAGACTTCAAAACTTATTCGGAGAACCTGAATTTTCTTCAGACATTTGGACATTACATTATGTCGAAACTACATTGATGTCCGAATAATCTTGATACATGAACTTTCCTTCTGAATCCATCAGCGCTGGACTCATCGGAATTACAGCAACGCGTATTATGAACTTTAGTTATTGAAGAGATGTGCCTTAGAGACTGGACATTACAATATTATGCTGACCCATGTTTATAACTGTTTTTGTTTTGTTTGTATGGGTAAGGAAGGGATGTAATATTGTCATGGAGATTGGCAGCAGATTAAGGGTAAAGGACTATTAAAGAGGAAATGAATGACCATTTAAAGCGAATCGTCTGTTATAAACTAAAGGCCGATTATACAATTTGGTTAACATTTCCTGGTTCACTAACTGTATAAATATAGAGCTAAATTCTAGCTAAAGGGTAGACTTAGGAGACCGAGGAGACCGGCTGGAGAGTGGCTGGAGAGTGGCCAAGGGTCTGGGTCTAGAAGTCGGGGAGATGCTGCCAGTTTCACATATCTCTAGGTTTGAGAAATAAAGTTCAGAACAGAAGTTATGGTGTCGTTATTATCCTAACCGCTATATCACACTAGACGTTAACCTTTTTCTGCATAACCATTCATTGTTTGCCTTTGCAAACAGAGTAGACACAGACAATAAACTTCTTGCAGGATATGTATGATCAGGGTCTGCCCGGTTTGTAAATATTTTACGGATTCTTTACTGTTGATCATGAAATTTTAACCAATAATTCAAATTGATAGTGTATGACTTGACTAGTTAAAGTCTACGGGATTCGTGTTTAATGCTTTCCATCATTTAAACGAATTTTCACGCATTTGCAAGGAGCCGTCCGAACAGGGTCTGCTCTGTTTGCTAATGAAATTTGATACATGTATATATGTTTCTTTACTTTCTAAAATGGCTACAATGTTCCCCCTTCCATATTTCAGTATAGCTATTTTGTCCATGAATATCCAGTAGGTATTGAACGTTGGAATAAACATAGAACAGGGAAAGGGTTAATGCTTACCCTCATAGAGATACCTTTTCTCGCCTTTGCAAACAGAATAGATCGAGGACGTGCTAATTTGTTTATCAGATAAATGGTTAGATACATTATCATTGCCTTTGGAAGGCAAAGCAGTCTCACCGTTTAGGTCATATCCCAGAGAGTATCCATATGAAACAGCATCTCCAAAGCCGTACAACAGCGCCCCAAACTTCACACCATTTGTATGAGTCAGGGTGTAATCTCCAAATGCAAGGTCAAGCCTAATCAAACTGTAGTTCTGAAAAATATAACTGGTCTATATCACTGGAATAAGGACACCGGACATTGCAAGCAGTGTGCAACTTGACAAACAGATTAGCCCCATCGTGATTCGTGACAGTCACAGGTATTTGACCAGATTGCACACTGTCTGCCTCTTCAAATACCAACAGTATTCTGTGTAGCATGCAGAAATGCCGCTAATCTGGAAATCGAGTTGGTCTTCAGAGTTTGCCATGTCCGGTCAACGCATACGGACTAAAGGCATTGCAGTAACTAAGTGGAAAGAAAATGGACATGTAAAGCAAAGGCAAAGTTAATACACATACAGAACATTGTGTTATTTAACCAATTGTCCCATATTGTCGTCTTTTGATGCTTCTGTAAATGTCATGCTTTAACCATTGTGATAGATAGAGCATTTGTCCTATTGGGACACAATTTATCACAAAGGTTTCAAAATGACACAATCTAAATTGTTCCCATTTTTCTAGTAAATGCTCTTTTTCAGTAGATTTATGCAAAGAGGTTGGGTGTAAAATAGCCTATACGGGAAGGGTTAAGCCTATCGCAGACATATGCCATTATTCTTTACCATTATCTGTACAAATCAAGAAAGTAAATAAGTATGTGTATACTTACTACGTGTGTTCCCTTGTGAAGCACGTTTACGATTTGCTCATCTGTGCGGGATATGCTGTTCCCGTTTAGTCTCAGACCAGACACCTGGTTGGAATGAATCGTAATGGTCAAGTGGTGTGTGCTGAACTTATCAGGAGTTTTGAAAACGTAACTATTGGAAAAATGCTGCACAGATGGAATTATAGCCATAAAAGGATCTCCAAGGTGGTTATCGGTTTCGGTACCCTCGGAAAACTGCGCCACAAGAATGGGCTGGCTCGCCTCTATTAAGATTGGGGAATCATGAGATATTCTTTTATCCAGAAACTGACCTTGACCCAGAGTGTATGTGCCTATAGTGCCGACTTTAACACGTGTGTTTGCATTAGCTGACAAAATTCTAAAAGTGTTGTAACGTCGTGTGCGTAGATGGGTTATAACGAACGTTGTACCCCACGCTGAAACAGGCGGAAGTTGCTCGATGACATGGTCACAGGCTCCATAATTTAATGGAATATTTACACAATAATCACCCGACACAACACTGATAGGATTATTACTATATACATAGGTACCTGTTAAATCAGCGTCATGTTGAATCTGAATGCTCTCTAGTCTGTTAAGATTGGCATTGATCACATCGCCGTTAGAATAGCTCCTTGAACCAAAACTAAAGCTCCCGGATGTAGTTTTAACGGCTATATGTACGTTGGTGTTATCATACACAGTGGTAACTGATATCTGACTTTTTCCTAAATTAGTACTTGGTGTTTCGACATAATACTCTGTATTTTGGTTTGATATGGGCAGCAACAATATACCGTCCGCAGAGTGCTCAATATAATCAATGAGGTGCAGGGAAATAGGAGTGTGTGTCTGAATAACGAATCCATTTCCGGGCCTTTCCTCATTATGCTGTGCTAGGGATGTATTTAGGTCTATTCTTGTGACCCCACTATAAACCGTCTCGTTGATTTTCATACCAATACCAGGGACCTCTATGTACAGCTGGTTTGAGATTTGTGTGGATTCAGCAAGCAGATATAGTGCAGGACTTTGTCCGGGGTGATGCTCTGGCAACGATACGGCAAATTGCGTTCCAAGGGAATCTAAAAAAATTAAACGCTATTGGATTTAAAATATATTCAAACCTACATCATAATTAACCCACTTGTGCCCACTGTCATTTATCACAATTTATCAGGCAAATGGTGAGATATGTCTTGTAAACGTTTATCTGAATTAAGAAGTGGTTCAACTTTGCTGTTTTGTGTAACTTCTTCGGCACGCTTGTAGCGAATACATAACATACATGAAAACAGTGTGACCTGGTAGCTCAGAGTGTCAGAACCTAGTAGCTCAGAGTATCAGGACCTATTCGCCTAGAGTGTCAGGACGTAGTATCTCAGAGTGTCAGGACCTGGTAGCGGAGAGTGTCAGGACCTGGTAGCTCAGAGTGTCAGGACCTATTCGCTCAGAGTGTCAGGACCTACTAGCACAGAGTGTCAGGAATTAGTAGCTCAGAGTATCAGGACATAGTAGCTCAGAGTGTCAGGACCTATTCGCTCAGCGTTTCATGACATATTCGCTCAGTGTCAGGACCTATTCGTTCAGAGTGTCAGGACCTACTAGCTCAGAGTGTCAGGACCTACTAGCTCAGAGTGTCAGGAACTAGTAGCTCAGAGTGTCAGGACATAGTAGCTCAGAGTGTCAGGACCTATTCGCTCAGCGTTTCATGACCTATTCGCTCAGTGTCAGGACATATTCTCTCAGAGTGTCAGGACATACTAGCTCAGAGTGTCAGGACCTATTCGCTCAGAGTGTCAGGACCTATTCGCTCAGAGTGTCAGGGCCTAGTAGCTCAGAGTGTCAGGACCTAGTAGCTCAGAGTGTAAGGACATAGTAGCTCAGAGTGTCAGGACCTAGTAGCTCAGTGTGTCAGGACCTAGCAGCTCAGAGTGTCAGGACCTAGTAGCTCAGAGTGTCAGGACCTAGTAGCTCAGAATGTCAGGACCTTTTCGCCCAGAGTATCATAATCAAGATTCAAACTGATTTACCACCTGACTGCATATTTGAAGGGTAATGGGAATGTCAACAGACAACAGTACATACAATTGCACACGACATGTACTAAGTGTGAAAAGGGTTCATTGAAAGGTTTTCTGCTTACTTACGTGCAAGGAATCGTTGTTGTTGAACGATGCATACAGTGGTGATTGCCTGAAATGAAGAGATAAAAAGAGGTCAACTACACAATTTTGAATAACAAAATTTACTTTGAAATCAGAAGCAGAATATACTTTTGCAATATCGAATGGCGTATGTCGATATGCCGGAATATGTGATCACAATTGAACAAAGGAAAGGAAATACTGTTAATGGAATGTATTTTCGAGCATAAGATAAGCATCACGAGGATAAGATTGAATAAAAGGAAGAAAAGGGATACGGAAAACGAACAACATTATTAAGATACAGTAACATTTAATTTAGTAATCTTACCACATAGTAAAAGAAGGACATCACTGCCATTTATGTGCTGTGTGCTCGATTTGAAATATCTCACCTATCAGGACGTGACATTTATGTTTGCAGCTTGACCTTCAAGAAAGATAATAATCGTAATTCCACGAAACCAACTGTGGTGAAATCTGCACGGAGGTATTTGTTAAGGCAATTGACCTATGCGTATCAAAACTGATTAATTAGGCTAATTCAACGTAATTAAAGGAACTATTTGCGCACACCATAACATACATAGCCGCTCAACAGAAATAGAAGACCAATCAGAAGTTTAGTATTATTAGTAATGCAGTGCTTAGTCTCCCTAATATTGAATATACACTGCCAGCAAATATTCATATGGGACGAGGCAAAACACTACATAACGACTTTATCTTGCCGACTGCCTTTAATTTCAAGCATTTATCCGCATGATTGCATCATGGGCCTACATGTCTTTGAGCGGACGTATTTCAAAACACAAAATGCTATAGAATTATGGCTGTCTCACAACATATCTAAACAATACATCTGTGTCCATGCTTATAAAGCTTTTTAGATGAGTCTGGGTTCGTTCTCAAGCTTTTGATTGGTCAGATTTGAGTTCTAAAACTTTTGATTGGTCAAATTTGAGCCAAAGGCTCAAATCTGACCGATCAAAAACTTGAGAACGAAATCAGACTCAACTAAAAGTTTTATAAGCATGGACCCAAATCTATAATTTTATACATATATCATTTCGCATATTTTTTAACGATTTTAACTATCGAAATCTCTGTTTAGCTGAATAACTGTTTTCGCAATGATAAAGATATCACAAACCAAGAAAAACATTCTCTAAATTCTATCATCGAAATCTCTCTCTAATTGGTAAGTATAAGTGCAATATTGAGGAGCTCCTGCGACAATGAATTTCACATCCAGAATACTATGGTAATGTGATTTACAAACTTCGTAAATTTATTGGACATACTCTCTTCGTCAAACGTATTAATATCATTAAAAGGGAGTTTGATTCTATAGTACTACAACATACTGCATGTCTGGTTGTCAATCCTGTTACAGTTGGCAATCACGCTTTCCTCTTTTCATGTATGCCGACAGGAAAGCCTAAGTAATACATGTACATCCTTAACCTTGTGAAGTTCCAGCCACGAGAGACAAACGAGCATTAGTAAACGACTATAACCACTCGGCCATAGTGGCCTCTCTGGGATAGTAAGTACAAACAAAACAACTCAATTAAATTTTAAATCTGCAGCCTTTAATTTGCTGTTTATCTATTACATACTTTTTCCATACATTTTCATGGTACAGTTGCAAAACACTCCCAGTACAGGGATATAAATCTATGTCGTGAAAGTCCGGTAACCTAGCGACCAAGACCACAGTGCTGGTTGCACTGGGACAGTGACGTTGAATCCGTCGTGTCACAGATGGTGGCGTCACAATGGAGATAGAGGTTTTGGTGGTTTGCCGTCATCTCGAACATTGAGAATACAAACATCGACTCGTGTGCCGCCTCCGAAGTCAAGTGGGTATTCAGATCCACTTCGCAGCTAAAACGGAAAATAAAATATTTTACTACCTATAAGAATTATACACGTTATAGATAAAGCTACTATCTATTTGTAGAGATGTGTTTGTAACACCATGTGATGTAATACTTCATTATAGATATGTAGAGGAATGCTTGCAATACAATACGTTACTATAACCTAGTTATGTAATACTTCATTATATATCTGTAGAGGAAAGATTGCAATACAATACGTTACTATACTCTAATTATGTAATACTTCATTATATATATGTAGAGGAAAGATTGCAATACAATACGTTACTATACTCTAGTTATGTAATACTTCATTACATATCTGTAGAGGAAAGATTGCAATACAATACGTTACATACGTTACCATACTCTCCTTAAGTCAAAACTAGTTATATAATGCTTTATTTAGATATTCTGTCATTGAATAATGTTTGTACTGCAATAATATGCAATTCTATAGTAATTTTGTTCTACACATTACGTAATAAGTGAAATATTATACTTCCAAATTGCTTTAACTTGATCTAGTGATACTTGTAACAGAATAATGCACTAAAGCATGACAAATCAAATTCTTTACAGGTTTACTTTTACGAATATTTACAAACTTTTATCCAAATAATTACAAAAACAAGGACTGAATTAAAACAAATATAACGTATGAAGTATATACTGGCACCTATGGTGTCAATCAAACATGGTGGCTAATGTTAAATCGTAGCAGTGTTTATTGTTATTTTACAGTTATATACACCTGTATTCTCATATAAGCTTAAAAAATGTCAGCACCTGTGAAAACAAATACACACACAGAACTACAAAATAGCTTGTAAAACATGATTATATAAAATACATGTATTTCATGCATGCCAATTGTTTTCTGGTCCTTCGGGATCATTAGATGTGATGTTGTTTGTTTTGAAAGGTGAATACTGCTTAAGCCGGTGCTAGTGGGTGTGAGTAGTGTTGCAGTTTTAATTACTACTCATGAACAGACTCAACAAAAACCGAATCTGCAATTTTCTCATTTTTCATTTTTACTTTTGCTTTCGAAGGATCACCGATTTTCAGATTACTTGTACAAATCGATTAATCAATGCAAATACCGTTTTAATATAAATATCAATAAGTAATATATAATATATACGCCGTTTCAATGGGCATATTGTTTTCATAGAGACATAATATCAATATATATATCGTGATCACAATGCAAATCGTACACGTACCCGTTTTTAATAATATAATATTTTGTGGCACCGTTTGTCTTTGAAGGGGTGGTGTAACATGACTTCAGTTTCATACGAAGGCTCCAGTCTATGTTCTCAATGTACGTCTTTACGTAAATGTTGGTACCAAGCGGAACTTGTATAGGTTACCAGGTATGGGCTGTGTAGTAATCATGATGGTAGAGTTATGTTGGGAATGGTATATGCAAACTTTACTATAAAACAATTACGTTTCAAATCAGCAATAAACATTTAATATCAATTATGTAATGATTAATTCTACAAATTTACAAATCAGAACTAACATCAGACTGAGTATTGATGATAATATTGATCAGGGATAAAGCTAAATATTGATAATAAGTGTGAGGTTGGGCGCCCCTAAACCGGTTTAAACCCTCAGTGACTACGATCACTGCCCGTTTCAAGGCGATACTTCCATCTTCCCCTATTGTTTGTTTGTTTTGTCTTTGTGTGTCTCTTTGTCTTTTGGTAGTTATGTACATTTACTGTTTTCTTGTTCTGGTGCTGTTCGGGCGGCTGTTTGTTTTGTAAGGGTTATGGCCCGCATGTCTCATATTTGTACTTGTAGATAATAAAAGTGCATATAACCATTTTATACAAAGTTTGGTTAACGAACTGAGTAGACATAAGTATAAATTGTTTTATATTTTAAATCGATAAAATCAATCCTAAATGAATTATTCAGGAATTGAAGCTTACGTTTACATAATTAGGATCACTGAACATCTTTACTTCCGGCTTGTATTGTACAGTGGTATTGAAACTTGCGTTCACAGCCGTTGATTGGTTGTAAGCTACATGGCTATTCGTTGATTCGTTCCTCCGAACGAGGCACGTGATATCAAGCGTCCAGTTGTAATTCCGGATGATGAAAGGATGAACAGGATCGTGAAAGGCATACACGATTTGGTTGGAGTAAACCAAATTGTCCTTAGTTTCCTGGCAATGTATATTATTTATATACATATACAATGTAACAGGGAAACAATATTTCAAAACACAATCTATCGAACGTTTATTTGAGTTGTAACTACTTAACCATTTACTCAATAAATATGCCTTTTTATGCCTATGCAAACAGAGTAGACACAGATCAGACGGCTACTTTAGGATCCGTATGATCAGGGTCTGTCTATTTGTGTATGATATAATATAGATATGTTTCGACAGTTTCTGGTATGGCCAAAATATCCCGTGTGCAATCATACCAAATAATCTAATTCATTTTCATGGTGTCGTTAGTTCTTACATGAATATTCATAGAGTAAAGGGTTAAGGCATTTCCGTTTACTTTATCCCAGGCAGACAAATACAGGTAAGTAGAGCAGGCCTAGAAATACAAAGCATAGACAAGTAGTGCATGCCCAGATAGACACACACATGCAAGTAATGCAGTCCCTGTCAGACAAACATAGGCAAGTAGTGCAGGCCCTGTCAGGCACACATAGGCAAGTAGTGTAGGCCCTGTCAGACACACAAAGATAACTAGTATAGGCCCAAACAGACAAAGATAGACAAACAGTGCAGTCCCTGTCAGACACACATAGACAAATAGTGTAGGCCCAGACAAACATAGACAAATAGTGCAGTCCCTGTCAGACACACATAGACATATAGTGTAGGCCCAGACATACAAATATAGACAAAGAGTGCAGTCCCTGTCAGACACACATAGACAAATAGTGTAGGCCCAGCCAGATAAAGATAGGCAAATAGTGTAGGCCCAGACAGACAAACATTAGGTAAATACAGTAGGCCCAGACAGATAAACATGGGCAAGTAGTGAATGCCCGGACAGAAAACATAGGAAAGTAGTGAAGGCTCAGACAGAAAACATTGGCAAATAGTGTAGGCCCAGACAGACAAAGATTAGGTAAATACTGTAGGCCCAGATAGATAAACATAGGCAAGTAGTGAATGTCCAGACAGACAAATATAGGCAAGTAGTCCAAGTCCAGACAGACACACATAGGCAAATAGTGCAGACCAAGACAAACAAACATAAACAAATAGTGCAGACCAAGACAAACAAACATAAACAAATAGTGCAGACCAAGGCAGACAAACATAGGCAAATCACGAATTCCCAGACAGACAAACATAGGCAAGTAGTGCAGACACAGACAGACAAACATAAGCAAGTAGTGAATGCCAAGACAGACAAACATAGGAAAGTAATGCAGGCTCAGACATACACACATAGGCAAATACTGTAGATACAGACAGACAAACATATGCACATTATGAATTCCCACACAGGCAAGAAGTGCATGCCTAGACAAACAAACACAGGGCAAGTAGTGCAATCTAATCTAAATTCCAAACTAATGTTTTTACGCATTAAGGAAACACCCATGTTTAAAACTTACTTAACCCCACCCACATTTATGAATATCTAAATAAAACTAAAGGCTATTTTATCATAAACAAAAAGACAATACTGATTCCAATAGAAAAGTAATCAGAAACGGATGGTTTGAAAAATGACGCATATACTTATGAAACTAATGTGTACAATAGGTCGGGTAAAGTTGTTCATACAAATAACGAATAATTTGTTTTCTACTTACCGACTGCACTGTTAGGCAGCTGTGTATATCGTACTTAAAAAGTAGATGTCGACCAACACGTGTCCCGTGGCAGGAGTTATCTCCCATGTACACGTCACTATCCACAGACCCAGGATACCTGTTCAAATGTAAGTGATGAAAAGTCGTAATTGTTTTCATAAAATATTGTTATGAGGAGAGGATACATCCTGAGCCACAAATTGATTTTATTTTATTGGGATTAAAGAAATATTTGTTGAATCAAGTACATGTATGTTCCATTTTTATGTATATGTAATATCATCTTATTGTTGAATCAAATACAAAATGCTCTCATTTTGTCATGTTAATTTCAAACAACACTTACTCACCTATAATTTAGTTTATCCATGTCAATATTAATACTCCAGCTTGTAGTCGTGCATTGGGATTGCACGATCTGGGATAACTGTGGCGCTGAAATAATAATAAAACAAACCCGAATAAGCTGAATCACATCCACAACAACAACGGTAAACTGTCATAAGCATTAACAGAATGACTGAATGGAATTTAGTTTATGACTCGCTCCGTACTTCATTCTTAGTGTTGTTATATTTTCTGGTCTGAATACTGCTTAAGCCGGTGCTAGGGGGCATGAGCAGTGTTGCACTTTTAATTACTACTCATAAACTGACACAACGAAACCGAGTTTGCAATTTTCTCCTTTTGCATTTATGCTTTTGCTTTCGAAGGATCACCCATTTTCACATGTGTGTTGTTGTTCGGGTGGCTGTTTGTTCTGTGTGTGGTGTTTCCTGCATGACTCATATTTGTACTTTTTTCAAATGTTTTCGAAGAACATTGGAAATATCTCAAGATATTTGCGACAAACCTAGTTGGATTGAACGATTAGGGATAAGTGAGACACTGTTAGATTAAACATGGACTACTAAAATAAATCCAAACATTTCCATTTATATGTACAATTAAACTTTAAACTCACTGACAATGTTTTAGATTCCATGTTCGGGCGGCTGTTTGTTTTGTATGTGGTGTTTCCTGCACGACTCATATTTGTACTTTTATTGCTTACCAGATATACATTGGGGTAGTTTTCAAAACCCTAGCAAAAAGGCTGGTTATTTTATTTAGACTGTTGTGTGTCCCTTAAAAAGCCCACCTTAGCCGAAGTAAACATTGTCTCTATATACCTGAACAACAGTTAATGGGGCATTAAACCTTACAATGCTGAATTTTCAAATAGACTATTCCAAAATTCAGACATGTCAAGCTTATGGTGAATATTAAGGGACTTTGTTTTTAAAGAAAAGTGTAACATGACAAACAGTGTAGAGTGATGAGAGGGTTATTCTTGCAGCCCTCTCAGCTGGGTCTACAGTGTAGAGTGATGAGAGGGTTATTCTTGCAGCCCTCCCAGCTGGGTCTACATTGTTAGAAAAGGACTATAGTGTCCCGTGCTGTAATGTTAAACCAAACTCACTTACACTCAAGTGATTAAAAATAACTCTTTCAACAATCGAAAAACCTCTTTCAATATATCAAATCCCATATTCACACAGTGTGTTTAAATTTGAAATCAAGACTCAGACCTGCAAATTTAGACAGTCTTAACAGAGGATTTAGTTTTAAAAACGTGTTTACCTTCATAATCCAAAGCAAATCCATTACTGGTATCTACCCAAATATAAATGAAATGTTATATATTCGAACAGTACTTAGATAAGCTTTAGAATCACATTGTCAATTTGATGGGAACACTACTTTGATTGAAAAGTCAGTTGTCAGAGGAGGTAACGGCAATTAAAGCTTTCGAAGTCAATCTCCTGCCTGATGTCCATTCTATCTAAATATATTTCTTTTGATTAAAATGTTTGGTGGCTTTGTCGTCCATTATTGCAGGCACATGGAGCAAATGTCTAGATTAACAGAAAGGCGTTTTGCGTAGTTAAGCCAGTTTTGTTCTCAGTCTCTCAAGATTGGAACTAAAGAAATATTTCAAGAACTTTCGAGGTTTGAGCATATTCTAAGTTTTGAGCATGAGAAAGTTTTGACGAAATGAAGACAATATTGCTTACCGCAGTCTATGACAAGTTGATCTTTGGAAGGACAGCTAGTTCTGTACGACAACTCGCAGTCTCCGACACTGACTTCATTTCCAGAACATCTAAGCAGAGGCAAGTCATTCGAGTTTGTAAATTGATCGAGACGTTTGATAGCAGCATCCCTGATAGATGAAACGTCAATACATTACACGGACAAATACATAGAATTATATGAATGAAAACAAAAACTACATTTTTAACATTTTACTTTAAGAAATATATGTACTGAATCGTGATTTCCTTTGCAAACTGTTTGGATTGGGAAAGATAAATAACACCAAATTGTCGTCTGCAAACATTTGTGGTATTACATTGTGTTCCTTTTGTTTCGCAAACATAAAATATTTTGCGAATACCTCGATGACAGCAGCGATGGCAACTTCGCTGATGGCATCTAAATAGTTACAAATGATAGAATTCGTGCAAAGTTACATACAAGAGACGAGACATTTATTTTCGAATCAGAGTTACGTACTTAGTTTTGAGAGCCAGGGAAACTTACGTGAGGGGATACTGGTCGTACCCCAGTGACCTGCAAATCACACGTGCCTCCTCAACTCCAACTCTGTCAGCACAGACATTACTCCATGTACCACCAACATTCACTTGTAGTTCTCCAGTTCTGGTTGTGTTCCCATTAGTCAGACGGACTCCTGTTATTACTGCAAAAAAGTTTTAACCTCATGAATGCTGAACTTTCAGAATGGAATAGCCCATCAGTGTTTAACTATAGATCCCATTTCAGTGTGAAAGGATTAACCTTGCTAAAGGATATTGAATGACAAACAGTGCATATCCTGGGTCCATGCTTATAAAGCTTATAGTTGAGTCTGAGTTTCGCTCTCAGGCTTTTGATTGGTCAGATTTGAGTTCTCAAGCTTTTGATTGGTCAGATTTGAGCCAAAGGCTCAAATCTGACCAATCAAATGCTTGAGAACGTTCTCAGACTCAACTAAAAGTTTTATAAGCATGGACCTAGATCAAATGGCTTATCTAAGAGTCTAACAGCCCATCAGTGTTTAACTATAGATTATTCTCAGTATGAAATGCGTAATCTTGCAAGTGGCTTTAGAATGACAGTACAGACCCTGATCAAAGGACCTTTGATCAAGGTCTTCAGGTTTTGCATATGACAAAACATGCGGACCCTTATTTCAAAGGATAATCCCATTACTCCATGGATATTCATGTAAGAAATAATGACATAATGAATATTAATTAGATTAAATTCTATAATGTCATATGGACACGGGAGATGTTTGTTATTGTAGATACTCTAGAATCATATCTTTATTATGTCTTAAGCAAACAGGGCAGAACATGATCAGATGCCTCATAAAGCAAACCGTGCAGATCTTTATGAAGGGATTAATTCTGAATCTTTCTGATCTGAACCGGTATTGTCTATGTTCCCTTTTTGGGATAACATGAAAAAAATATGTTAATAAAACACGTTCAATAATATACTAATATACAGCTTAACCTTCCTATAGTGACCATATAATGAATAAATATGGAGATCTGAAAGTGTAGGTGGTTTATTAATGCAGGACGAACGTAATATAGAAAACTCCTTTTGGAGCATCCTGCATAACCGTCGTCCTGCATTAGGCTACCAGCTGTTAATAAACGAATTAAACTTATTTTGGATGGCCACTGTAGATACATTCTATTATATTTTATATCTTTTACGCATTTGCAAACAGTGTAGACGCAGATCAGATCTCCTAAAGGAGCCGTCTAGTTAGGGTCTGTTGTACTTGTTAATAAATTTGAAAGATCTGTTTCTTTACTTTCTTAAACGGCTACACAATGTTTCACCTTCCATATTTCATTGTAACTATTTCCCAACAACGATCAGTAAGCAATCATTAGTTTGCATTGTAAAATAAACGAATTGATTATGTAAATCTAAGCATGCATATATTTTTGTTCGTATGTGTAAATTATATATACCAAACTCCACAGGCTTCGAAAAACAAATACATGTATAGACCAAACTCACCATTTAAATCATAGCCTAGAGAGTAACCATACGATATATATGTACCAAAGCCGTACAACAGCGCCCCAAACTTCACACCCGCATATGTATGAGTCAAGTTGTACTCTCCATAGGTCAGATCAAGCCTGATCAAACTAAAACTCTGAAAGCGCAACTGACATGTCTTACGGAAAATTGCAGAAAATATTTTCCGCATATAGCGAACTAGTGGGGTCTGTATGTTTGCATTCATTGTCTAAGCAAGATATAGAAACTGAATGTAAATGTGTGTAGAAAGTTAAATATTTACTGAGACAGATACTAGGATGGGGTTGTGGCTGGAAACATTGGACGATTAGTCTTGCAACATTGACACCCGCACATACAGTTTAAGGTCTGATTAATTGTAAAACATAGTAAATGTAAATATAGTAGAGTTTAGTGAGGATCGTCATACACAAAGAACAATTATTAGGTGCACGCCTGTCTGATAAATTTGCCAGTATCCGTTATTGGTTCGGTACAGTTAAAGTCCCATCATTAATCAGAGCTTAGTAACCTAAACAACTCTTACAAATCAGAGTTTGAAACCCATCTATTTGTTGTATTGAGGGCGCATCGCAAGCAAAATATATACTGGTATAAACCATTGATAGCCATGTTTTCAGCAAACGGTATTGACCTTGATCGTATGTCTACTCCAGGAGGTCAAAACTGTTTTATAGGATTGCGGTCTCTTTTAATGACAATAGATATATGCGTGTATACTTACTATGTTTCTCCCTTGTTGCAGCACGTGTACAATTTGCTCATCTGTTCGAAAGATAATGTTATTATTCAGTCTCAGGCCTGAAACGTGGTTGGCATTAATCGAAATAGTCAAGTGGTGGGTTCTGAAGTTGTCAGGTGTTTTGAAAACGAAGCTGTCTGAAAAATGCTGCACCGACGGAATGACAACCATAGTTGGATCACCATAATTATTGTTGGCTTCGGTAAGTCCGGAAAACTGCACAACAAGAATAGGCTGGTTCGCCACTATAGAGATCGCAGAATCATGAAATACTCGCTTCTCAATGAACTGACCTTGACCCAAAGTGAATGTGCCTAAAGTTCTTATTTTGATGCGGGTGTTAGCATATGCTGACACTATTGTGAACCTGTTGTAACATCGTGTACGTAGATGTGTGATGACAAAAGTATCACCCCATGCTGCAACTGGTGGAAGTTGCCCAATAATATGATCGCAGGCACTTACATCTTGTGGAAAAGCCACACAATCGTCACCTGATACCACATTTATGGGATTGTTGCTGTAGATACGAGTACCGGTCAAATCAGCATTATGTTGAATCTGAATGCCCCCCTGTCTGTTTAGACTAATCCGAATCACATCGCCGTTGGAATAACTCCCCGAATCGAATGAAATATTCCCGGATGTAGTTTTAACAGCTACATGTACGTTAGTATTGTCATACACAGTGGTAATTGATATTTGACTTTTTCCTCCGCTTGGACTCGCTGTCACAGCGTAGTAATCCGTACCTTGACTTGATACGGGCAGTAACAATATTCCGTCCGCACTGTAGTCTACATAATCTATGAGGTGCAAAGAGACCGGAGTCTGTGACTGAATAGAGAATCCATTTTTAGGTCTTTCTGCGCTTTGCTCAGCTAGGCCCGTGTTTAGATTTATTCTGGTTACCCCTTTATAAACTGTCTGGTTGATTTTAATACCAATGTCAGGAGCCTCTATATACAGATCGCATGAATCGTATCTGGACGCCGCAAGGAGATACAGTGCAGGATTGTAACGCAGGTGATGGTCTGGCAGAGATACAGCAAACTGCATCCCAAAGGAATCTGAGTAAAGTACAGTAGAGCCTGCCTTAAGCGACCACAATAAGATGCCTAATTATGGTTCTGTAAGGCAGGTGGTAGCTTAATACAGGTCAAAAGTAATACAGAAAGCTCCAATTAGTAAGACAGACTGTACTGTAAATGGATATTCAATTTAAAAGTATACAGTCCTATATCATAACTCGATACCTAGACAGAAAGCTCCTCAAGAACTTCAAAGTTAATAGTTTGACATTTCAAGGAAGTTAGGTCAGCAACCGTCATCTTTTTAAGTCTCAAAATTACCTTTACATGTACTATGGTTATGTTATGGAAATGATTTTGAATTGACTTTAGCACACTATCGGCGAATAAGTGATAACATTTGAAAACAGTTACGAATTAGATCACGCGCATGGTAACGCGACGGCTCATCAAACTGTTTGACACTCATTGCATCTTACATTAAAAATATTAAAAAAAGTATAGAAATAACGTAAACCTTTCATTTTTTTACGTTATTTCTGTACTTTTTTTTTACTATTTTTAATGTTCTCATTAATATTCATGAGTATGCAAATAAGGTAATTTTAAAAAACAAGTTCGAAATAAAAGCACAATGTCTTATCTACCATTTGGTACCAGTTTTATAGTTTTATGAAAAAAACCTGGGTGTGATATGTGCGAATTTGTAGGTATGGGTCATCATTACGAAAACTTGGAGGGTTGCCATGGAAACGGTTAAAATACACGTAGCCTAAAAGAATTTAAGTTTGAGTACATTCGCGATTCTGATTCAGGACACTTTTCTGAACATTTTGGAACCCATGAAAAAAGGTCTAGGGGGGGGGGGGGGTGCACGGTAGGCACTACTGGCTCCCTGAGTATAATGAGTTTTTTATGACATACACAGTGGCAGTAACATTGAAGCAATCCATATCAGATGACATGTAAAGCGCTGTCGCATTTGTAGATAAACATTTTGACACTCAGGATATGTTTTGCAAACGGATTGGAAGCTGAAATATTACATTTTGAAGCAGATAACTATCATAAAATGCCATCGTATATAATGGTACAATAGATGCAACGGTTGATGGTATCATTATCGATCCTTAAGACAGGTGGCAGCTTAATGCAGGGTGAAAATCATACAGAAAGCTCCTGTAGGAGCTTTCTGCATGACTTTCACCCTACATTAAGCAGCCACCTGCCTAAACATGTCTAAATTCTTCTATATTCAAATTTCGAATAATCGAGATTTTAATGTATGTACATAATTATTTAAACCACAGATACGCATGATAACGTCCTTGTAAATAGAGATGAGTCCTCTGAACAGGGTCTGGTCTCTTTGAAATGGTAAAGATTTATTTCTACAGTTTCCATCATGGCAACACTTTCTATGCTCATTTTGAACATCATAAAACAGTTCAGCTACTTAAAAGCCATGATGTCATAATTTCGTATGGAGTTCTATGGAGTAAAGGCTTAATCTTATAAAACTTATTTGAAGCACTTCGTGTACAAATAAAATCAGAGCTGCTCGTATTGCTGGTCTCCTTAATAAAACTAGTTAACTTGCGTATGTTTCATTTTCTACGAATTGTCATGAAGTAAAAGTAGTCTGGTTCCTTGATATAATTTGCAGAATGTACTGAAATACATTGCAGATGAATGACAAATATTAAGTTAAACCCGTGACCGAAGGTACATGTATGAGCCACGCAGGAAACACCATATATACAAAACACACATCCACCCGAACAGCACCATAAGATGTCTCTCAACCACAAAAGAGACGCACAAAGACGAAACATATAAATAATAGGGCGGAGATGGAAGTACCGTCTTGGAACGGTCCGTGACAATAGTCACTGTGGGTTTTGACCGGTTTAGGGGCGCCCAATCTCACACTTATTCCATCCACACTCTAAAAGACAAACAGTGTAAATAAACACACCCCTTCTCCGACTAATCTACAACAACCGCGATGGCAAACAAGGTGGTAAATTGCATGTAAAACGAAAACATAAGTTTAAGTGAAACTATCGCTAGTGTACTCAGTGATTGGGATACAAACAGAGTAAAAGATTGCTGTAGAAGATTTACCTAAGCCTGAATGCATACGGGACATTGGAAAAAACCCCGAAATGTATCTTTAAAATAAAATAACATTAACATAAAGATGCTTACCATATAGACAACGACGAACATAGTTGCCATTTCTATGCCCGACCTCAGGACGTGTTATTGAAGTCTGTAGTTTGACCCATAATGAAGATAAGAATACTTTTGTCGTAATTTCACGAAAACAACAGTGATGAAACCTGCACTCGGTATATTTCAAATAACCAGAGGATCAGTTCCATATTGCATTGAACTGGAATTACAGTAGAATGGGCTTGGTGTACCAAAATATAAAACGAATATATTAGCAATAAAGAGTTCCGGCTTTGTGCAATTAGTGTAGAGCAAGTTGATGATGAGGGGACTTATCAAGTTTTATTCCGTCTGCCTGCTTCATAATTAAAATACCGCAGATATTAATGCCAACCAGTATTAACTGAGTTGGACGACGTGCATATCACACAGCTATTAGGTTTTACTCTATACTGCTTTACAAATACAATGTGTAGATCTGACAGTGTTAATATTTTTAATACAACTTCTAGGTATTGAGACGATATTTTGAATTTGGAATTTCCTTATTTTGAAACTATGGTTTCTTTTATTTGCCCAAAAGAACAAAACGAATCGATCCGACATTTAGGCTTCCTTTTAAAAAAAATCAGTTAAACGCTGGAATATGCATCATAAGTAATATTTCCTATATCTTAGCTGACGGTAGCTTAAAGCAGGCTGAAATTATTTAAGCAGAATGCTCCTAAAGGAGTATTCTTCTTTACCTTGGTCAGTCTTTTTTAAGCAACCATCTGTCTTCAATACTGAAACAACCGATGAAGGAAAGTGTTATTAACCGACAGTTGATAAAATCATATTTTAAAAGTTCAGGGCCGGGGCGAGGGACCAGTTACTGAGATAAAAGACAGGAATGACCATAGATGATTGTTTAACAGTCAATCGTTGTACAGTAGCCAATCAACGGCAAAACAATTAAATCTCTACAGACAGGTGGTAGTTCAGAACGCCCGAGGGAGCATTCTATAGTACATTTGTCCTGCATTTAGCATTCACTTGTCTAATAACTAAACAGGGTCTTCTTTTTGGTGTTATTTTTTAATGTTTTTTGTTTTTTTTGCTTTTTTCTAATCTCGGTATGTGTAGATCTACCAATAAAATGCTTGAGTTGCATCAATTTACCTCATTTCTTAGCCTTGTATCTACATAGAACATATAATGTGTGTAATTGATGCTCGCGCTGTTACATGGTGAGACGAGCTAAACACTCTACGTCACAGGATGTACTCGCGCATGCGCTGGGGACAGCCGAGTTAGTCACTTAAGTCAGCTATTAATGCCTAACTATATGAAATTAATCTTGGAGAATTTCAAAATTTCCAGCATTGTGATTGGTCCAAAAAGTAGGTTAAACACTATTAAATTTTATTATTAAAAATGTACCTCTCATTAGTAAATATAACTGCAATTTAAGGACGTTACTGCAACAAGGTACTTCCCACCAATAATTCTATGGTTATGCTATCCGCAAATTTAGGACAATTCGGGGTCATATCCAGTTTCATGATTTGTTTATTAAACGCATTAAAACTTTGAGGAAGAAAGGTTATGACCCTATAATATTGCAACATACTGCATGTTTGGTTATCGATCCCGTTACAGTCGAACTCTACGCTTCCCTCTTTGCCTGCGCGATGACAGGCCGAGGGTAGTACTCTATGATGGTAAACTCTTAAATCCAGAAACGGGGTGAGATTACCAGACTCCTCATGTATTGTCTTTTCTATGTTGTGCTCATAACGGCTTCCCTGCAGTTGATCTGACCTCATAAAAGTCATTGAGTACACATTTGACGGACTTTCACAGTTGTTATGTTATGTTTTACATTTTGTACTGTGTTTACCGTATTCTATGTTTTCGGGATGTCCGGCAGGGACACCTTTATTTACAAAGTTGGTTTAGCTAGGGTGACTTTGAGATAAGTATGAGGCCATTGACTGTCCCAAGGCAGTACTCTCTTTGGTCACCCTGGTCTCCATTGGTTTTGTTTGTTTGGTGTCTTTGTATACTCTATTTGGTCACCCTGGTAACCATAAGCTTTGTTTGTTGTCTTTGTCTCTTTGTACTTGAGTGTTTGTTTATAAATTTCATCTCGTATGTGCGCGAGTGTATGTGTGTGTGTTCACCCTTACATGCGTTGCTCAGGTTTCTTCGTACTTTTGCGTTTGTTCTTGTTTAAAATTTCCATCTCACGTGTGTGTGTGTGTGTTTGTGTGTGTGTGTGTGTGTGCATGTGTGTGTGTGTGTGTGTGTGTGTGTGTGTGTGTGTGTGTATGTGTGTGTGGTTGTCTGTGTTTCAGTGTGAGTATTACCTGCTTTCTATCGATGTTTTGGCGATGGTTGCGTTTTGTGTGTGAATTTTCCTGCTTGTGGTGGTGGTTTTGCCACTGACCGTTCTTGTGCGCTTGTTCGTGTTTAATATTTCCATCTCCTGTGCGCGCGTGTGTGTGTATGTGTATACATTGCTTTCTATCGGTGTTTTGGTGAAGGTGGCGTTTTGTGTGTGGCTTGTCCTGCATGAGTTTACTACTATTTCATTTACTACATTATCATTTTCATAAAAGATATTCAGTTTACATGTGACACTGCAAAGGACAAGACACACGTTGTTGAGAGAGCTTAAGCTCAATAAATTCCACAATGCATCAGGGAATCTGAATAGTCTGTGCTAAATGTGATAATTCGCTGCACGACAGAAAGACATCGATATCGATTTCGATAATCCATTTATCAAGAGAGATACATGATTATTTGGTTCTGGTTTCAACGCACAGTGAAAGTTTTTACAAGACGAATAAGCATCAGCGTTTGTCAACAGTCCGTCTGACAATTTGACATTGCTGAAATGTCGTGTATAACATAAGAACACAAAGAAACAAGTCTTTAAAATGCTGATTTCATTAGTTACATTGGCGATAGAGAGCTGCCAAAGCCACATACTCCTCCAAGACACACATGAAAGCAAATTCACGAGGAGTTACTAAACATATAGAAGTATTTGTTTGGTTCAACAAAAAGAACACATAGAAGCGATTAACAAGCGTGACTACAATGCCTCGTCTACGCCGAAGAGAAATTAAGAGTTTGTCCCTTGGATCAAATATTAGAAACATTTGCTTATATTCTCCTTTACACTACATGCATTTGGTTATCTGCTTATTTATAGTTGAAATACTTTCTAAGAAAACTGTAAACAAAGCTTAAAAAGAGTTTAAACTGTAGCTATATATAACCAAACTATTGGCATAGTTTATCATATATTTACCATTGACAGTGATATAGTTAAAATGCTTGTACAAATATATGTTGGATTCAATTGTACATTTATAACTAATATTCATGTATGTGCAATAGTAATGGCTCTGATAGTATTTGTAATTGTTCAATATATTAAGTCAGAGTATTGATGTATGGAAGTAAATAAATGCTCCAGATTAAGTTATTCAATGGATTTCTGAATGTGTTTATCTACCATATAATAGTTCAAGAAACACAACCACATGCAAACCATATATTAAATCATAGACTGGAAAACATGCCAATTAGACGTGTCGGTATCAGTACACAATATTCAACGGCCTGACTTGGAAGAATCACAGAGACAACGTACTCTGTTTTTGTTCCCTTGGCTTAAATATTTGGCAGCCAAGTTTTGTCGTCTGCAAACTTTGTCGTCTGCTACAATTTGCATCTGTTCTTCATTTTTGTCTTAACCATTCGCTTGCTATTCACGTCAATATACGTACCTGTAAATAGTGCAGACCCAGATGAGATAGCTCCTGCAGGAGCTGTCTCATCAGGGTCTGCACTATTTACAAGTTGATTGTGCAACCATCTGGGCCTTCACTATTTACAGGTAGGTATATTGACGCGATTAGCAAGCGAAGGGTTAACTATAAACAGAGATCTGTGTATATCCAAATTAGTATGACGGCAACAGATGGAATTTATAAACATTGATAAAATTTAAGTGGATAATTATGGCATTTAAATCCTTACGGTAATGGAAATATATGCCGTACTACATCATGATATCTAGTTTTGACCAACACGTGTTAGGTCACACTATGCACACTTTTAGGACACACTATGCAGAATTGTAGGTCACACTATGCAGAGGTTTAGGTTACATTATGAAAAAGTTCAGAATTCTAAGGACACATGCAGCTTATTAGGGTACACTATGCAGAGTTTTAGGTCACACTATGCAGCTTGTAAGGACACACTATGGAGATTACTAGGACACAATATGTAGATTGCTAGGTCACACTATGCAGTTTGTAAGGACACACTATGGAGATTACTAGGACACAATATGCAGATTGTTAGGTCACAATATGCAGATTGTAAGGAAACACTATGCAGTTTGTAAGGACACACTATGGAGATTACTAGGACACAATATGCAGATTGTTAGGACACACTATGCAGATTGTTAGGTCACACTATGCAGTTTGTAAGAACACACTTTGGAGATTACTAGGACACAATATGCAGATTGTCAGGACACACTATGTAGATTGTTAGGTCACACTATGCAGTTTGTAAGGACACACTATGGAGATTACTAGGACACAATATGCAGATTGTTAGGACACACTATGCAGATTGCTCACAACATTAGTCCCAGCAAAACAAACCAAACATACAAGGGATATCTGTTCAACTCTAAAATCTTTATTTGCACAAACGCTATGCCCATATATAGAGTCTCTTTATCAGTGAAGAAACGAGTCGCGAACAGATATTGCCAAACACATCCATTCATTGTTTTCTCGGTGTGGTTGTCTTGCAATTGTTATTCCATCTTTGTCATAGATGTGCTCTTCTTTGACTTGCTTTTTTTTTTACAGTAAAGTGTCATTAATACGACCGTTCAAAGAAGTCTAATTCTGGATTGTTAAAGCAAGTAGTATATTGTTTTCACCGAGGTAATATGATAACCAGTTTAGTAGTAACATGTGAACACTTCAGTCACCTCATTTTGAACTAAAAACAGTAGATCAAGACGAGACGTTTATATGATGTGTATTATCAGAATTATTACTGTGAATTTTAACGAAAGAACAGTGTTGATACTTAGATGTTTCAAACATTTTTGTCTCTGATTCAACGACTGGTTCATGTCTTAACTATTTACCTTAACTCTATCCTTCACATAAATGGACCTGATCGGACGGCTCCTAAGAGATCTGACTCTACGACTCCTACCAATGCAACAGTGTTATTTGTACATACGTTTTTTTAAGAAATCAGCTAGTAAATAATCATGATACATTATTTCTTCCATAAATATTGAATAGGGAAAGGGGTTAACAGACCCAGTGGCAAAGCACAAAGTCGTACACCTTTTGAGTGAGTCTTACACATAATCTCCTTTCTGTTTATGAAAATATGTCGTTTTTAACTGTGATGGACTATGATAGCTTTCGACCTACTACAAGATTTGTAATAGGAATATGAATAAATGGATGCTAGGTTTATGAATATACATGCATAGTCTATCGATATAAATTCTGTTAACCATTTCACCGCAAATATCGCATAAATGCACAACGACAAATAGTGCAGTCCAAGATCAGGAACTTCCCTTTTTGTCTTAATCTCTACTTCTATATCTGTGCTTTATTCCTTTGAAACTTGAATTCATTTATCTCATTTAATTATTTTACCGAATGATTTAACAAACTTGCTATCTCGTGTTTGTCGTACCCTTTATTACATTTCTACAGTTTGCAGCTCAACCATTTAGTACACTAGCGATAGGTGTATACAGTTCGTTTCACTTAAATATATTTCAGTTCTACATGCAATTTACCACGGTATTTGCCATCACGGTTGTTGTAGATAAGTCGGAGAGGGGATACGTTTATTTACACTATTTGTCTTTTAGGGTGCGGATGGAATAAACGTGAGGTTGGGCGCCCCTAAACCGGTTTAATCCCCAGTGACTATTGTCACTGACTGTACCAAGGCCGCTCCAAAGCGGTACTTCCACCTTCCCCTATTATTTGTTTGTTTTGTTTTTGAGCGTTTCTTGTGTTTCGGTAGTTACGTACATTTACTGTTTTCGTGTTGTGGTGTTGTTCGGGCGGCTGTTTGTTTTGTATATGGTGTTTCCTGCATGGCTCATATTTGTACTTGGATTGCATGCGACAATTAGAAAATTGGCACCGAAAGCGTAAATTTGTTTAATCATAAACTTATTTCAGATTACCATCGCTTCAATACTAGTTTAATAATTTTTCGACGTCCAGCCTGTTACAGGTAGGGGACTATGGCCACTGTCTCGCTACTATGAAACAACGATTATTGTTTCAGGTACACCGGGGACACACAATTAGAACCATCGTCCTGTTATTATCCAACAGTCCTTGCTTTTGCCATTTATGTACAAAATAATTAACATATATTGTAGCAGCGAAAGTCCGGTATATAAATCAATGTCGTGAAGCTTAGCGACCAAGACCACAGTGTTGGTTGCACTGAGACAGTGACGCTGAATCTGTCGTGTCGCTGATGATGATTTCACAGTGGAGATAGAGGTTTTGGCAGCTTGCTGTCATCTCAAACATTGAGAACACAAACCTCGACTAGTGTGCCGCCTCCGCCTTTATAGAGATGTGTTTGTAATATAATACTTTACTAATATATATAATTGGAGAACACCATGTGGTATAATACTTCATTATATATCTGTAGAGGAATGCTTGTAATATACGTTACTATACTCTATATAAGGTAATACTAGTTATATAATGCTTTATATATACAGTTGAACCTCGATAGTTCGGACTTACAGGATTCGTACAAATTGGTTCGAAATAACAGAGGGTCGAGATATCCGATTTCTTATCCGACCAGTTTCACAGCTTAATGCAGGTCTAAAGTAATGTTGAAAGCTCTTGCAGCATTACTTTTGACCTGCATTAAGCTATCTCATATATTCTAAATATGTACAGTGATACATTTTAGAACAATTATGAATGTTTTGTAAATTTTGGAAGGACCGAACTTTTATTTCGAGGTATCCCGGGGTTCGAGTTATCCGAAATCGAGATATCGCAGTCCAGCCATATTCTGTCAGTGAATAATGCTTACACTGCAATAATACATAATTCTCGAGTAACATAATTCTTCCTTTTCTATATATTACGTAATAAGTGAAAAATTATATTTCTAAATTGATTTAAATTTATCTAGTGATACTTGTAATAGAATAATGCATTAAAACATGACAAGATCAAATTCATTACAGGCTTACTTTTACGATGTTTTGCAAAATGTGTTCCTTATTGTTGCCAAAACAAGGGCTGAATTAAAAACATATAACCTAGTAAAAATAGTTGCACTGGCACCTCGTATGGTGTCTGAAATCAAACGTGTTGGCCAAAGTGAATATCGTAGCGGTCTTGACTGTAATTTACAATTATATACACTAATTACACTTGTATTCCCATATAAGCTAATCAACGTCAGCAACTGTGAACATAACTACACAGAACTACAAAATAGCTTCAAAACTACATGATTATATGGAAGACATATATTTCATGCATGTAAATGATTTTCTAACACTCGGTTTATCAATAAAAATACCGTATTGATATTTATACCTTATATATATAAGTACTATATAATATATACACAGTTTCAGTGGGCATATTGTTTTAATAGATATATGTCGTTTGAATGTGAGCCTCGTTTTTATGTATATATAAATGCCGTGGTAAAATTCCAGCTGATAATAAACAGGGAAACGGTTAAGATACGTTTACACGTCAAAAGGCGTGTTTATGAGAACTCAACAAATGGATGATATAATAAATAAGTAAACTAATCTTATATTTTACTTTATTATTATTATTTTGTTCTTAACCCTTTAATCCTTTCCCTGTTGCATATTCATGTAAAATATAATAACACCATGGATATTTATTAGTTGATCTTTTATAAAGGCATATGCACACAGAATACTTTGGTTCAGACAGAAACTGCAGAAGCAGATCTATATTAAACCATAAGCAAAATGAGCAGATCATGATCAGACGGCTCCTATAGGAGTTCTCTGATCTGGGTATATGCTGTTTGGATATACGTGAAGAGGCGTTTGAATGAAGGAAATAGTTAACTCCAGTATAATGTACTGTAATATGGTTCAATGTACTGTAATATGGTTCAAATATTACCGATTCATTTTTCTTGTGATGAGGGTTAAAAAGGCGTTTGTATGAGGGAACGGATTAACTCCCCTAGTATACACGGTAATCTGGCTCAAACTGAAAATTGAAACCGATTAACTTTTTTTGTGAGTGGGACCTGCAAATAAATGCATTTATATGCTGACGAACTCATTTGGTATTGATTTGTATTGCACGCTCCTTCAAGATCGCTCTGATCTGGGTATATAATTGTTTCCATATGTCTCATACAGGTCAAATGAGTGCATTAACCCTTTACTCCATACGTTTTCTGCATCTTTGTAAACATAGTACCAAGCCCTATACTGTGACACCAAAGAGTAGAAACATCTCTCCGAGACGGCTCTAAAGAGTGATTACAGTACAGGTTTTGATGGAGAAATAATGATGTTTAGTATTTTGGTACGCACACTTATTTGTAGCTCTGTGACGTTACTAGTAGACATCCTCGAATTACTTGTTTGTGATCTTTAGAGAAGTGATTCTAATGATTAACAACAAGATAGGGTTTTGAGTAGAAATTAAAAAACCCCCAAATAGTCTACTTATGTATCATCTTAACACATTTCCAACTACATGTTCCTCTACTTTTATATCTACGTGCAGCTCGCTGACACTGGTTTGGTGGTTGCAGGAACCTATGTCCAGCTCCAGCGCAATAATTAGAGGATCTGTCAGTTTGGTGACGGTGTTACAAATCATATTTAACTCTTTAAACCATTCTCTCATGGCTATTTTAGACCCAACCTCGTCGAATAAATCTACCGAGAAGGAGTATTCACTAGAGAGATGAAATCATTTTGAATTGTGTAGTTTGGAAACCATTACGATAAACCGAACATTTGCTCCATGCACAAAGTGTGTCTTTTACAGAGGGGTTAAAAGGCGTACGGAATGGGTTAAAACACGTCCCTGTACTATTTTTACTTGCAGCAGTATGGTATTGGCTTGATTGTTGCAGGAACATATGACCAGCTCGAGGTCAAGGATTTTTTTAGCCTGATTGGAGTACCCGTTAGTTCGGCAGCAACGTTACTGACCGTTTCAGGAGTAATACCGCTCTTCGAAGCCCTTCTTGATTTACTGCGACGCTCTCACCAAAATTCGCAATCTCGGATATATCTGTAGGAAGGATATGGGAAACATTTTAACAGTTTGTTCGGTGGGATAAGAATGCGCTAACAACTAGCTCAAACAGAAAACAGAATCAGCATTACTTTCATATAATTGCATTAAGCTGTGAAGTTGATAAATTGTCCAGATAAGATATCGGAAGACTCGATTTTCTCTGATAATCGAGATAAGAGAAAATCGAGTCTTCCTATATCTTATCTGGACAATTTATCAACTCCACAGCTTAATGCAATTATATGAAAATAATGCTGAATCTCAGCTCCTTTAGAAGTTTTCAGTATTTCTTTAGACTACACATGTGTTTCTATATATGCGTAATAATATATTTTAGAACAACTCTGTATTGTAAAGTTTGGAATTATCGAATGTTTACTTCAATTTATTCCAAAGTTCGAGATATCTGACTAACTATTATGTGTGGAATGCATCTTTCAAAAATGGAAAATATGTTCTTTTTGCGTTGTTCATCTTATTTTTATATTACACGTTATTGGACAAATCTTCCATAAACCCATTACCTGATAGGGACAAAATTTGACATTTTAGCACACAGAGTAGACAAGATCAGAGGTAGGAGCCAGGCTCGGCTCTGTTTGCTTTATATAGTAATATATAGATATGTGTCATTGTGATATTATATCCTTTATTCCATGAATATTCATTCAAGAAATAATGAAGTCATGAATATTAAGTAGAGTAATTGATAGAAAATTAGAAACTCGTGTAGAAAGGCGTATTTAATGAGTAAAGGTACATGAGGTATTCTATGACGTAATCTGTGACGTAATTATGGAGCAAAGGAATAAAGAATAAATGTCTCGTTTCAGTGTATGGACAAAAATGACAAAATGTAACATTTTAACATAGTCTATTTTGGTCTGGGTCACACCCGAGATAATGCCGTCTGTATTCCTGATTCAGCCTGTAATGGTACGAGTCTCATTCGGCTTCACTACAATTGCCCTATAGCAATAATCTTTCTCAGAGACTGTGTGAGTATCCGCAAAAGAAGAGAAAGCTTCCTCCCATGCCGTTTGAAGATCAACACTCACAGTGGAGAGAACGTGGTGCAGAACATTGGTCCTATGACCAATGGCACAAAAGCCGAGTACCGTGTATCAGGAACAACAACAGCAGGCACTGATAGAGGAGAAATTTCCATAGATGTGATTCTGATATCCATGATGATATAACCCATGTAGCTGACTTTATCATCGCTAGCAGCTCTAACGTTAGTCATCTAAAGACATAAACCTAGCTGGTCACTGGGGCCCCAATGCATACAAATATTCTGAAAATGGGTGATCCCTCGAAAGCAAAAGTAAAAATGCAAAATGAGAAAATTGCAGACTCGGTTTTATTGAGTCTGTTCATGAGTAGTCATACATCAGACCAGCTGTTCATACATTACCCTTGTTTAATACAAACCACTAGTTGTGATGTTGAATTAAATCTTTAAATTGTTTTGGCACATGGTTTGCTTGCGAAATTAATCTTGAATTTGGACTGTGAATGTACCTAAGTTGGAGGTTTATTGCATTTTGAATTGATTGTGACTTGATTGTACCTCAGTTGGAGGTTTATTGGATTGTATATTGATTGTGTGTGACTTGATTGTACCTATGTTGGAGGTTTATTGATTATTGAAGTGTGCATTGATTGTGTGACTTGATTGTACCCCAGTTGGAGGTTGATTGAATTGTTAGTTGGTCGTACCTCAGATGGAGGTTTTGGGCCTGCCATTACCGAGTCTGTCGGCGGCCAAGATAGTGTGATGTTCAATAAATGAAAGCCGCAACAATATGTTCGCCACATATATAAATAAATATATATCGCATTTTGTATTGTTTTGTGTATTGCATCCGCAGTAATAGCAACTATATAATGATGCATAGCTGCGATTTACTGTGAGGGCAATATCTTTGGTGATTTGATTCGCGTGCGATTCTTACGAGAATTACAGACAATAAAGTTTTGAATTAATAACCACATAATCGTTATCATCGAGGATCCTAGTGTGCCACACATTTAGCCCATTGCCTCCCAGAATATTTTAGACACAGTCTCTTTGAATAAATATACCGAAAATTTACTAGTATAAATGAACATCGTTGGAATTGTGTAATTTTGAAACCACTGATAAATAGAGCATTTGCTCCACAGGAGCAAATGATCTATTTATCCTAGTGGTTTCGAAAATTAATTTTTACAGAGCCGTCAGTACGAGGGATGGGTTTTAATTATTTACTCCATATACACTCGCTTTAAGCCCTATGTAAACAGAGTAGACCCAGATCTGATCAAGGTGTGCTGCGATTTCTTATGGAATAAACTAGATTCTACAGTGTAAATAAAAATCAGCTTATTGATATTCAAGATGACATTATTTCTTATATGAATATGTTTTGGAGTAATTCTTAACACCTCATACATTTGATGTTCAAAGTATTGACATAACAGGTACATTGATAATAACAGTAATAGACATCGATAGTTTGAATTTCTAATCATAAATATTAAACGACGATATTAGGGCATCGTGTTTCTGTACATTTAGAGTGGGCTTTTAAATTGATAGTCTCTACCTGTCACGTGTTTAAAAATGCCTAACAATAACATAGATCATTTGTTTATGTAGTGAAAAGAAGTACATCGCAAGAAAACAATTCGAATAAACGCTGAAGAAGACAAAACTGTCACGTGTTTGATATCGGATACCCGATGTTATCCGGCATTATTATACTGCAAAGTAAAATCTTCGATTTCAGTTGCTCAATTAGCCATGTATAAAGAGTCTTATTATACCGCAAAGTAAAGCCTCGATTTTGACTGGTCAATTAGCCATGTATGAAGAGTCGTGTATCCCTATTTTGATTGCCGAGGTCCTCGCTTCGTTGCGACAAAAAAAGGATGGACCAAACAACCACTATCAAATGAAATGACAAGAGGTTTGGGCGGAAGAAAGTTATCTATTGAGAAACGGTTTTGTTATAGTTGTTGTATAACAATGTAAGTGAACCCGACACGTGGTAAAGGTCTTATTCTGCTCTGATACTGCAAATATCGTAAAACTGCTTGTTTACGTTCCGATTAGCCCCGAAACGCCCATAACAAATCTGCTTTTACAAAGACAATCCAGACCCAATTCAATTCAGATTTTATTTATGTACATGCACAGTACACGTACCCATTTAAACTGAAGTATAGCCGCTCCTTCCAACGCCCATTTTTAAAATGATAAAACCGTCATTTGACGTCATCAAAATGACGTTGGAATTGCGCCATTCCCTAATTTAAGTTTAAACGTTCCCATGCTGAAAAATAGTGTCTGCTTAATCTCTGATCTGCTGAAAGTTTTACTAACGTCTGATTCTTTCTATTCATTGAGAAACTAATGCAATTGGAAGATCGCTTTCTATCTACAAAAGTAATAAGCAGGTTATTACACGGTGAACTAGGTTCGCAGAGTGATATAAGCCTTACCTTGCAGTATGAGACCCCTTGGGAAGATGGGGGGAGCAAAACGACGCCTACATCAAAAACGCTAATTAACTGCTACAAATATTTAACCTCTTAAATCCAGAAATGGAAGGAGAACGTCGGATATCTTCATTTTTGTCGTACCCTTTATTACTTTTCTACAGTTACTCTGTTTGCAGCTCAATCATTGAGTACACTAGCGATAGGTGGATACAGTATGTTCAATTAAATGTTTTGTCGTTATACATGCACTTTACCATTGTATTTGCCGTCGCGGTTGTTGTAGATTAGTCGGAGAGGGGATACGTTTATTTACACTGTTTGTCTTTTAGGGTGGGGATGGAATAAGAGTGAAGTTGGGCGCCCATACACCGGTTTAACCCCCCAGTGACTTTTGTCACTGACCGTTCCAAGGCGGTACTTCCATCTTCCTCCTATTGTATGTTTGTTTTGTCTTTGTGTGTCTCTTGTTGTTTTTTCTAGTTATGTACATTTGCTGTTTCCTTGTGTTGCTGTTCGGGCGACTGTTTGTTCTGTATGTGGTGTTTCCTGCATGACTCATTTTTGTCCTTTGCAGTATAGTAAAATCGTTATACAGATCATTGGCGGGGTATCTGACTTTGTATTCCCTGCTGAGGAAAATACAGGTAGCCCTCGCTTAACGGTTCGGGCAACATGGTTTTTTCTCAGCAGTGAATAAAAAGTCAGATACCCCGCCAATGATCTGTATAACTAATAGTGTATCCCTTAACATTTTGATGTTTATACGGAGTTATCAGTAACAATTGAATTTCCCCCTCCGAGGACCTCGCTTCGTTGTAACAACGAAAGAACAACCGCTTTTAAACGAAATGACAAGAGTTTGAGACGGAGCAAAGTTATCCACTGAGAACCATTTGGTATAGTTTTCGTATAACAATGTAAATCGTTCTAAATATAAAGCAGCAGAACCCGATGCGTGGCGAAGGTCGTATTCTGCTTTGATGCTGCAAATATTATCAAAGTGCTTGTTCACGTACCGATTAGAGCCCAAACCTCCAATTTTACAAAGATAATCCACGCTATTTCCTCAATTAAGTTTAACCGTTCGTATGCTGAAAAATAGTCTCAGCTTAATCCATGTTCTAACTAACGTCTGATCCTTCGCACCCTTTGAGAAACTTATGCCATTGGAAGATAACTTTCTATAAACAAATGTATTAAGCAGGTTATTACACGGTGAACTAGGGTCGCAGAGATATAAGCCCTAACCTTACAGTATGAGGCCCCTTAGGGGAAGCAAAGCGACGCACGCATTAACAACGCTAATTTACTGCTATAAATATTAAACTTGGCAGTATAATAAAGTCGTTCAGATAAAATAAAAAGTCAGATATCCCACCAAAGATATGTATAACTAATAATGTATTAGTATTTATTCGGTTCGCGTTTTAGTTTCGTTATCTGTTCGACCAAGGCCGATTATATTTTGTTGTAGAACAAAAAAACTGTAAATAGCAATCAAAACGGTTTATTTTGTATCACGGGACAGTTTCTGATATAAGTTCAAATTGACAATCTTCATAATAGTGATTGAACATAACAAATACCAAGTTTGTTATATTATCGAAAATATGCGTTCATTGTAGTGCCTTCCTCTTTAACCATTACTCCTTAGATACTCCTTGCAACTCTTCATGTTGAGGTTAAATTAAGACAACACATTTTGTTCCAGAGAATAGGAAATTTTTATTCAGACAACACAAAACACATAACAAGAACATTACACTTAGTACTTCTGTCCAAAACATTAAGATCAAAACCGTTGTCTGCTCAGTATGCTTTTGGAATAATTATAAATGAGTCTACAAATTCTGCTTCATTAAAAAAATCACATGCTTATATGCCATATCAAAATATAACCTAATTTGTTTTGATGACGTAACTATTTTTAACATGAATATACACATAGTAAAATATTAATAAAGCAATTATATTGAATGTTTATGATGGTTGACCTGTTATATCATAAAAACAAATTAGGCCCATATCAGACAGATCCTATATGTCTGCACTGTTTGCTTGTGAAATTATTTTAAATGCGTATATATGTTAAATAATGCAGTTACTAAAGTCCTGTACTCAACCCTTGAACATTTGGAACTCATTATTAGCACCTAGAATATCATAATATAACACCTTGGCCATCACTTAACTACCTAAATATCGAAAAGTGTTTCGCGTTAATGAATGCGTATATGTGAGATAAATATCCTTTAAGTAAACACTCTCTTCCATGACAGTTTGATATTATGTATTGTAAATATCTTATATAAGCTATTGTGTTAGTCACATGTACTTTCACCATATATTCGGCTATCTTTTAATCAATTGTTAGACTCTTTATGACTGGTCTCGCCAAAAACATTTCTTAGTGAGGAATTGGTAATTTCGAATTTGTCTAATTAAGGTAACTGGTAACTGGAAAACCTTCTTCAAACTTTCGAGTTTAGATAATTAACTGACTACACGTATTAAGAAAGTTGTTTTGCTCTCGCCTGCTAGATATCTATGCGACATATCCGCCATAAATAGTGATTTTTTACAAATAAGTTCTGGCAGAAATATTCCACCATACCTCTTTCTGAGCCCTCCCCCACCACCCACCTAGAAAATATAATTGATATTACTAGACATATAGTTCTTGCTATTACCTTTCTGACTTTCATAACGAGTTTTCATCTTTTTCGCTCTTTTCATTTTATGGACCTAAATCATCAATTGAGGCTGGGCTAACATGAGGGAATTGGTTAAATTAGCATTCAAGGTAGATTACTGAACAAGATCCGTCATTTTAACAGTTTTACATTCAACTATCGGAAAATCAGAATTCGCAGGAAAATTAGTAATTCTGTTCAACAGAACTATACTGTTTTGTGACTTGGTTTTTTTTAATGACAACTTGTTTCGAAATGTAAGTACACCTTCTTTATTACAGACTTGTCATGGCCACAGATAAATAACCATACAAAAATATAATTACATGTTTTGAATTGAATCTACTTTTAACACGCCATTTTGAATAACAACTAATTTCAAAAGGTTTTAACATCATTAGTGTCTGCTTTACAGGGACAAGGAAGCCACCATTCATTTATTGAACATGTGGCTGTTAAAAAGCAAGTGATTGCTTTATGCAGGTCAAAAGTAATACAGAAAGCTCCTTAACCTGCGTTAAGCTACTTCCTGCCTTACATACCCATAATCCTTTTGATGGCCACTTAAAGGCGATTTCGGTAGTAAGTTCTGCACAGCTTTTTGCGCTGAATACTCTCTACAAAGGAAACAACCGGTACCTGTATTCTGGATGACACTTATTTCGAATGACTGATTTCGACCAACATTTATCTGTATCAACAATTTCCATTACACGAGAAAATGCTAAAAGATAATTAGCTGAACGTATTAAAACTTAAAACTAAACAGGAAAATCCTGTACGGGAGTATAATAAACAAATTGATACGACGTCATAGAAATGTGACGTCATTTCTTTTTTATTTCATGTTAAGGATACTATAAATCACAAAATGTGAAACTTTGAACTAAATTCTTGGATAAGTTTCTTAGACATTAACGAAAATGTCACCTATGTCATGATTTTTGTACTGTCCTATATGTAAAAGGCAGGAAGCACGCTTATGTTTTTTTCTCATGGTAATGACTCAAAAAAATGAGGTCTGTAACCCCCTTTTCTTTTTTAATTTAAAATCAGCATACTTTAAACAAAAAATATAGAAACATTAAAAAAATTCTTCGAAGGAAACAAACTGTAGAAACGTCCTACTGTATTTCTTATCTAAAACAACTGCTTTATATCTCCTCCAAAACCTATTTTGTGCCCACTTTTACAATCGTCTCTACAATGCCTATCAAGTGATCACTTCTAAAATTCTAAAATGTAGCCATAACATAGGTGTTGGCGGAGAAATAACGAATTTAGATTTTGAAGATACATCAGAACCTCGATATGTCGAGCTAGGATAGCTCGGACTTCGGATAACTCGAACTTCAGGATAGCTCGGACTACGGATAACTCGAAGTAAAAGTTCGAGCCTTCCAAAATTTACAGCACAGACTTGTTCTAAACTGTATCACTTTGCATATCTAGAAGCTTACAACATTACTTAACCCTTCGCTTGCTATTCACGCCAATATACCTACCTGTAAATAGTGAAGACCCAGATGAGACAGCTCCTGCAGGAGCTGTCTCATCAGGGCCTGCACTATTTACAAGTTGCTTGTGCAACCAGTGCACTCCACAGCAGTGATTGCACTGCGAAATACTTGTAAACAGTGAAGATATATGTAATTATACAACATGGCATTGGTAAAGAAGGAGAAGTGTATTTTAAAATTCAGCAAGCGTAGGGTTAAGACCTGCATTCATCTGTGAATGTGAGAAATCGTCCAGATTAGAAATCGAATGACTAGAACGCTTATTATCTCGAAGTCAGTCTCTTGAAGTTCGAGTTATCGAGTTTCGACTGAATACTCCATTGTCCATGGCTATTTAATCAACTGTCCGTTTGGCTGTTAGAAAATCCAGAATCAGGTTGTTATATTTTCTCGTATTCCTTTTTGAGTGACCCCGCGAATGTCATTGCAATCGCCATCGCAATTAACTGAAACCAGAAAACGCACGATAAGTTAAAAACAATACATGGGAATAAATGATAATTATGTAGTCGCTAAAACTCTGATAGTTTTATTTAATTCGATTTGTTCAAGCTCTTGAGCAACTATTGACCGAGTGTAAAAATCCATTTCTTAACTTTAAAAATACAGAACCACCTATCATCTGCTACAAATATAACAAACCCATCAGAAATACAATTTTCAACTATAATAAAATTGTGGCCGACCTTAATATTAATGATAATATTCCTGATAATTGAGATTGCGCCACCTCAAAATTTTGCTATTCTCCGGCTGGTCATGTGATTACTGGTAATTTTGAGATAATTAAAGATAAACGTCTACGATCTCTTTTGAATAAAGGTCCCAAATATAGAATACCATCCTTGATAGATTTTAACTCTTGTCGAGTTCAGATTGCGGAGGCTTTACAAAATTTTAGTATTAAATGGTGTCGAAGAGAACATGTTGAGTCTACTGCCCTTTCTTGTTGGAAAAAACTAATTTTTGATATAATTGATAAACGCATTTCCTTTTACAGCTCTAATAAACACCTTCTTCCACCTAAACCTAGAACTTCATTTAGACATCTTAAAAAGGGTTTACAGGATTTCCATTCAAAATACGTTTTTGTTCCTGCTGATAAGGCATCAAATAATGTGATTATTATTTGACGATTACATTATATCGACGTCTTGAAGCAGGAAATTACTAATACCAAGTCATACATTTCAGTTACCACTGACGAAAAGACCATCATTTCAGACCATGTCAAAAAGTGTGAACATTTTGGAACCGATATTAAAATTACACAACATAAACTTCCTACTATGTATTGGTTACCAAAACTACATAAAAAACCATATAAAGCGCGTTTCATTGCAAATTCTAGTTCATGTACAACTACTAAATTGTCTATAATTTTGACTTCTTGTTTAACGAAGGTAAAGGAACATGTAAAATTTTACTGTGATAAGACTTATGAAAATTCTGGAATAAATCTCTTCTGGTCTATTAAGAACTCTTCAGAAGTCTTAAACAAACTTAAGAACAAAAGGTATCTTGCATCCACTGTAAGCACTTACGATTTTTCTACTCTGTACACAACTCTTCCTCATATTTTAATTAAGGATAAGCTTACTAGCTTGATCCAGAAAGTATTTGCCCGAGAAAAAACATCGTTCTTGGCATGTAATGCTGAAAAAGCTTTCTTTACTGACGAGCAAATGAAATATTACACCAATTGGACTTGCTCAGAAGTTTGCGAAGCACTAACCTTTCTTTTGGATAACATATTTGTACGTTATGGGAATGCTATATACCGTCAGGTAATTGGTATTCCCATGGGTACGAATTGTGCACCACTTGTCGCAGATTTGTTTTTGTACTGCTATGAGAGAGATTTCATGTTGAGTTTGAATCCTCAATCACAAGAAGATGTTATAAAAGCCTTCAATGATACTTGTCGATATTTGGATGATATTTTTAACTTAGATAACCCTTTCTTTAATGCTCTGATTCCTACAATTTATCCTAAAGAACTCAAATTGAATAAAGCTAACCCGTCCGACAATTATGCAGCGTTTCTTGACCTAGACCTTAAAATTAATAATGGAATGATTTCTTCTAAAATATATGACAAAAGAGATGATTTTGATTTTAATATTGTAAATTTTCCTCATCTTGACGGGGATGTTCCCCGTGCTCCATCTTACGGGGTTTATATATCTCAACTTATTCGTTTTGCTAGAGCTTGTTCATCTATTGACGATTTTAACAGTCGAAATCTCATTTTAACTGAAAAACTGCTTAAACAAGGATATAGATACCATAAACTAAGAAAAACTTTCTCTAAATTTTACTATCGAAATCTCTCGCTTATTGGCAAGTACAAATGTAATCTCAAGGTACTTTTGCGACACGGTATTTCACATCCTGAATTTTATGGTGATGTGATTTACAAACTTCGTAGAATTATTGGACATACCCATTTTCTCACTTTGTTCATCAAATATATAAAACAATTCATTAAAAAGGGATATGATCCTGTATTATTACAACATACTGCATGTTTGGTTGTGAACCCTTTTACAGTTGGCAATCACGCTGGCCTCTTTGCATGTACGCCGACAAGAAAGGTTTAGTACTCTATGAAGGCGACCTCTTAAATCCAGAAATGGAAGGAGAACGTCGGATATCTGTACTATTTCATTTTTGTCGTACCCTTTATTACTTTTCTACAGTTACTCTGTTTGCAGCTCAATCATTGAGTACACTAGCGATAGGTGGATACAGTATGTTCAATTAAATGTTTTTTTGTTATACATGCACTTTACCACTGTATTTGCTGTCGCGGTTGTTGTAGATTAGTCGGAGAGGGGATACGTTTATTTACACTGTTTGTCTTTTAGGATGGGGATGGAATAAGGGTGAGGTTGGGCGCCCATAAACCGGTTTAAACCCCCGGTGACTTTTGTCACTGACCGTTCCAAGGCGGTACTTCCATCTTCCTCCTATTGTATGTTTGTTTTGTCTTTGTGCGTCTCTTGTTGTTTTTTCTACCCATGTATATTTGCTGTTTCCTTGTGTTGCTGTTCGGGCGAGTGTTTGTTCTGTATGTGGTATTTCCTGCATGACTCATTTTTGTACTTTAAACATGTCATTAAATCTATGTTAATGTCACAGATTCCTGATATATCGGTTAAAATAGCCAATTATGTCACTTTTCTTACTTGTGTGATGAATATAATTGTATGTTCCTGTCTTTATATTTTGTTAAAACTCGATTAAAATTTAATCCATTTAGATCTACTTGCTTTTCGCGCCTTTGCAAACAGACTAGATCGCAATCAGAACGCTCCAGTAGGGTCAAGGTCAGCTGTATTTGCTTACATAATATCTTAGATCTGATTCTGTACTATTTCCGAGCTACAAGAAAGGTGCTTACCCGAATACTAATCTCGGTCCATGCTTATAAAGCTTTTTAGTTGAGTCTGAGTTCGTTGTCAAGCTTTTGATTGGTCAGATTTGAGTTCTCAAAGGCTCAAATCTGACCAATCAAAAACTTGAGAACAAACTCAGACTCAACTAAAAGTTTTATAAGCATGGGTCCAGGTCATTACTCCACCAAACCCTAGCGAGAAGTGGTTATTGCTCTATAGGGTTTGGTGGAGAAATAAAATAGCTAGATCTATTCTTGAAAATGTTTAAATTTACCCATCTTATCTGGACCTCTTCTATTTGGCATAATTATGTTTTTTCTTGTTATATACCGGTATATAACAGAAATTAATTCATCTAACTCTATATGCGAGGCAGCAAAGGCACCTAAATCCGACGTGCCCCTTAATTCGACACCTTTTTACAACCATATCCATTTCTCCTAATTAAATGTTTTAATTGATATTTTAGTTGATGATTTCATGATGTCAAATTTAAATGTTGACTTCAGGAAGAAAATCTGATCACACAGTCGCATTTTTGTTGACATTGGTCGGTCCGATTTTTTTTTAAATATTTCAAGACCCAAAGAAATTGTGTCTGATGGAAATTGTTAAGCGGAAGCAAAACGGAAGGCCAATGCGCTGCTTTATTTTTTGTAAGATTTAGTTATTACGGACACTAGAAAATCATAGAATGATTCTGGTGTGTCTGTTGGGTGAGTTTACCTTCAAATTAGGGGTGGCAAAATAGGGTGCGAAAATATTTGAATGCTCCTTAATATCCGACATGTCTTAATTTAGATATGTGTATAGTCTAAATTTAGATTAGATTTATATACAATTAAAACTCCCTAATAAATGACATATGCGGCTGTTGTCGAGTCGGTAAAGATGCTGGTAGTGAAACATTTTGGTACTGATGTTTGGCGGTTCAAATCACGGCCAGGACGGGAATTGTTTTCTTTTTTATCTTTTTGAAAATTATTTTGGGGATTTCTTTTTCTTTTTATCATTCTAAATAAACACTTTTTGATTGTTTCATGATTTTGATAAACAGTGCATGTGTTTCATGTCTTTTTTTTAACATTTTTATTTTGGTGTCGAATTTGGCTCCACCCTGTCGAAATAAGGAACCCAAAGCAGATCAAGTTAGTAACGTGTTACAGTGCAAAGTCATGCACTTTCTTAAGCAATAGTAATTCAAAAACGTTGGTAGATGTACGTCTTTCTTTGTTGCCATGTCGAAGTTAGGATAACACCAAACTCTTATCGTTACGACGAATATGTGTCTTAAGATGTCGAAATAAGTATCCTTTACTTCTATATAAGAGCTTCGCAAACAGTGAAGACCCGAGGGAGTGCTTTGATCAGGGTATGTATTGTCTGTCATACAAACAGTTTACACACACACACACACACACACACACACACACACACACACACACACACACACACACACACACACACACACACACACACACACACACACACACACACACACACACACACACACACACACACACACACACACACACACACACACACACACACACACACACACACACACACACACACACACACACACACACACACACACACACACACACACACACACACACACACACACACACACACACACACACACACACACACACACACACACACACACGCACATGCACACGAACACGAGATAAAAACTTTAAACATGAACAAACGCAAAGTACATGTATACCAAATAAATATAAAAGCAAGGGTGAAAAAGAGAGCATTGTCTTGTTTTGTAAATATAGAAAGCCAGATATCCCATATATAGGAGTTAAACTATAAATCGTATATAACGAGAATATGAAAAGCACTCACCTGTAGGAATAAGAATGCAATTGCAATAGTTCCGATGGTATACGAGTTACCCTTCACTATTGACGAAAGCTCACTTAAACAGCCCTGACTGAAACTGGTGGTGGAGTTACAGCCAATATGAAGAAAGGGGACTGCACAACATGAAAGCGGAACTTCCTTGAGACCGGCGATAGACACCCAATCTGATGAACCATACACTCCACAACATTGGAGGTCCTGTTGAACTCTTTCCCACACCGCTGTGTCCTGTCTTTTCATGGATGCAAGTAAGTCTTCTTCAAACATTGGCTCCACCTGTTATCAACAAATGATCCATTATGTTAAATTGATCGTCTTTACTTGCAGTGTGTTTTAAAACTGCCTAACAATTACAGTAAAATCCCTCTAAACCGGACGTTAAATTTAGTATAAATATCTGTCTTTAAGACAGGTGACAGCTTAATGCAGGATGAAAGTCATGCAGAAAGCTCCAAGAGGATCTTTCTGCATGACTTTCACCCTGCATTAATATATAATTTCTTCTCTACTAGAATTCCGGTTTAGAGAGGTTTTAATGTATATAAATCATTTGTTTATGTATAGAAAAGAAGTATATCACACGAACACCAGTCGATTGAACATTGAAGAACACACACACACATTTTATTCGTTTGAAGACCCGATGTGGTCGGCAAAGTATTGGTATTTTAGTTTTAGAACAAATTGCTTTGTCTCGTGCACAGACGTTTTTGAAAATTTATAACAGTGTAAATTCTATCACTGTTGCTTTCCTGAAGTGAATTTCTTAATTCAGTATTAAGACACGTGATAACGATGGCGGATAAAAAAATCGTTTGGCTTGGAGACAGGTAAAACCACAATAAAAAAAATCGCCTAAATTTTGTTCAACCAATTAAATATATTCTGAAAATGGGTGATCCTTTGAAAGCAAAAGTAGAAATGCAAAATGAGAAAATTGCAGACTACCATCTTTTACCACCTCGACCTAGAGTTACATTTCGCTACTTGAAGAAAAACATTTCTAATTTTCATTCAGATTATGTTCTTGTTCCTGCTGACAAGGCATCAAACAATGTAATCATTATTTGAAGATTGTATTATGTTGATGTTTTAAAGAAGGAGCTAACTGATTCAAAAACTTATATAACAGTTCAAACACCTGAAAAAGATATAGTCTCGGAACATGTAAAAATGTGCAATGATTTTAAGTCTGGTCCTAACATAAAACAACATAAACTTTCTACTTTGTACTGGATTCCGAAACTACATAAAAACCCTTATAAGTCGCGTTTTATTGCCAACTCTAGCTGTTGTACCACTACTAAATTATCTATACTTTTGACGTCCTGTCTTACTACGATCAAAGAACATGTTAAACGCTACTGTGATAAAATATATGAAAATTCTGGTATTAATGTTTTTTGGTCCATAAAAAATTCAAATGATGTTTTAACAAAACTTGAAAATGAACAGTATAACATTTCTTTACTGAGCTCTTATGATTTCTCTACACTCTATACTACTCTACCTCACCATCTTATAAAGGATAGACTTATTAAATTAATAGAAAAAACCTTTGCCAGAGAAAACAAAATGTTCATTGCTTGTAATGTTCAACGTTCATTCTTTTCGAATTCAGAAGTTGAACATTACACAATGTGGACTTGCCTTGATGTTTGTAGATCTCTTACCTTTCTTTTAGATAATATATTTGTGCGTTATGGAGATACCATATATCGTCAAGTTGTTGGTATACCCATGGGTACAAATTGTGCCCCTCTTGTTGCAGATTTGTTTTTGTATTGCTACGAGAGGGATTTTATGCTTAGCTTAAAACCTGATACACAGACCGATATTGTTAATGCTTTTAATAAAACTTCAAGGTATTTAGACGATATTTTGAATTTAGATAATCCTTATTTTGATACTATGGTTTCTTCAATCTACCCAAAAGAACTGTCTTTAAACAAAGCTAATCAATCTGACATTAATGCTTCATTTCTAGATTTGAATCTTTCAATTACAAATGATAAAGTTTCGTCCAAAGTATACGATAAAAGAGAAGATTTTAATTTTAAAATTGTTAATTATCCTTTTCTAGATGGGGATGTGCCACGTTCTACATCTTATGGTGTTTATATTTCTCAACTTATTAGGTTTGCCCGAGCCTGTTCTTTGCTTGAAGATTTTAACAGACGTAATTTAGTTATAACTGATAAACTTCTTAAGCAAGGTTACAGATATCACAAACTTCGGAAAACCTTTTCTAAATTTTATTATCGAAATTTACCTCTCATTAGTAAATATAATTGCAATCTACGGACGTTACTGCGACAAGGCATTTCTCAACCAGAATTTTATGGGGATGTTATCTACAAACTTAGGAAAATTCGGGGTCATATCCATTTTCATGATTTGTTTATAAAACGCATTAAAGAATTTAAAAAGAAAGGTTATGATCCTATTATATTGCAACACACTGCATGTTTGGTTATCGACCCTTTTACAGTCGGTAGCTACGCTTCCCTCTTTGCTTGCGCGATGACAGGCCGAGGGTAGTACTCTATGATGGTATACTCTTAAACTTGGATACAGGATGAGCTTACCAGACTCATGTATTACTTTTTCCCTGTCGTGCCCTTAACGGCTTACCTGCAGGTGCTCTGACTTCAGCAAAGTCATTGAGTACATATTTGACGGATTGTCACAGTTATTATGCTATGTTTTACATGTTGTCCTGTGTTCACCGTCGTCTATGTTGTGGGTAAGTCCAGCGGGGATACCTTTATTTACAATATTTGTAAAGCTAGGGTGACTTTGAGAGAAGTGTGAGGTTAGGACGTCCGTAAACCGGTTTAAACCCCCAGTGGTGTTTTTGCTGCTGACCGTGCCAAGGCGGTACTCTCTTTGTCACCCTTCCTTTTGTTTGCATTGCGTCTTTGTGCTTGTGGTTTGTTCATGTTGTGGAACGTTTGTCCCTGGTTCTTGTGTGTCTTTTGGTGTTTTCTGTGTTCATTTCGTGTGTGTGCGTGTGCGTTTGGGTGTGTGTGTGTGTGTCATGCTGTCTATCGGTGTTTTGGTGGTGGTTGCGTCTTGCATGTGGCTTTGCCTGCTTGACTTTACTACTTTTCCATTTATTGAGTCTGTTCATGAGTAGTAATTAAAAGTGCAACACTACTCACGCCCCCCTAGCACCGGCTTAAGTAGTATTCAATTTTCAATAATAATAACATGAAAACTTATGATCTCAAAGGACCAGAACATATAACAACACTGAGAATGAAGTACGGGGCGACTTTTTACGGCCGCCACACAAACACTTAACACCTGCTGTTGTGAAGTACATATAAAGTAAAGTTTGAGTCCTTACAATAAACTCATATTTTCAATACCATATAACACTTGGTATTTATATAACACTTGGTATTTATATAACACTTGGAATTTATATAACACTTGGTATTTATATAACACTTGATATTTATATAACACTTGGTGTTTATATAACACTTGGTATTTGTCATGTTCAATCAATATTATACAGATTGTAAATTAAATCTATATCCATAAATGCTCATGTGACTCAAAATAACCGTTTTCATCGATACTTATATTTTGTGTTCTACAACAAAATATTATCAGCCTTTGTCGAACAGACAACGATAATAAAACATAACCCGAATAAATATTAATAAATACTAATACGTTGAGTCTTCGATATCAAGTACAGTTGAACTTCGATAACCCGAACTTCAAGGGACCGTACAAATTAGTTCGAGATAAGAGGAGTTCGAGTCATCTGATTTCTAATCTGATTTTTTTTCTCAAGGCCGCTGCTTAATACAGGTCTAAAGTAATGCTGAAAGTTCCTGTAGGAGCTTTCAGCATTACTTTAGACCTGTATTAAGCTGTCATATGTGTTTCTAGATACCTGCAGCGATACATTTTAGATAAATTCTGTATTGTAAGTTTTGCAGGGACTGAACGTTTTGTTCGAGTTATCCGAAGTTCGAGTTATCCGAGTTCGAGATATCAAAGTTCAACTGTACATTGTCTTCTTCAGCATTTATTCGACTGATTTTCTCGTAATATACCTCTTTTTAGCATAAAACAACTGATTTATGTAATTGATAGGCATTTTTAAAAACGTACTTGCAAGTAGCGACTATCACTTTAAAGCACTACACAATATTTGTGTTTCCTAATGTTAATAAACAGTAATAAATGACAAATATCGTTCAGAAAATTCAGACAGATATACAACTTTGTTACAGTATTGTTAAACTAACTTGGACACTCAACAGATGTCATATTCTTTTGTATGTAACCCGTTCCATCACATTGACGTCTTTTCGCGCCTCTATCAATCTCACGTTTTGAAGCCATGGTCATAAAAAGAGCCTTTGCTCCATATGAGCAAATGCACTATATAGCAGAAAGGTTTCAAAACAACACCTTTCTATAATTTCCATTTTCTCCAGTAAATACTCTTGGGTCTAAAACTAGTGTAAGAGCGAAAAGGTTAATGGTTTAATGTGTGGCGTAATCAACAACTTAGCCTCTATACGTTTCTACATGTTTATTTCTTCGCATCGTGATCTCTTACTAACATACATGCCCATGTCTCCAACTCTCTCCTCCTTTAACTCTCTCTCTCCAGTATATATATCCAATGCCTTGTAATGTCTAGACTTATATGACAGGTGTACTATCTCATGTGTATTCTTGACATATTGATAAATATATACATGTATACTCTACATGTATCATACAGTCCATAACCATTTAACCTTTAGCCCGTAACATAAGTGTTATGTTACACACCTCTCTTCCTACAAAAAGTACTTATAATAGAAAAGGACTTGTTCGTAACACCATATAGACCTAATCATGTAACACATAACTATTCTTGTTATTATTCTAACTTAAGTTTTTCTACACATAGTATCTGCTATCACTTAATGTTCTTCTGAATGTACTTTTGAAAACAGTTTTCATGACCTTACTTAGTAATTTTATAAGGTCAACACAATTAACCATTAAAATCTGTTTAGTCTTTCTTCTTGAACTTGCATGTTGTTATTATTCGTTGTATATTTGCGGCTGTGAATGTTCTTTAACAAGTTTGGTATTCTGTACTTTGTCTTCTGAATAATGTCCAGGTATAATTGTTGTGTAAACTCGGTTACGTAATCGCTCATGCGTCTCCTCGACCTTTCTTCCTCTGATCAACTGTGTACTCCGTGATTTATGCCCCCTGGTCATTGACATGGATTTTAAAGTTCGCAATTTTTCAGGTAACTCAGGTATACACACAGTTTATATAGGTGTAATGTGTTTCTCCATTGATTTGGCCTCCAGGTCTATTCGTCTGTCACCGTTTGTGGTGTTGCTAGTGGTGACCAAAAGTTTGTCTATGCATTTATTTGTCGTGCTTTTCTACAGGCGATGTTTTTCTATATGTTGACTAGGAACTAGGATTGGTCTCTGTTGTTTTACAGGCGATGTTTTTATATATGTTGACTAGGAACTAGGATTGGTCTCTGTTGTTTTACAGGCGATGTTTTTCGGCTTTGTCATCTCACCGGTAAACTCGTCGAGATTTCGATCCGCTGCATGACTTAAAACTAGATCAACACAGACTTTGTAATTAAGTTCTATACCAAATGTTTAATACTTAAATTGAAATTATATTTCGTAATCTATATAACAAAGTGTATTTCTCAACATTGAAGTTTGGCAACCATTGTAGTAATTATGTCATTTTAATTATTTTATTATTGCTTTTAATATTGTATTTTTCTGAGGTGAAACTATTAAGTTTGCAACTTGAACTCCTTAAGCACACATCTTATTTATATATATATTCTTCACTAAACGATTAATTATACAGTTTGTAACTTGAACTCCTTAAGCATACATCTTATGAACTCCTTAAGCATACATCTTATTTATATATATTTTCTTCACTAAACTATTTATTATTAAAGGCTTTGTTTGTAATACATTTTTTTAATATATAGGTTTTTCAATGTATTACAATTACCCCCCTATGTTAACATTATCTTACTTATTAAGATAATTCTTGTCATCTTAAAGTGAACTGTCGGCGTCCACTACTACAATCTTTTCATATAACCCTTTACCATACAATGTTTGTAATAGCAATAACATCAAATATAGTTCTTCATTAAAATCTATTTACAACACTTTACTCAAAGAGCGCTTTATCTTATTTACACGATCATGATCAATTTCTCACTCATCACTGATTAAACCGCGACACGTCTGTCGGGTCTATCTTACGTTTATTACGTAACATTGTAAAGAGTACCTTTTTAAAGGTATACGCCTAGTTTATACTCTTTTACAAACAACAAAAATACTCTACTCTGTTTTTACAAACAATAAAGTACTATTCTCTGTACACGTTTCAATCATAAGACATTTTTCGATACCCTCTTGTCTTATTTGAAAGTATTTGAGATCTAATTAAGGATCAATACGTTACTGCAATTAAGTCTACCTGACTTAATCTCTTCCTACTGAAATGAAGTCTACACCGTTTCCGTTCCTGCTTTTAATTTTCCATATCACTATAATTACTTGACAACAAGCTGCCGGAGGCATTATTTGTATCGGACAAGTTTGCACTTACTGCCTGACTAGAGCTATTTTCGTAAGCTACGGACATTTCTGTCTTTTGAATAGGATCTAACATATTCGAGTTTTCCTCGGGCTCTGAGGAGCTCGTCTGTGTTAGAGATCCACTTGAAATGTAATTATTTCCAGCTTTTCTTAAGCGTATGGCTAGATCTTTTAACGGAATATTATCTTCAGATGCCGAATTTGATCTGACAGTTTTATGTCTCTTGATTATTCGTTTCTTCATCTGCCGTCTACCCTTGTTTAATCCACTAGATGCCCCATCATTAGGCTCACTATCTTCATCATAACTATTATCTTCGTCACTAGAATTTTCTTGTGGAGGCAATACGTATCTACAAGCTCTGATTGGACGCTGACCTACTCTTTTATTATCTGGTAAAGGCCAATCGGCGACATTTGCTTTTCTAACCTGGTCTACATTGCATTTTATAACTCTGTTATCAAGTTGGTTCTTTATTAACAACGACCTGTCACTCAATATTTCCATTATTCTCCAGTACGCCATCCATTTCGGTTGTAATTTACTCTTTTTATTAAAGTTTTTGTAGTAAACAGTATCATTCACTTCGAACTGTACCTCTTGTCTATTACTATTTATTCGCTGATTTCGCTTTTTACGAGCGGCTTTTAGATTTTGATACACTTGACGGGAAATTTCATTGTTTCTAAACATTAAATGTTTGCTGAAGTCGTCCCCATAATAAGGAAGCTTAGTTCTAAGAAGATTATCAATAGGCAGTATAACATCACGGCCAAAAACCATAAAAAACGGACTGTGCTTTGCACTTTCAGTAACATTAAATCTAAGACCTGCAACCGCCTGGTTCAAGATTAAGTCCCAATCTGTGATATTGTTCTGGATTAGCTTAATCAGAATGGAATTGAGCGTCGCATGACTGCGTTCGCATCTGCCATTTGCCTGAGGGTGACAACTGCTGGTAGTCACATGTTGCACTCCTAATTCAGACATTGTCTCTCTAAACATTCTTGAGGTGAAATTTGATCCATTATCTGTTATTATTCTTAATACCGCGCCATATCGGAAGAAAATGTTTTCAAAGAAAGTATGTAACACCGATTCAGTTGAAATGTCTGACAGAGGGATTACCTCGACCCAATTAGTTAGTTCACAAACATAACTAATTATATACTTATTACCGCTAGGTGTTAGTGCAAACGGTCCTTGTATATCTACGCTGATTATACTCATCGGATATTTTGGAATTTCTGGCTCTTTCAGAGGTGCTCGAATAGCTTTGAGATTAACTGTCTGACAAAGCACACATTGTTGAACATATTCATATAGATTCTTATACATATTAGGCCAATAATAGAACCGCTTGATTGTAGCATATGACCGACTAATTCCTGCATGTGACAGTTCATGATACCCTTGCATTACGGCTTCCCTAAGATGGCTAGGTACATATACGCGTAATAGTGGATCCTCATCTGCATTTGAAATAAAATAAAGTATGTTGTCTTTGATTAGAAATTTTCGACTTTTCTTATCTGAAATTTCATTATGTTTTAATTTGGTTATAAATTTTTTCAACTCTGCATCTTTAATTTGTTCCAAGCTCATGTCTAGTGTCTTGAGGCTATTTGGCTTGTCTAACTCGGGATAGCTTAACTGTTTTTTTTGAATCGGCAATTTCTTTGGGGTCAAAACATGTATTGTTTATCGCCCCTATTAATTTGTGGTCTACGCCGTTGTCGTCATGGCAACTGTCCTGACAACTGTCCTCGGTGACTGAATTTGTACCCTTAATATTCCTTGAAAGCATGTCGGCTACAACATTAGCGACCCCTGGAATATATTCTATTGTGCAGTCATAGCATGATATTTCTAGTGCATATCTCTCCAATAGTTTGTTGTCGAATTTTGATTTTAGTAGATAAATCAACGGGCGGTGATCAGTTCGAATTTTCACTTTTGCACCATTTAAGTAACAATCTAACTTCTTCAGCGCAAAACTAATAGCAAGTGTTTCTTTTAAAATAGTACTGTATTTTCTTTGTGATCTGTTTAACTTTTGGCTTATAAAGTGAATTGGGACTTCCTCCTGAACTTTACCTGTTTTTGATTGTGCTAATACTGCCCCTAAAGCGAGATTTGAGGCATCGGTATATAAAATGTACTCTGCATTGATATCAGGATGGGATAATGTGGGTAATAATTGTAGCTGACGTATGATTTCGTTAAAACTGGTCTCACATTCTTTTGACCACTCAAACGGTACACTTTTCTGTGTTAGCCGCGTTAAAGGTAAAGCTATCTCAGCGTAGTTTGGAATGAATTTTCTATAATATCCCGACATTCCAAGAAATGACCTAACTCCTTTTACATTTTTCGGAATTTGAAAGTCTTTTAAAGCTTCCACCTTTTTCGGGTCTGGTCTAATTCCTTCCTCTGAGATTATGTGTCCTAGGTATGTAGTACTGTTTTTTATAAAGTGACACTTCTTAAGTTTTAATTTAAGGTTATTTTGTTTCAGTCTATCAAAAACTAGTTGTATGTGCTTTAGATGATCTTCTAATGTGGAACTGAATATCAGAATATCATCGAGATAAGCTACACTACAGGCTTCTAAACCTTCTAAAATCTGCAAAATTACTTGTGCAAATGTCCCTGCGGCTAGGTTTATTCCCATAGCTAATCTATTGAATTCAAAAAGCCCGAGATTACTGGTAGTAAACGCAGTTTTTGATTTACTGTTTTCATCCAATTCTATTTGGTGATATCCCTGACTTAAATCTAGTGTCGTAAAATATTTAGCTCCATTTAGTAAGCTTAAAATATCATCAATCTGTGGTAAAGGAAAACTAGTGGGTTGGATTATCCTGTTTATTGCTCTGAAGTCAATGCATAACCTTTTTGAACCATCTGGTTTTGAAACTAGTAAACAGGGGGAACTCCAAGGACTATTACTCTTTCTAATAATATCGGCCTCTAACATTTTATCAAGCTTTTCTCTCAGTACTTGTCTCTGCACAAACGGCATTCTATAAGGTCTCTGCTTAATCGGTAAATGATCGCCTGTAGGAATGTTGACTTTAACTTTCGGAACTTTACCTATATCATATTCAGACTTCGAGAATATCTCTTCGTTTTTCTGTATGAGCTGTTGTACTTTTGCATAATGTTGCGATGGTGTATTTATATCAGACAGACTATTTAAAATCGGTTTGTGAATAGTTAAACACTCTTCATTTTCCTTATTGAAAACCGACTCTATCATATTCTCCTGATTAGATTTAACCTTAGCGATTATGCAGCCTCTTTTTAATTTAATTGTTTTGCCTGACTCATTTGCGATAATTATCGGAACAATTCTATTTTTTCTTAAATGTACCAAAGCGGGAGCTATTTGTAAGTTAGGTTCTTCTGAAATATATCCTGTTTCCATTGAACAAACTTCATAGTCACAATTATTTTCTATACTAGGATTAGCTTTAAGTTTTCCTTGAACTTGATTTATAGTTTGTGGTTTGAGAATTGTAGTCTTATTTAGTCTAATTATTGATGCTATACATCTGTAATCTTCCAACGGAACATATTCATCTTTAATTCTAATACAGTTTAGATCAAAATAAATTCTACAGCTATTTGCGGCTAAAAAATCTCTTCCTATAATACAATTTCTGTTTAGGTTATTGACAATTACAAATGTGTGGTCTAAACATAGCTTGCTTACTTTAATTTTCAAATTCGCACACCCTATAACCTGTAAATTATCACCTGAAGCCGACTCTAGTGTTATGTGTGTTTTAGACAGTGGTATTTTAGGCTTAATTGAATAAAAAATTCGTTTATGTAATACACTCACGGAGGCTCCTGTATCTATCAAACTTCTAACCTGTTTGTTTCCTATCTTGATTAGGCATGAATTTGGTATCTCCTGATTTGCAGTAACATTATATGATCCTACATTATTTTGTTTCCGAGCACCGATCTCGTTATGACGGAAACGTCCGAGTTTTCCGAATGTCTACTTTTCGGCCTGTTCATCAACTGTCTGAACTCTTTACACTCAAATTTCACGTGACCGACCTGGCCACAAAACCAACATCGTGTTTTGACCCTACGCGCATGCGTATATTCTTTGTTTACTTGTACCGTTTCCGATTTGACATTATTGATTGACAATTTTTTTTTCTCTCGTTTCCGTTTCCGTTTAGATCGTACAATCTCTCTTTTGTTAACTTTTCCCCTAAATCTTAATATAATTCTTTCTCCGATATTCTGTTCGCCTACAGCTATTTCTATTGCATTTTGAAAACCTTTAGGATTCTTCCTTATCAAATATTCCCTAAGTTCCCTATCAATTAACCCCTCTGTGAAAAACCAAATTAATTGCTGTTCAATTACTTCTGTATTTTGCTCAAACTTTTCATAAGCACTTTTTGCCAAAACTTGTATTCTCTCTGCAAAAATCTGTACATTTTCACCTCTTTGTTGTTTAATGTTGCTTAGTAGTGAAAAATTATGATATCCATCTGTTACTTCTCCAAAAAGATTTTCCAACTCATTTTTCAACTGTTGCCAACTCAAATATTGATTACTTTGTAAACGTTTTTGTATGAATTCTGACACAATCCCTGTACTGGATCTTAAAGCAATTAAGTTTTTCTTTGTTTGTGAAATATTGTTAACTAACACAAATTTGTCTATATTTCTTATCCATGCTTCGAATTCTTTAGTTTTCCCATCAAAAGTGAAGTTTACATTTTGTGCTGATACATTTTCTAATTGATTTACTAAACTTTCCAAAGTCTGAGTTTTCTGCATTGCTGTCGTTCCGTTTTACGTAACTACTCGCTTTTATAAGCATCTTTGGTAGTTTATTAACTTTCCTCCAAAGGTACGCATTTCGGGCATTGGAAAACAGACAAGACCCAGATCAAACGACTCCGAATGGAGCCGTCTTATCAGAGTTTGTTCTGTTTGCTTAAAAAGAAATACAGATATGATTATACAGTTATTTCCTTGGCTAAAGTGTTCTGAGCAGATGCGCCATTCATTTTCTTTTAAAAGAACATTCAACAGAGAAAGGATTAACCCTTTACTCCCTTAGTACGCCTTTTGCATACACAGTAAACGCAGATCTGATCTGATCAGGGTCTGTTCTGTTTGCTTTGGATATTATATAGATTTGATTCTACAGGTTCTGTTCATAGTGCCATTATAAAAATTCATTTTATTAATATGTATGACGTCGTAATATCTAGCCTGAATATTCAT